>CM074719.1:274271331-274746331 GCA_037306005.1 Rhinophrynus dorsalis
CAGTCCACCTCCTGGAAATTATCCACTGCAAGACAATAATTAAGCCCTAGGTCCCTTATCTATCCAGATATAGACTGAGAAACACAGGAGGCAGACTGACGTGGGCAACCATCCTGGGGTTTATACCAGGAGAGCTTATATGATTGAGAGGTGATCCATAATAGTCTCTCAAACAAGTGAGTATAATTTCAAGAGCACTGGGTACTTGGTGTCGGCTCAAAAGTAATCTAACATACTACACTCAGAAGACCCTTTCTGCTCTGCTTTTCTTCTTGTATCGTTTCTACAGTACTTGTGATGTGGGTATCCCAGACCCATCTACTAGTAGCAAGCTGCGGAAGGACATCTTTAATTACAAGGATATTTTATATGGTATATTTTAATTCAGAGAGGCGCTCACTTCAAGCTGACCTTGGGGATAGCTTTCTAGCTATTCCCCAGTGAGAAGCTAAAAAGAAAGTAATGAGAGAAATATGACTTTAACAAAAATGTGATTGCTGACTTTAAAATAGATATTAAATTAAACGGATATGCACAATATGTTTGTTAAGCTGAGAAAAACTGTATATACTTGTATACAAAATACATATCTTTTAGGTTTTCCCAAAAATTCCACATTACATGTTAGGGGTGCCTTGAACAAAAAAACACTGAGAAACACTGGTGTAAAAATCAATGAGCATATTTATATTTATATTTATTGTCACTGCTATTTCAAAGGGTTGAGCAGTGTGGCTATGTATGGGTGTTTGTGTGTGTGCCATTCCCCTGCGTCTTGTTAACCCTTTAAGGACCAGGGGCTGGACAATCCAATAAAATAAACTAAAATTACCCCTAGGAAAAAACCTTGAGTTGTCTTTTCTCCCAAAAACATATACACCTTTGCAAGTATATTTTGTTTTTTTAGACTTACAAACCACAGTAAATAAGACGTGGCCCAGCACACAATATAATTTAGGTCTTTAAATTTCCAAAAGCACATGTCAAACCTTTATGTATATGATATTTCCATATTTAGGAGAAGTTTATTAAGGCCTAGATTACATTGCACATTGCAACGCATTGGAGACCACTCTGGCATTAAAGGGATCCATTTAACAGATTACTATTGATGTCTGTGGACACATTTGTAGATAAATCCCTTCACACAGCTATCGACTGCAACTGAATCTAGGCCTAAATTTGTGGTAATTCTCTTCAGTTACACACATGTACAATTATTCTCTGAACAGCTGCAGTGCTTGTGAAAAAAATGTAGCATAATTTATTACCACTAATTTTGGCTCAGAATTGTGTGGAAAACACCCAATAAAAATCTAAAATTGTCCCTAGTAAAATACCTTGGGGTGTCAAATAAAATACAGGTTTTCGGAGTCTAGTTTTTGTTCTTGGACTTTCATTTAGGATCCATGGGGGCAAACCAAGGCTTTCCAGAGTAGGGCATCTAACACGAATAAAATATATATCATCCCTCCCAAATCTCCCTCTTTAGGCGGGACAGTCCCTCTTTGAGACCGAAATTCGTCTGTCCCTCTTTTTAGGTGATTAGACTGTGTGGTGTATATATAAATGTATCACATTTTGGGTTGCCACCCGGCCGGTATTTTACCGGCAGGCCGGTAAAAAATTGGCTTCTGTCCAATGTTAAGTCTATGGAGGGAATGCCATGGCCGGTATTTTTTTGAAGAAAAGGTGGCAACCCTAATCACATTAATATACAGAATTAACCCTTTGAGTGCCAGGGGTTACACAACGCATTGCTTTGTGTACCCCTCTGGCACTCGAAGGGTTAAAACTTCCATTAATGTTTGTTTGTACTTCAGTATATGTGTTTCTAAATCAGTATGTGTAAATAAAATAATTTGGTCTTGCTCTGAACCATTTATTCAGTTACACAAAGATGTGCCAGTAAGTCATGAAATAACCTAAAAATTCTAGGTAATGCCCTGTCCACCAGCCACGCCCCCCAGTAACACCCCCTAAAACAAAAGTGTCCCTTTTTGGCCATTTGAACTGTTGGGAGGTATAATAAATAATAACAGTATATATTGCCAAATGTTTAAAAGAAAGGTAGGTTCATTCTGGGGCAAACCAAATGTACCACAGGGGACAAATACAAACTCCCAAAATTCCAGCTAACTTCAATGGAGCGTTTAACTCCTTGAATGCCAGAGGGATTTAAAACCCCATTTAAATCAATGGAATTTTTATTTTTCCCTACGGTGCAATTAGCGTGCTCGAGAATTGTTCCAGTTTTTTTATGGGCCTTATGTATCAAAGAAAACGGAAGCAATTTTGGGGCAAACCATCTGTACCATGGGGACAAAGAAAAAAATCACATTGATTTAAAGGGGGGGGGGGGTTAACACCTTGAAAGCCAAACCTTCCAATGAATTGGAGACCTCTGTAGCATTCAAGGAGTTAAAAGCCCCATTTAAATCAGTGGGCATTTTGGGAATTATTATTTCTTCTGTATGGTACAGCTGTTTGTCCTAGAATTACTCCAGTTTGCTTTGATACATAAGGCCCATATTTATAAAAGCAAATCAGGGTTATTCTGGAGTAAACCAACTACAAAATAGGGGACAAAGAAAAAAATCCTAAAGTCTCAAGTTGAATATAGCTTTTTAACCCCTTGAATGTCAGAGAGTTCTTCAATGCATTGCTTCACAGTGCATTTGAGATGCCTCTAGCATTCAAGAGGATAAAATCCCAATTCTGTTTAACAGGAATGTTTATTTGTCCCCTATGTTGCAGTTGGTTTACTCCAGAATAACTCCAGCTTTTATAAATATGGGCCATAGATACCTAGCAATTTATTTTTTATTTTATTCTGTATCGAAAACCATTGCAATTACCTGTACATAAACCAGGGGTACAGTCTTCCACCTGTGGTTGGACTACAATTTCCCTCATTTTCAGCCAGCAGTTGGTCAGCTAAGGATGATAGAAGATATAGTCCAACAACAATTGTGGGGGTAGACAGGCTGCTTATTTAAACAAATGTACAACAAAAGCAAGAATGTTTTATTGTGAGGATGCTAAACCTTTTTCACTTTCTAAGCTGATAAACGACAGATACAGAGCAATAGAATGTAAAAGATGGACCTTCTGGGAAACTGGAAACTCCCTTTGGTGTTGTCCTAAATCCAAGCCCAGGACTTCAGTCTCTGTAAAGATCCACTTTTGAGACTGTGAGGACATGTAAATATCAGGGAACTCCCAGGGCATCTGCAAGGTGGACAAGAAAATGCACTTGCCCTCCCTACACTTGTTCTCCTCCCCCCCCATATAAACATAGAGGCTGGGGGGCATATTATGTCAATGCCCCCCGCCCCCACCAGAAATATTCTTGAGGATGTCCACTGCCCTGGTTTTCAGAGTAAATTACCATATCTTTCAGAGGTTCATTCTCTGGCTAGGACAGTTGCCAGATGACCACTCCAGCATCCCACAACTATTCTGCTTACTTCCTCTTCTGTTCCACCCACTTACAATCAGCCCATTTTCAGGGTAAACCCCATGTTTTAACCCCTGTCCCCCCAGATAAAGCACCACCTACTTTATGACACAAATCATATTACCATCCCTAGTCCTTCTTGATCATACCTGGCAACTCTCAAGGTTTGACCCAAGTCTCAGCGTGAAAGGCCAGATTCTCAGAGTGAGACAGACCAGTGCCACATAATTTATATTCTGCTCCAAACTGCTTCCACTTGTACCAGGAAGGCAGAGGGAGAAGTCCTGCTTATGTTTATGCATCTTAACAACCAGCAGTCCTGGGGAGTGGATTCCCTTTAAGGACCACTCATTTATCAAGTCTACCAGGGCTCGAGCCCTGCAGGAATGTGTGGGAACAGCGTTCCTACACATTTCCCAGAGCAGGAACGCCGTTCCCACTAGCAGGACCCCCCACCCCGCACCTCAACACAGCGAGCTCCCTAGTCGCTGTTGGCTCTTTAGTAATGCAGAGCACGCTGGAAGATGACATCATCTCCCAGCACGCCCTGCATTACTGAAGAGAAGACTGCGCGGGAGCTCCAGCAGCTACAGGTCTGTGCCAAAGGAGGCACCGACCTCTCCTGCCAGGCCGCTGGACCACCAGAGAGGTAGGAAAACAGGGGGCAATTTGGAGCTGATGGGGGGCAAAGTGGAGCTGATGGGGGCAGATTGGAGCTGATGGGGGGCAAAGTGGAGCTGATTGGGGCAAAGTGGAGCTTATGGGGGGCAGGCTGGAGCTGATGGGGGGCAGGTTGGAGCTGGTGGGGGGGGAAAGTGGAGCTGATGGGGGGCAGGTTGGAACTAATGTGGGGAAGGATGGAGCTGATGGGAGGCAAAGTGGAGCTGGTGGAGGCAAAGTGGAGCTGGTGGGGGCAAGATGGAGCTGATGGGGAAAAGTGGAGCTGATGGGGGCAAAGTGTTGCTGGTTGGGGCAAAGTGGAGCTGATGAGGGGAAATGTGAGGGCAATGTGGAGATGATGGGGGCAAGCTGGATCTTATGGAAGAAAATGTGAGGGCAATGTGGAGATGATGGGGGCAAGTTGGAGCAGATGGGGGAAATGTGAGGGCAATGTGGAGATGATGGGGGGCAATGTGTGTGCATGCATGCAACAGTCAGAGAGACAAAGACACATGCAACAGACATACACACACATAGACACAGTAACTCCCACACACATACACTGACATACACAGAGTGAGATAGACACACTCATACATGCAATGATACACACACACACACACACGTATATGGAGAGAAACACTTGACGTGAGCCATACATTTTTATTTTGGGCGGTTGGGGGATCTTGGGTGAGTTCCCACACTTTTTGTCCCAGGACATGACCCCTGAAGCCTACACACTTGAATGATCACTTGTGCCGGCCCGCTGAATGAGGGTTAGATAATGACATGCTAGGACTGTCATTGGTTCTTTAGTGCAATTTACTGGTGGCGGTCTTAGCATGTCATCAGTCACAATGGGGTTAAGTTATTGTATTGTAATGCTTCCTTGAGATCTGACTGGAAGACCTCTTCCTTACAGAGATCAAAGATTGCGGAAAATCTACATAACAGGAACTATAAGGGTTAATATTTACAAGATTGCAGGGTCAGCTCATTTTACAAACTCCCAGGTATGTTCATGGTACGACAGGGAACAAGAAGACTCCCAGGTATGATGATGTACTAAGATAAACTGGATCAATTGTTAAACAAGCCAACTGTATCACATGGGACAAGTATCATTGCAAAAAAACTCCCACTGATTCGAATTAACCTTTTAACCCATGTGAACAAAAGAGAGGTCGTCAACACATTGCAACACAATGAATTGGATACATCACTAGCATTCAAGGGGTTAAAAAAAAGCTTCATTTAAATCAAATGGAATGTTTATTTCCCCCCTATGCTGCAGTTGGTATGTCCCAGAATTGATTCAGTTTTCTTTGTACATCAGCCACCCTGAAATGCACATAATAACTTGGACCTTGGAATTGCCAAACATACATCAAAACCTACTTATAAAAAGGGAATTTCTTACCTGTCAATTCCTTTTTCCTTCGGGTCTCCATCGGTAGCACACCAAGAGAGAGAGAGAGAGACCCTTCTCCCTAGTCAGGACAGGTAAAAAACTATAAAGGGACCTCCCTCCCCCACCATCCCCAGTGTTTGTACAAAGCCGACCAGGAAGCAATTATAGTATGCAAAAAGGAAATTTATTGACAGAATCAAGATCGGACTAGGGGAAGGGAAATCCGTGTGCTACCTACGGAGACCGGGAGGAAAAATGAATTGACAGGTAAGAAATTCCCTTTTTTCCTACCGGCTCTCCTTGGTTGCACACCAAGAGAGAAAACAAAGCTAAGCATCAATAGGGGGGAATCACAGTCAGATTCAAGCACTTTATGCCCAAAGGCTGAGTCCCCTGCAGCTTGTAGCTCAAGTCGAAATGTTTTACAAAAGTATGGATATTTCGCCAGGTAGCAGCCCTACATATTTATTCCACTGAAGCTTGAGCCTTTTCTGCCCAAGAGGCTGCCATGGATCTGGTTGAGTGCCCCTTAATATTTTCCGTCAGAACTACGCCACGCCACGTATATGCTTCTTCAATAGCAGCACGCAGCCACCTGGAAATAGTAGATTTAGAGGCCTTTCTGCCTTTGGACTGCCCAAAGAAATTCATAAAAAGAGATGAGGACGTCCGAAGATCTCTCGTTCTCTGAACATAACATAAAATAGTAAACACCTCTTCGCATCCAGACAATGCAGCCAACACTCTTCCTCAGACTGAGGATCAAGAAACAGAACCGGCAGATATAACTCTTGATTCCTGTGGAAGGAAGAGTTCACCTTGTGCTGAAATTCTGGAGGAATTTTGAGAATCACAGCATCAGGTCTGAACTGTAAATAGGGTTCCAGGATAGACAAGGCCTGAAGTTCTCCCACTCTTCTGGCTGACGTAAGGGCAACCAGTAGAGGAGTCTTGAGGGACAGAAATCTCAGAGGAATGGAGTCTAGAGGCTCAAACTGAGGAACGAGCAAAGCCTTCAAGACGAGGTTCAGGTCCCAAGGAGCAACGGACAGGGAACACCTGGGCCTCAGCAAGGATGTTGACTTGAGGAACCGCCAAACCATAGGATGATTGGCTAGAGGTTGTCACATGAAACTACCTAACGCCGCAATCTGGACTCTTAGGGTAGCTGGACCTAGACCCTTAGAGAAACCTTCAGCAAGAAAATCCAGAAGAGCTGGGACTGAAAGATGAACAGGATCCAGAGAATGTTCCTTAGCCCAGAAGGAAAACCTAGCCCACATCCAGTTATACAATGCTGTAGTAGAAGTCCGTCTGCAGTCAAGTAAAACTGAAATCACCCCATCCAAAAGTCCATGGCTAGCTATCAGTTGGGATTCAGGAACCACGCAGCAAGCTTCAGGTTGTTCAGTTGAGTGCGAGGTACTGGATCCTGGAACAGAAATGTGTCCGAGGAGGGAAGTATCAGTGGCTCCTCTTTCATCATGGATTTCAGAAAAATTAACCACGACCTCCTCAGCCAGTATGGAGCTATGAATATGACTGTGGTTTTCTAATGATAAATCTTTTTAAAAGAGACACGGATGAGACTCCGAGGCGGGAAGAGATAGGCCAGGATGAAAGTCCAACTTCTGCACCAGAGCATCCACTGCAACTGGGTGATCCTGAGGAAACAGGGAGAAAAACTGGGGAACCTTCGCATTCAGACTGGAGGCCATCAGATCTATTTGAGGTAGTCCCCATTTCTCTGTGAGTGTCAGGAAAATCCTGGGATGACGCGATCACTTGTCTTGGTGAACCATCCTACGGCTGAGAAAATCTGCTTCTGTGTTGAGTCGTCCGGGAATGTGAATAGCTGTCAGTGCTTGCAGGTTGATGTCCGCCCATTGAAGAATCCTTGATGACAGGAGGAGGAGAGAGGGATTCCGTGTACCTCCCTGACAGGCTAGATAACATACCACTGTCATGTTGTCGGAGCAGATTTTTAACGCTGACCCTTTGACAAAAGGAGCAGCTAAATTCAATGCCCTCCAGACTGCCAGAAGCTCTAGGTGACTGGAATGGAGCTTCTTTTCGGAGGTCAACCAGAGACCTTGGAATGAGTGAAACAAGGACTTCTCACCATACTATCTTGCTGGTGTGGTGGTCAAGACTGTGCAGTCCTGGATACACCACGGGAGCCCTACAGATAGTCGGTCCCTGGACCACCATCCTAAAGAATGTTTTACCTCTAGTGAAATTGGAACAAGCAGATGGAGAGTTTGGGGATCTCTGTTCCAGAATGACAGAATCGATTGTTGAAGGGTCTCATGAGGAGTCTCATCCATGGGACCGCTTTTATTGATGACGACATCAAACCCAGGATGGACATGAGATGCCTGAGGGACAAGTGCTTGGAAGACCTGAGCAGGGTTATCTGGTCCAATATTCTCTGAATCTTCACCTCTGGAAGGAAAGTTTTTCCACTGGATGAATCCATGATCATGCCTAGAAACAATATTCGTTGGTCTGGAACAAGGCATGACTTTCTGATGTTCAACCTCCAACCCAGGGAGGTGAGAGTGGAAATGACCAGAGACAAGTGTTCTTGAAGGAGAGGAGGAGAAGTGGCCTTCACCAACCAGTCTTCCAGATATGGAATAATAGCAACGTCCTTTTCCCTTAGGAAGGAAACAACGACTGCCAACAGCTTTGTAAAGACCCTGGGGGCTGAGGTCAAGCTGAATGGGAGAGCTGCAAACTGGTAATGATATACCACTCCCCTGTCTTTGATAGCAATTCTTAAATAATTCTGGAAGGCTGGATGAATTTGGAACGTGACGATAGGCATATTTTAAGTACATTGTTGCCATCCAGTCCCCCTGCTGAAGAATATTGATTGTGGATCTGATGTTCTCCATCTTCAAATGTTATTGGAAGATGAACTGGTTCAAGAAAGTGAGATTTACCACCAAGCGAAAACCTCCTGAGGTCTTGGGAACCAGGAAGACCGTAGAATAGGTAGCTCTCAGAGACAATTCGCAAGACCCAGGAATCTGCAGTAATATTTTTCCATAGATCCTGGAAAAATAGGAACCGTCCTCCTAGCGGAATCCAAGGCCTGGCGTCAGAACTGGGATCTAGAGGGAGAATCCAGGTTAGGTCTCTGGGTTTTAGGTCCCTTAGGCACATACGGTCTTGATAGTGGTCTCTTGCCTTTGGATGTTTTTTTTTCTGGTCCTGGAAGGCTCTGGTCTGGGAGGAGAACCGCCGATCCTGAGGTAGAAACCTCTTCTCCCCCGAAAGATTCTGAATAAGGGCATCCAGCTCTTTTCCAAAAAGAAAGTCACCCTCAAAAGGCATGGCACAATGTTTATGATTAGAAGCCCCATCCGCCGCTCATTGTCTGAGCCAAAGGGCCCTACGACCCACTGAGGATAATGCTGTAGTGCATGCAGCCATCCTTACACTTTCCATAGAGGAGTCGCAGAGATACCCTGCAGCCAAACGGAGCATAGATGTAGACTTCAAAAGCTCTTCAGTAGGTACTTTCTTAACTAAATCCTCTTCCAGTTGCAAAAGGCAGAGTCTCAGAGCCCTAGAGACGCAAGTGGATGCAACACTTGGACAAAAGGAAGTGGCGCTGTTTCAATCTTACGATCCATAGGATCTTAAAATCCTCAACAGGAATAGTGGTCTTCCGGGATAAACGTGCAATATAAATGTCTACTTTGGGAATCTTATCCCACAGAGACGTATCCTTGGGATCAAATGGAAACAAGCTCTTGAGCTTCCTGGGAAAAGAAAGATGTTTCTCAGGACTAGCCCATTCTCTTTTAATAAGGTCAGTGAGTACTGAATGAATAGGAAAAATATTATGTTTTTTCTTGTATCCTAGGTACAGATTGTCTGCCACTGACCGTGGAGTGTCGTCTTCCTTAATGTCAAAGGAAGCACGGATGCCCTTCATGAGGGAGTCCACACAGTCTGCCGGAAAAATATAAGAATCTTCCCTGCAACCCTCATCAGAATCCTCAGAGGAAGAGTCAGAATCTGACACGTCCTGGGGTCTCCTCCTGGAAAAAGAGCCTGGTCTGGAAACAGAAGGAGCTGACGCACCTGCCATCTCTTCCTTAGATCTGAAATTTTTGCATGTCTCCTTGGCAATGGAAGAAAAAAGAGATACCAATGATGACATATCAGTAGGCATACTGGCCTGAGGAGTCGGAAGCTGCTGTGAGACTGAGGGTGAGTTAACCTCTACCAAACAGGTGGGGCATAACTTTTTCTGATACACATCCTCCAAATGAACTTTACATAACAGGCACACAGAAGAAGCCTGAAGATCCATCTAGGAAAAAAACAACATAAGAAAATATATAAAAAATTATGCAGGCACATGAAGGGTTAAACAAATCATCATCCTCACAAAGAAACAACACCTTAACAGGTACTCACAATTGCTCAGATGAGGATGCGCTGGGGCGGACCAGGCTAGGCACACTGCAGCAAAGGGGAGAGACAAGAGCAAAAGAGCTTTTTAAATATCCCTCCAGCATTTGAGAGCCACTCCATAGGGGAACTGAGCCCCTGACGCAATCCTCCGCTTCATTTCCGGTGTGTGGAAAGCACAGACCGGAAGCCCCATAGGTAAGAATAAGGATCATGCATTCCAGCGTTGAAACACTCCGGAGGAAAGCCAGACCCAGCATGGCAGACAGGCAACCACTTCCCCCGAAGTAAAACATGATACCCAGCGGGGTATCGAAAAAAAGAAAAGAAAGGGGATGGCTAAGGAGCAATATGCCGGCTCCCTCCAGCACTAGTCTCGATGGCACTGCGGCTGGGGCCAGAGAGGAATCTGGCTGAGTCCTCTTAAAACAACAAAAGGGACGCTGAAAGAAACCTTCCTAGGGAGGACAGGTAAAAAACACTGGGGATGGTGGGGGAGGGAGGACCCTTTATAGTTTTTTACCTGTCCTGACTAGGGAGGAGGGGCTTTCTCTCTTGGTATGCTACCAAGGAGAGCCGGAAGGAAATTGGTATTTCAGGAGAAGTAACTGAGTATATTTTGGTGTATTTTATTCAGTTGTAGTATCTGGGTGCAAAGAATGATGAGCATATCATGATAAAATCCTGTCTATTATTTTTCCACCCTATTTATATATATTAGCCGAACAAATAATATATTAATATAATGGTGAAACGTACCTTAAAAAATAACCTTGTCGCTCAAATGAAATATAGTCCCAGATCTAAATAGGTTAACGTAACAGCTATTTTTTTTGTAATTTAAATTTCAGGCCTGAAATTTAGAAGTTATCTGAATCTTGCACACTGCACAAAGAAATATGGTGCACTTCTGGTGTAAACTAATTACACCAGGGGAGTCCAACGTGCGGCCCATGGGCCAAATGCGGCTTGCCTCACTCCAGGGTGAGGCCCACCTGAGATTTAAAAAAAATATACAAACAATTGTTATACCTATTTAAGTAGCACATATAAAGTAGTAGGCCAGTAAGACATAATCACATGCTTGCCAGTACCGTATAGTTCAGAAATGGATATCTGTTAAATATCAGTATTGTCACTGATGATCAATAAATAAATATTTTGAATAGCTCAAAGGCTATAATTCAGCACCGTTATCAATAAAAACCAAAAAAAAATTATAATGGAGCCCGCACATTTATGGCTTTCTGATCATGTGGACCACGACTGAAAAAACTTGGACGCCCTTGAATTACACCATAGGGAACAAATAAATATTCCCCATATTCCACTTATTCAAATGATAATTTTATCTCCTTGACTGATATAGTAAATGCAATGTTTCACAATGTGTTGAAGCTGTGCCAAGCAAATAACAGGTTAATCCCTTAAGGACCATGTGGCCCGGGGGTAGGCAGCCCTAGAGGACTACAGCACTTTTTTTTTGTCCAATGCATTCTGGCATGCCATCCCAGAATTCCATGATGTGCCATGACTGGTCCTTAATGTCTGGACTGCCGTTAAAGGGTTAGTAATGTCTAACATTTACTAACCCTAATATTGGAGGTATTAAAAAGATAATATTAATGTGCCAAGTTGTATCTCTCAAACCAAAGCGCTGAAAGTCTCCCCTACCTCTCCTTTTCCAGATGTCAGCATGTAGCTGATGACAGGAGATCCCGGTCCCACACCAGCCAGCAGCTCTTCAACAGAGCTGAATGAGTGATATCGACGAACAAATACTTCAGTGGAATGGTCGGCAAAGTGTTCTTGCTACCCAAGCACACTTTGTAGACCGTTCCAGTGAAGTATTTGTTTTTCGATAGTGCTCATTCAGCTCTGCTGAAGAGCCGCCGAGTCTGCCGACACAGATCCACTGCTAACAGCTTTACAGCTCATCAGCAGGAGGGGGGAGCTTTCAGAGCTTATATCTCTCAAACCTTAAAGGTTTGAGAGATACGACTTGGCACATTAATATTACCTTTTTAATACCTTCAGTATTAGGGTTAGTTAATGGTAGACATTACTAACCCTTTAAGGGGTTATTGCATTGCACGGTCATTTTTATCTGTCCTCTATGGTACAGTTGGGTTGCCTCAGAATTACCCCACTTTTCTTTGCACATAAAGCCTTATGCGCTGTATTCAGTAAGCAGATCAACTGCTCCATAGAGGACATATGGAAATTCCCAGTGATTGAAATGGGGGTTTTAACCCCATGAATGTTAGAAAGAGCTCCATCAAACTGTGAGACCTCTCAGGCTTCCAAGAGGTTAAAGGGATAGTAATACTTCGTTTTAACTTTATTTTATTTTGTAGGCATTAAAAAAACACGAAGAATGATATAAGTCTTATCTCTCAAACCTTTATGGTTTAAGAGATATTCACAAACAAAGTATCCCCCCCCGTTCAACCAGATCAGAAGGGAGGTGCCCAGGTAGACTGCAGAGAGAGACAATCTTCAATTAAGATAAGGGAAAAAGCTGAAAAACTTGTCAAGGGGGGAAGGGCTTTCATTGTTTTCATACAAAGAAAATTGTCCCCTTCTGTTATCTGTCTGGTCATACAACCAGATTCACATCTGAGAAGAGATGGCTTACACTGGGTAAAAGGGGCGGGGAGGGGAAACTTTGCTTGTGAATATCTCATAAACCATAAAGGTTTGAGAGATAAGACTTATATCATTCTTCATGTTTTTTTAATGCCTACAAAATAAAATAAAGTTAAAACGAAGTATTACTATCCCTTTAAAAGCCCTGTTTAACTCAGTGGGAATTATGGGAATTATATTTGTCCCCTCTTGTGCAGTTGAATTGCCCACAATATACTCCTTTTTTCATAAAGCCTTATGGGCCATGGTCAATGAGTAATCCAACTGTGCTACAGAAGACTAATAAAAATCCCCATTGATTTTGATGGGACGTTCAGTCCCTTGAATTCTAGAGAGGTCTCCATTGTATTGCTTTACATTTAAGCATTGCTTTAAATCAACTGTGATTCTTTGCTGAATCAGCTACTAGAATTGCTGATAAGAACTGCTGATACTTTCCTGTTATCCAGAACCATTTTCAAAAGCAATTCCTGTCATAATCTGTTGTCGTTATTTCCTGTCAGGTATTATATTGTTATATACTAGTTGAAGAGCCCGTTACACGGGCCACAGCGCCACTGCCAGCTGGTCGTGGGGCAGTCTTGCACAGTAGAGGCTGCCCGCGCTATGGCTGATACAGTGCCAGCCGGTCGCGGTGCAGTCATGCTCAGTAGAGACTGCCCGCGCCACAGCTTATACAGAGCGGGATGTTCCTTCGGAGCTCCCCGCTCTGCATCAGCCTCGTCATGGGCAGTCTCTACTGCTCATGACTGCGTTGTTACGCACGTTTTAGCAAATTATTATATAGGATTATAATAAAGATTTTGTTTAAAATGTTTGAAAAATATTATAATAAAGATAATAAATGTATAATGAAATGTTTTGAAAATGGTTGTTTTGAAAATGGTTCCGGATAACAGGAAAGTACCGAATTGCTTTCTGGACACTGCCTTTCTGTTCTTAGGTGAACAGTGTTACATCAGTAAAATGGGAGGGAGGGGGAAACGTTATCATTCAATTGCTCTTGAACTACAACTCTGACAGTATTGAAGTAACACTCTCCATGGCCCAAACACTATGAAGATTAATTGTATCTGCTTTTATTTGGAAACATTACCATCCCTTTAAATGTTGAATCTGTGCCAGAGTGGACAGTTTAACCCACAGTCTACCCTGTAGGATTTTACATTTAGATACTGTCGTCTTTTTGTTGAACTTTGTTCACCTTTTTTTCTCCAGTAATTACTGTGTGGCTGAGTAGTCCCATATGCTTATAGCTATGTATATGAAGGCTCTATATATAGGTAGTTAGCTGCATCGTTTAGATTAATCTAATATTATTTTTCCTAGTGTATGGTCTCTATTATGTAAATGATAAGTAATTTTTATAAACAGTCCAGTTTTGATGATCGAGCTGCCGATCTCTGGTGACACTTGGTTTGGACAGCTCATACTAACCTTGGATTGAGGAAGTCCAATTTGACTAGGGCCCCATATGTTATAGATTTCTGGAGGGTCTCTAGCCTGCCAGCAGTCCCTCACTATATGGTTTGTTTTCACTGTATTTGTTGTTTCTCGTGGGATTATTTTACCTTTTTTTAAATTTTAACTGCAGAGTTACCAATGGTTCTAGTTATTGTCTGCGGTTATCTTTCGACCAGTTCGGGGTGTATCGGAAACTATAGGAGTTTTCTTTTTATACCCCTCTGTCTGCTTTCCCGTGCACCCGTTCCATTCATTGATATATGCACTAGATAGATGACCAGAGGGATAACGACTACATGTAGTTAAATGTCTCATCTGTGGCTGGCTGGACTGTCTAACCTGTAGTCTACTTTGTAGGATTTTACATCTGAAAATTGTGCCCTCCTTTTGGTGAACCGGACTCATCTTTTGATCGTAAGCTCTTTCCGTCTTGGTTGGAGATGGGCCTGGCTAATCAATCAACTGATGTTCAGACACTATTTAAATGTTATCTTTTCTTGTGGCTCCTGTTTGATTATTGTCTTTGATAAAGCAGTGGGTATACACTGTGAAATGTGTTACATTGATAATTTTTATGGTTCCAATATTGGATCAGTATTGGATCAATACGACATAAGCATTTATTTATCCATCTTTAATATTCTATATCCTTCTCGTCCCTCAGGAAACTAAAAAAAAAATGTAAAGAATAATACAAATGATTGTGAAATATACTTATAATTTAACTTGCAAATTTTGCTATGTTTTGTCGGTATTAAACATGGTTTGACCTTCTCAATATGGTGTCCTTCAGGACCCATTTGCCTAATTTCAGATCTTAGGGGCATGCCTTACAGGTATAAATACCTGTGTACTTGGCCCCCTTGCTACACCTCTGATGAAGGCATTTAGTATGCTGAAATGCGTTAGGTAGCTCACATCAGTTGTCTTGGGGGGTTTATGGCTTTGCTCTCTTTTGTCTGGCCATTCTCACCCATTTACATTAATTCAGGCAACCTTACAATCAATGTGTATGGCATCCCGCCAATTTTTTATGGTTACGCCAACTATACATATTGTATAAAACATTGAATTTATTTTGTCTGGCTCAGTAATATTTAATAAATAATTATCAGGTCACCTATTTTCTTGGGGACTTTTGTATCTGTCTATAAACTGTTGCTCTGCGATGTGAGGGAGACCTACTTGTCTCCCAGCAGTGTTACCTGTATTGAGAATCCATGTATCCTATCCTCTTATATGCATTTATTAAGAAGCAATTTTCATCCATCCATAAGGTTCATCCTATTTATTTGAACTATCAGTTCTAAGGCCCTGTAGGTTTGGAGGCTCATAAGAGTTCAGGGCATACTTAGTTGGACTTTGTGTATGCGTTGTGATATGCAGGAGACTTGCAATGTATATTAAGAGATACTTTATTTCAGTGATTGGGGATTTTCACATAGTTTCATAATACTGTTTATTGCATTCTATTATATTATCATAGGTGCTTCGATTTGGGAGAAGTCTTACAATAACCCTCAATGAAGCTCCTGTAATTTTTATTTATTATAATCATCGCATATTGATTAGTTCCGAGTCAACAGAGGACACTGCAGCTTGTGTGGGAACAACTTAAAAACACATAATGTAACAATTTATGACAACTAAACTAATCATCAATGTACTTCTGACAATGTCTCTGGGACTGTTATAAACAGAAAGGTCTGTTCATTTGTCCCTGACTATAACACCTCCTAAAGTTATCTTGTAGGCTTAGTCTCATAAAGTGTGCATAGTGATTCAAGGACTTTCTTTAGTTTTTGATAATCACGTTATGACCCCATGAATGACCATATACATACATATTTAGTTTTGAGTGTTTATATATACCCTGTCATGTTATCATTCCTATTATTAATCCAATAAAGTTATAATTTTTACAAGTGTTCACCTCAAATACACATTTCTCTCTTCTTTTCTTTTTCCTGTACACATCCAGACTCCCCTAACAAAAAGATAACAGATAGATCAGGAAGGAACATGGATCGGGCTTTGCAGTATTTTGGGTAAACCTGCTTTAAACTCCCCTAGAGCACCACCAGACTCCTCAAACTGAAAAAATGTCGTGCCTACCAGACTCCCTAAACTACAGTCCAACACTGCTTTATTTGCCTATCCTAAATAGCTCTAAAATTGTGCTGCTTTCTCTAACTCTCACAAACACAGAATGAAAATCTTTGGGAACCTGACACCAATTTTATACTATGCCTGTGGGAAAAGAAGAGAAACTTGCCACATAGGGGAATTCTTAACATTGATTTCAACACAATGAGCTAGCTGGAACAAAACAGAAAATGTGGACTTTTTGCAGGAAATTTTCCTCTTGGTGGGAAGTGTCATTTTTCACCAACTGTAGGAGACCTGCTACCATTAACTAACATTGTTTTTTATGGGGCTTGAGTTGAAAGTGGTTAACTGGCAAAAGAGCATTGGACCATTTTAAAAACTGTAGCTTGGATTATGTTGTAGGTGATAAATGTTAGCATTGTTTTGTATCACAAATTACTATTAAATTATTTGAAAAAATGTGTAGATAAAAATATTGATAACATGTAATGGACATCACTTCCTTTAGTAGATCCCGGCTATAGAGTGGCACACTCACAAACAGAAAGACGGTATGGGCCAGATCTCCAGCTGTTGTGGAATACAACTCTTGTCATCCCCTATCGGACAATAAGTGGACTGCAGAGTAACAATGACACAGATTGTTGAAAATAAAGGATATTTTCCTCAATTTCCCATGCGATGCGCTCACAATTTGCTCCAAATTGTTTATAATCATCTAGAAACAGAGATATGAATTTACATTTCAGCAACAGCATTTACCTTTAGTCCCCCTTTTTAGATAATCACAGCCTGCACTTCAGAAAATGTTGCATTGCCTCCTTCCTCCCAACAGAGCATATCAGTTTCTCCCCATCTTGACAGATCATTCTGCATCCCCCATACAGAGCACCATATTTCTTACCATCAGTCTTCAGAGCACAGACCACCATGTCCACACATTTGTCCCTTACAGAATCACCTGTCAGGTAGCAGGTGGTTAATAGGCAGGCTGGGGATTTGTGGCTCTCTGTAGGTGACCCCAACTGTCCCTCACAATCTCTGAAATGAAAGCATAGCATTACATATAGACAGGGATACCATGTAACCCCACACCTCTGTGTTTCTGTCTATCCCACCATCACCTCTCATTTTTGGTATCAGTATCTGTTTTTTGGGGTCCATTGCAAATTGCCGTACTAGGGGAGCCAAGGGAATGTTTTCTGTAGAGAAAGAGAAAGTTAAGGAAGGAGAGAATGATGAAAAAGATGAAAGCAACTAACGTAACTCGCATTGACCTTAAATGCTGACACTTACCTATCCTCTTTGGTGTTACTGGAACTCTTACAAAAAACTGAAGAGGATGGGAGTGGGGAGTTCAGAGAGAGTCGCCTGAAAGAGAGAGAGACAGAGACAGAGTAAAAGAGAGAGAGAGAGAGGGCATCAATGCAACATAACTAACACAGAGACAGAGAAAGACAGTGAGAGAATGCATAAAAGCAGTTAGTTTAGTTGAGGGTATATTGAACCAACATGTTGATTGAGGATTTTTGTAAATATAGGATACAAAAATGCAATGGAGTGAGAAGTAAGGTCAAATGAAGAACAACAATGTTGCCTGCATTAGAAGAGTCAGAGGAATGGGATAGATTCCACACACTCCAATCGCAATACAAGTCCATGTACAGTGTCTGGCATCCCAGCTTTGCTTCGCTAGTAATTATAGAATTAGATAAACACTGATACATTAGCGTTGTTTCACTGTAAAAGAAATATACATAAAATCTTGATGAGCCTCTAATCTGATGTGAACATGTATTAATTATAATGAATTTAAAAAGCTGTGATATCATCTTACCTCTGCTATGAGCAAAACCATGTGAAAGAATAAGGGAGGTATTGAATTCTTTGTATGCATTTGGGAGGTTTTGGCTCCTCCTTTCTTGGCTGGTAGCTCCATGTACAGGAGCTAGTTGTAATTAGGGAACGTATAAATGACTCCCATACTTCCCCTCTCAGTAGAGGTAATATTACAGCTGTGGGAAGGAATTTACAGAACTCCATATTGCCACCCCTGGGCATGTCTACCAGGGGCACAAGATCACTTAGCCTTTTATACATATGGATTAACCGAATAAATGATAACGCTGATGCTCTGTGCCTCCCTCCTTACTACTCTAAGGAAGTGACATGCATAGCACCCCCCTGTGGGACATTTTTTATGTTTCAATGAAGGCTTTACTACACTGTACCATTGACCCTCTCATGTAAACCACATTGTGGCTAATGTGCTAATTAGAAATGGCGTATTTCTGGAACAAATCAACTGCATCATAGAGGACAAATACAAATTCCCCAAATTCTCAATGATTTCAGTGGAGTTTTAATCTATTGCATGTAAAGCAATACTCTAGCATACAAGGGTTAAATATTCCATTTACACCAAAGGAAATGTTTATTTCTCCCCCATGGCATAATTTGTTTGCCTTAATAATATTCTAGTTATCTGAAAATCCACTGATTGATCCTTCTATGCTCATAGGGTACAATCCTGGAAATCTGATTGTGGGTGGATCACAGAATATGCAGATACAATTATTACTAAGCAAATTAATTAAGGTTAGTGTACCAATAATATTCTAAAATGTGTTGAGCATAGTCATATTTTAGCACAGATCGCAAACTAACATGCTTAGAAATCTATTGATCTTATATGGAAGAGAATACTTCTCAGTGGTATAACTAATAATTGGAAGGCACAGGTGCAAAACCTATTGAGCCCATTAACACACAAATGTTCTCTCAGCGGCACAAATAGAACCTACAGAGTGCTGGGTCTGATGGGCCCCCTTGTATGATTGGCCCTGTTATGAATGCACCCTCTGTAGTTATGCCCCTGCTCTCTTCTGCTTTGTTGCTATCTTAATTTCCTAATTTACAATATAATTTTCTATCCAAATAAAAGACGTTACAAGGGGTGGGAAAACTGATATCCAAAAAATAATTCTGTAATTTTGCTGGTGCTAAGGAATTTTATTGGGTGATATAAGGAGACTGTCATGAGAATCCGGGTTTTTCTGTCTTTTCCAGGTATTTTGTCTTTCTTACCTGTTTCTTGTTGTCTCTGCCTTGTTCTGGTTACACCCTTGTCTGGTCCTATATCAAGCACTTACTCCCTTGTGTCAGTGTGCAATCAAAGCGCTATGTGTATCGAGTTTTGAGATTTATTGTTATTAAAATGTTTCCGGCATT
This sequence comes from Rhinophrynus dorsalis, assembly GCA_037306005.1. NCBI lineage: Eukaryota > Metazoa > Chordata > Amphibia > Anura > Rhinophrynidae > Rhinophrynus > Rhinophrynus dorsalis. The sequence continues at coordinate 274,290,747 of CM074719.1, forward strand.
TGACCCGTCTTTCCTCGACTACATCTCTTGCCTCCTGATTCTGCTACGACTCCTGTGTTATTTTGACCTTGGCCTGTTGTTTGACTATTCTTCTGCCAAGGGGTGGGAAAACTGATATCCAAAGAACAATTCTGTAATCTTGCTGGTGCTAAGGAATTGTATTGAGTGATATGAGACTCTCATGAGAATCTGGGTTTTTCTGTCTTTTCCAGGTATTTTGTCTTTCTTACCTGTTTCTTTTTGTCCTTGCCTTGTTCTGATTACACCCTTGTCTGGGCCTATATCAAGCACTTACTCCTTTGTGTCAGTGCGTGATCAAAGCGCTATGTGTATTGAGTTTTGAGATTTATTGTTCCTAAAATGTTTCCCGCATTTGACCCGGCTTTCCTCGACTACATCTCTTGCCTCCTGAATCTGCTACGACTCCTGTGTTGTTTTGACCTTGGCCTGTTGCTCGACTATTCTTCTGCCTGCTGATTTTGTACTGTGCAGCTCGACCCTGGCTTGTTCGACTATCATAGGTTCAACTTTCCTTTGCACGGTAACCTTGTGACCCCTGGTGCTGCTGATCCAGTGTTCGACAGAGGCAGCTATACATCTGGTAGGTTTTATACACTGATTCCTGACCTGGTGAGTAGCTGTCTGTGTTCTAGGTGATTAAACTGCTATCAGGCTTCGTGGCCTGCACCACTACCCAGATCTGGCCTCAGTAAGGTCTCCTGGGAACAGCCACTGACTGCTAGCAATGCTCCCAATTCCGCAAACTCTAGCTTCTGGCTCACTGGGGCCTACTCAGTAAGTATCTTGTATTGTCATCTGTCTATTGTATATACCATACATATCAAACCAGCAGTCTGCCACTTCTTATGGGGTTTCCTCTCTCAAGGTGTTCTCAGGCTGCTTACATTGGGCACTCCGGTCAAGAGTCTTACAGAGATGCGCTGGAGAGCTGCAGTGCCGTCTATGGGGGGTTTATCATTAAGCAAGGAGAGGAATGTATTTGATCTATTAATGACAGAGAGTATTTTCCTGACTAGACTAGCATATGATACCTTACACTAAGCTGAAGGAAAGCCCCTAATGGAGGCCTGGATAGTGAAGCTTGGTCCCATATTGCCATCCTAGTATTGTCTGCACCATCTCTTGCTGAGCATTTGAATGGTATTCCTGCATGGAGATCTTCTCTACAGTCTCAATCCCTCAGCTCCCTCAAAGAGATCAGAGAGTTTATAACTCCAGCCTCCCCTGCAGGTTTGTAGCTAGTAACCATCAACAGCCCTCTATACTTCACCCTTCACCCTTTTCAAATGAAAATCCTTCTGTATCTGCCCTGTTTCAGGGCCACTACATCATTTTGACATGTAGTCATTTAAGGACAAGTGGGGTCCCCTCCGGTCCTAAGAGTTAAGCTTCCCAACACCAGGTAGCACACAACTTGTTCTGGGGGAATGACTTAAAGAAGAAGCACCTTCTGACATGTGCTAAATGCCCAAGTCCTCCAGTCAAACATGGTCTTCTGCTATGCCTGAGACTCTTAGTCATTCTTCTGTGGCTGCCCTGCTCTCTGTTCTAGTCACTACATAAGCTTCAGTACATAAAATTCTGTTTCCTGAATTGGGCACTGGGCAGTTCTCCCTCACCAATTATCTTAATAGTGTTATGAGGCAATTTATCTTTCTATCCTAATGCATTTTAAATGTGCGGAAAAGTCCTGAGAAATCCCACATCACTTCCCGAGACATGAACTAGAGGTACATTAGGTAATTTACTAGACTCTCACAGCAGTGGGGAAAACTCATTGTAATCTGTTCAGGCTACCATTGAAAATGTCCCAGAGGCCACTGGACTGCATCAGATACCTAATCAGGTGCCACATGTACATATGTATCTTTATTTATCTAGTGCCATATATGTAAACATCACGTTACAGAACAAGTAGTGATAGTACAGTACAAAAATCCAAACCAGGGAAAAGCATCAGGCTAAAATGCAGCCATTATATTATTAAAGGGAGATAACTGCAACAATCTGAATCATATGATGGGAAGAGAACCCTGACCAGAAGTATTTGCAACCTAGTTAGTAATAGTAACAACATACAGAGGCAGTGGGGACTGATAAGTGTAAGTACAATGTGGTTGTACTGGAGGTGCAGTGCTATTTTGATGTAAAAGGAGATATGCATTAAGAGAATATTGATGTATACAAAGAGAATGTTATTACTACGGTGCCTAGATGAGGAGTTAGGTTTCAGGAGATGCTTGAAAGTGATGAATATGGAAGACTGCAAATTGTAATAGGGAGTTCATTTAAAAGTTGAGGAGCTTTAATTGAAAATGTTTGTTACCCATAGATGGTCCTAGTTGTGTACTGAGCGGCATAATCCATTTGGGCAAGTATGCAAGATGACCTCCCTAGGAAAGGCCATCTACTCCTTGATTTGCATGGTGGGACAATGGAACTTGCTGGTTTCTTCTCTTTTGAATCACTTCCCAGTCTGCTTTTCAGCCTTACAGTGTATTCCGATCAGTTATTTCTGTCTTGCCTACCTTTCTAAGTTATTCAGAATCAGGTGCTTCTTGGTAATAACCTCAGGGGTACTATGCAAAAACACATCCATCATTGTTTAAGAGATGGATTTGAGTTGTTCTTGTGATTATATAGCTTTATCTCAATATTGTCATCAAATGTCATATATCCAATTGAGCGTAAGTTTGCATGTATATATGTCTGTATTATTTATTTATATAATGCATGCCACACAACGTATGCCGAGATTTACGAAAGGAAAATATAGAGTAAATTCAATAGGCATACAATAAATATAGTAATTGGGCTTGCATTAAAGGGATAGTAATACTTCGTTTTAACTTTATTTTATTTTGTAGGCATTAAAAAAACATGAAGAATCATATAAGTCTTATCTCTCAAACCTTTATGGTTTATGAGATATTCAGAAGCAAAGTTTCCCCTCCTGCCCCTTTTACCTACTGAAAACAATCTCTTCTCAGATGTGGAATGCAGTCCATAGACCAGACAGATAACAGAAGGGGACACTCTTATTCCTATGAAAACAATGAAATCCCTGCCCCCCTTGACAAGCTTTTCAGGATTTTCCCTTATCTTAATTGAAGATTGTCCCTCTCTGCAGTCTACCTGGGCACCTCCCTTCTGCTCTAGCTGAACAGTGTGACATCAGTAAAAGGGGCGGGAGGGGGACACTTTGTCATTGAATTACTCTGGAACTACAACTCTGACAGAATTGAAATAACACGCTCCAAAGTCCAAATACTATGATGATTAATTAGAGCTGCTTTTATTATGAAACATTACTATCCTTTTAAGTGTCATAATTACAGTAGATCCCTGAAGATGAAGCCTGATATAAGGAAAATGAAGCAGACAATCCATTTGTTGCAAGGTTTCCTCTGATACCCAACGTCATACAAATGTATAAGTTAACCTATTCCATGATTTGTTAACCCTTTGAGTGCTGGGGGGGGGGGTTACTCAACAAATTGCAAACCAATGCGTTGCATACACCTCTGGCACTCAAAGGGTTAACAAAGCATCTTGCATGTGCCCCAGAATATCTAAATTCATCTTCCTAAAGGCAGATCTTGCCATAAATGTTATTTAGAAACCTGGCCAGACCCGACTGTAAATCCAATTGTCTGAGAAGAGAATCCAAGCAGGGTAGTTTCAAAGAACACCAAGGGGGATATGCACTAAGGTGTGATAAAGAGGGGATAATGCAGAGATGACTTCTCCAGTGATATCACTCCTCCAGTTCTTATGTTATTCTATAGAGCCTATGCACTAAGATCTCCAAAGTTGGAGAAATCTTAATGCATTGGCTCCATAGAATAACATAGGAATTGGAGAAGTGATATCACTGGAGAAGTCATCTACACTTTATGACCTCTTTATCAAGCCTTAGTGCATAACCCCCCCAGATCTCCTGATCAGGATACCATAAACTGCCTGTGCTACACACTCCCCTCCCATGTGACACCAAAATGTGCAATCTTCTAGAGACAAAGATGCTTTTGTATAAAAGTGGAAATCTCAGGGAAAACTTTGAATTTTCTTTTCAGAAGGACTTTACCCTCTATAGATTCCCAGACTGTTTGTACTCTGGTACTGTATACATTTTCTGTGGTATTCCTTGTCTATATATATATATATATATATATATATATATATATATATATATATATATATATATTGTACTTGTATTTTATATGTCTCATTCTTTTTTACCATCATTTCTTTTTTTTTTTTTTTTTTGCTGTTGTATAAAGCACTGTGACTGTTTTGTTCAGATTAAATATAAATAATACAAATTAATCAGTTCTGTCTTTGTGCTCTGAATTGTACTCATAGCTTTTAGGCACCACTGGTTTTATCACTTTACCCTTTTTTCTAACATTTACAGTATATCTTTATGGCTAAATTGGGTTTCATATAATTGTAGTCCCTGTGGTTACGGAAGCCTCCTTAGCATGGGCATCTGCTAAATTTTTTCCAGGTGGAGGCAAAGCCGTAATTTGCACCTAGGCCAACCAAACCATGTCCTATGTTTATCCAATGGGGTGGGTAAGCGTGTGTGTGGGGGGCAAGTGCCCCCTCTTGCCCCACCCCGACCCCCAGTATTTGTAAAGTCTTAAGCATAACTTGATATTTGTAAAGCCTTAATCACAACTTGGTGGTGGCAGCAAATAATTATTGAGGAGTGGTGGGGGTGAGACATTTTAGGGTAGGTATAGGTGATGAGTGGGTCTGTGGGCTGATTGCCAACAACCCTGTAAGTCCCACACCTCATGTCATGGGCTGTCCTATTGTCTTCTCCATGACACCCGAGTATACTTAAGTCTATACACAACCTGCTATAATCGGAATCAGAACACAAAATGCAATTCATGCACAGGTTTCAGTATATATTCAGTTATAGAGTATTCAAAATAATTATAATCAAATCCATCAAGTCCCAAGATCATAAACAAAACATTTTGTCCAATTAAAAGGCAATACCAGATAGCTTGGATCCATCAGAGATCTATATTCAGGGCAAGCCCTTCATTTCCAATCTCAACACTCAAGTCCCTGCTGTCAGTAGCTCTTGGGAGTTGGAACAACCAATGATGGCTGTTTACTTTCTTTTTGTTAACCTATGGGATATGCTCCACACAATGGGGTGAGCACAGATGTTCTTGTTGTAAGCAAGATTACTGTGCTGTGGTATCTGCCCTGCTGCCAATAGGTCTAAGGGGTTAGAACCAGCCAATGATGGCTGCTGAATTTCCTTTTATTAACATACTAACGTAAAAGCCCGTGTACACGGGCCAAGGTCCGGTTGATGTTAACCCTTTGAGTGCCAGAGGGGTACGCAAAGCATTGCTTTGCAATGTTTTGCGTACCCTCTGGTACTCAAAGGGTTAAGAGGCCAGTCCTGCTCCGAGTCCTGCCGCCAAAGCAGTCATGCACTGTAGAGACTGCCCGAAAGCACAAAATGCTCCAAGCACAGAACTCCCAGTATTCTGTGCGTTCTGGAAGTCTCTAGTGCGCATGACGGGTTCTGACAAACATCCTAGCGAATTATTTTATAGGATGGGATATTATCCAGATAATGAGTTGTGGCAAATGTACTCCATGTTATTCTAAGTCAATGTTTTATTATATTGTAGTGCTGTTATCTGGGTAGATGAATCCTGATGCTACCTACCCCCTCACCCACCTGGGCTCATCCCCTGTCCCAGGCAGGGTACCTCCTCTTTCTTTTTTATTGTTTGCATACATACCAATACATGATGCAATAAAAAAAGTTTTCCCTGACAGACCAGATCCATCAAGCACCACAGATACTCAGGAAGAGTTCCTATATCAGTTTGAGAATTGTCTTTTACCAGGGGTGCACATGCCTGGGCTTTACCTTTATTGTTTTGGCACAATGCACTTCCCCTTGAACTTCAGGGCTATCATACAGGCCTCCATTAGATTTAGTTTGACATACTACCTGTAAGTATATAGTAACAGCGCTGGTGCGGTTGAAAAAAGATGTGTCCATCAAGACTCCCTATTGTGCCAAGATGGGTAACCTCTGCGACATGCATGTGATGAATCCTTGGATTTTGTGCCTAGCAGTGCTGTCCATGGTTCCAGAGTTATGGTCCTATTATATGTTTTCTCAGTTATGCCTTATTTAGCAAATTGTGTTCTGGAGCAAACCAACTGCACCATAGAGGGGGAAATGGAAATGTTCATTGATTTTCATTTTTATGCTAGAGATGCCCCACAACTATGATGCAGATGGTTTGCACTTGTGTGGCTTGGTGAATAAGGTTCAGTGCATTATTTCCAGTTCTCACACATATTTCTCACCTTTCTGACTTCTTTGTAGTGTGAATCGATGATTGCACATCAGTAGAATGGCTCCTGCAAGAGAAACACACCACTGCATTTTTATTAAATCAGTGCTGGATGTTCACTGCACTGACACTAAGCTTACACAAGAGGTGTCCCACTGTAGTACTCGAGATCACCTAGCAGGTCAACATTTTAGTATACCCCTGCTTGAGCACAGATGAGTAAGACATTTTGCTAGGTACTGCCAGAGGGGTCTAAAGCCACTCACTGTATCCTCAGTGTATTAACAAACTAAACCAATTCTGCATCCTCACTGCATTAACAAACTAAACCAATACTGCAACCACACTGAATTAAACTATACCAATACTGCATCCTCATTTTATTAACAAACCATACCAATACTGCATCCTCGCTGCATTAATAAACCATGCCAATACTGCATCCTCACTGCATTAACATACCATACCAATACTGCGTCCACACTGCATTAACAGATCAAAACAATACTGCATCCTCATGGTATTAAACTAAACCAATACTGCACCCTCACTGTATTAACAAGCTAAATCAATACTGCATCCTCACTGCATTACCAAATCAAAACAATACTGCATCCTCACTGTATTAACAAGCTAAATCAATACTGCATCCTCACTGCATTACCAAATCAAAACAATACTGCATCCTCACTGTATTAACAAACTAAAACAATACTGCATCACTGTATTAAACTAAACCAATACTGAATCCTTACTATAATAACAAACTAAACCAGTATTGCATCCTTACTATAGTAACAAACTAAACTAAGTCATACACTGGAGACCTCGCTAGCATCCAAGAGGTTAATAGCTGATTGGGTTAAGAGTGACTTCATTGGGCAGCATCTAAGGGTGCACTGTCCTCAGGAACATTAAGTTATGTTAATTCTCTGTGTGCTCTTGTCACACCTCCTTTGTTTTTGTCTTACTAATTGGAAGGACATGGCAGGCTTGGGCCCTTGTCTCTTTGTGCTTGCCTATAGAGATGCAGCTGCGCCTCACTGATGAGGCCTGCTAAACTTATGTCTATGTTTGATGTTTTTCTCAATGAAAGCAGATTTTTATAACCTCTGTGCTGGACTCTCCCTGTGAATGGGGCCAGACTGATATGAATATGGAAATTTCTCTTCTGCAATGACATAAGAGAGCAAAAACATGACTGATCAGTATATCAAGGTTGATTATGCTCAAGAACAACTATTATGTTATGTTTGTCCTATGTTTGTCTTTTGTTTTTGTTTTTTTGGGTTTTTTTTTTGTTGTTCCTCAAACAACCAAATCAATACTATAGCATTAAAGGGATAGTAATACTTAAAATGTAAAAAAAAATATGTTGTAGGGTTTATCCCCCTGAGTAAAACAAGATCACTATCACAGCTGAAAGGTGTTTCATTCAAAAGTTATTAATTTTCAAAGCTGAATTTTTTAGGTGCAATATCACTGTGGCCTGAAATTGTACAGTGGCGCTGTTGCTACACGATCCTATGGACAGCTCTGGTCCCGGCACCATAAATCTCCATAGGATGGTGTAGCAACAGCGCCACTGTACAATTTCAGGCCACTGTGATATTGCACCTAAAAAATTCAACTTTGAAAATTAATAACTTTTGAATGAAACACCTTTCAGCAGTGGGAGTACTCTTGTTTTACTCAGGGGGATAAACCCTGCAACATATTTTTTTTTACATTTTAAGTATTACTATCCCTTTAATGTATATATAAAAACAATTATACTGAATCCTTACCTGAGGTATAACTACTGTTAGAGCAGCCTATGCAAAATAATGGGGCCCAGAGCTAAAGGGGGCTCATTAAGCTGTGCCATGCACATGAAGTGCTTTAAACTCTGAGGACCAGAGTGGTATGCATTGCCCCTCTGGTCTGTAAAGAGTTAATGAACATGGACACCTGCTACTACCACTTCCATTGCTACTCTGCACCAGACCTGAGATGCCACCACCTTCTAGAGCAAGAGCTAAATGAGAGGCAGCATTATGTGGTGCTCTGCTCCGTATCCAGGAAGGAGAAGAAAAGTGTGCTTGAGCACTATATAAACAAAACACAATGTCTGGGTACTAGTCAATATTCTAGTCTTAAGTACAGTTCATCCAGGGAAACAGCACTTAAATTGATTTTTTGCAAGGTGAAACCATTTGGAATGTACATCAATGTTTCCACCAGCATTAGTCGGCTTTATGGGTCCTGTCAAAGGCCACAAATTCTCGACAAAACACTGATGAAATAACTTCCACCTGCTTCCCTACTGCAAAAAGTTCCTGTGATTCCAGTCTCTCTGGATGAAAGGTGTGTGTATATTATATATATATATATACACAAGTTTTAAAGCCCGTGTAACACGGGCCAACACTGGCGGCGCTGCAGTCATGCACAGTACTGACTGTCCGTGGCTGATACAGAGCGGGGTGCTCTGAATTCAGACCGGAGTCCTCTCCGCGTACCTTCGGTCCCAGGAAGGCGTGCACAGAGGACTCCGGTCTGAATTTGGAGTGCCCCGGTCTGTATCAGCCACGGCGCGGGCAGTCTGTACTGCGCATGACTGCAGCATGTGCAGTCGTCTCTACTGTGCTTGACGGCTTCTGACAAACATCCTTAGCGAATTATAATATAGGATATATATATATCCTTTTAGGGAGGCAAAACATTTCTTAAATCTGGGCTCCATACCTGGGAACTTTCAGGATTTGACCCTGAGATTCAGTGTTTTAACCCAAATCTCAGGGTGAAGGGCCAAATTCTCAGGGTGAGAGATCTTAATATTACCCATTCCATGAGCTGCACCAATTAACTGCTTTTTTAGTCCCTAAACTGGTGAAATGTATACCAGTAAGGCAAAAGGAGAAGTCCTATATGTCCTGTCTATGGTTCAAGCCATGAGATGTCTAAGCTGCAGCGTTTTGGAAGTTCATTGAGGACTGACCTGTGAACCTCATGGTTAAAGCAAACAGGAAGGTATCAAGAATGCATTTTTTGGGAGATAAAAGGTTAATACTGCAAAGGTTAATATTGTCAACTCATTTTAAAAGTTCTCATCTATCCTGCACTCTCATCTTCCCTTTTAAAGTGTTAGTAATGTCTAAAAAAAAGTTTTCTGCATTTAGAAGAGCTTAAAAAGCTGAGCTAAATGCAAAAAATGTATCTCTCAAACCACTATGGTTTAAGAGATACATGCGTTTGAAGTTTGATCTCTCCTACTGACAGCTGTAAAGCTGTCAGCAGGAGATTCGTGTCGGTCGACACGGTGGTGCTTGAGAAGTGCCGAGATCTTGTTACTTACAAGGAATCCCTTCATTGGAATTGTCTAAAACGTGTGCCTGAACACCAGGCACATGTTTTAGACCATTCCAGTGAAGATATTCCTTGTAAGTTACAAGATCTCTGCACTTCTCAAGCGCCTCTGTGTCGACCATCACGAATCTCCTGCTGACACCTTTACAGCTGTCAGTAGGAGAGATCAAACTTCAAACGCCTGTATCTCTTAAACCATAGTGGTTTGAGAGACACGGTATTTTTGCATTTATCTCAGCTTTTTAAGCTCTTCTAAATGCAAAAAACTTTTTTTTAGACATTACTAACACTTTAATCCTTTGAATGCCAGATGGGTACCCAACGCATTGCAAATTCTCTACGTTACCAATGGATTGATCTGGGGTTTGTATCTCCTTGAATACCAGTGCATTGTGGAGACCTCCCTAGCAGTAAAAGACAAAATGGGATTTTTTTTATTTCTTCTATCCTATGGTGCAGTTACCTTGTGCAATGGTTACTTTACTTTTTCTATGTGCACATGACCTTTTATCTTCACTGCAGCAAAACCATTTCCTCAAATTTCATACATGAACCTCACTATAGCATCACTGGTCCCTCTCTGCATTATCAGTGTATCCTCACTGTGTATATGTTTTATGTTACCTTTTCAGCTTTGGATCCTTAGGAGCAGCTTGCTGGCTTTGTGGTTGTTTTGGATTTTCATGATTTTCACTGAAGGAAAGAGGTAAAACAAGAGTCAATGTGGCTAATGTACTAAGACAACAAAGACAACTCTTGCAGATCTGGAGTAAACCAACTACATCATATGGGACACAAAAAAATTCCCATTAATTGTATTGGTGTTTTAACCCTTTGAGTGCCAGAGGGGTATGGAATGCATTGCAAAGCAAAGAGACAATGCTATTATTGTACGTGTACGCTAACTGGTGCCTCTAGATCTACACTCTGCTATGGGTCCTGCAACTCCAGGCTCAGCACAGATGGGTTATGGATTGGCAGGGCCACTAACAGGAACCACAGAGAGCAGTATTCAGGGCTTCACCTTTATTGTGAATGCCACCCTGGAGCTCCCAGTAAACAGAAGTACACCAAACACAAACTAACAAATCCAATGAAATGACCCCACTGTCTAAAGTTCAATGTCCATAATGTCCATATGTAACGTATAACTAAAGTGCTTGGCCCCTCAAACATATACCCATGGCCAAGCAGTTAACTGCAGGGAGACCAGATAAGGTGTCCTGTCACAGGGTTAAAAGCCCCATTTAAATCAATAGGAATTGTGGGAATATTAATTTGTCCCTAATGGAAGAACTGGCTTATGTCTATTTAGCATTCTGAATATGGCCCTTATGTTGTTTTTTTACTGGGGATATATATTTTGGTAATAATGGTAATTATAGAACAATGCAGGAGAGCTTTCACATGCACAAGACAATTCTTATATCATTTTTGTGCTTGTAGTGTGTAAACAACTTAGGCTAGCTGAGTGAAAAATTAATAATTTCTCCAATGACCAGACATACATATACTTGGAAACTCTCCAGATCTGCCCTGGAGACTCTGGTTTTACTGGATCTTTAGGGACAGAGGCCGATTTCCTGGCTTAGGGAATTTCCAGTGTAAATTCCCATCAGCAAAAAGGGCTAGCGGAGCTATTCAATTGCCCTACCAGATGAGAGCACAAAGGATGTTAAGCCACAGAAAAGAACTTGTGGCCAAACGTCCGTTTCTGCATTAAGGTCTCAAAATGCGCTAAATAGCAGCAAAAACAGGAACATCAAAGGAAAAAAGCTAATGATCAGTGCCTGAGATACTTTCAAGCACTGATCATTAGCTCATCCGTGTAACACTTACCTGTCATCCACTGTCTGTCATCTTCTATCTTCGTTCTTCTTTTTTCACTAATCTTCTTCTACTATCTTCTCTATTTTTCCTCTCCATTTTCTTTCTTCTTGTTTCATCTTCTCTTAATTTACCTGTAAAATAAAGAGAGATATTATTACATTTACCATAAAAAGAACCCACATATTTGTACATAGTTTATCCCCTTGAGTTCCAGAGGGATACGCAGCGCATTGCGTACCTCTCTGGCACTCACAGGGTTAAAAAATGCACAGATGTTTAAGAGAATATTGTCAAAGATGCCAACTGTTCAAAACAAATGTCCCCATTTCTTCTGCTTCTTTGAATTCTAAACGAAAAGTATTCTGTGGGAGAAAAATGCAGAATTAAAACTATGTCCCCTTTTTTTTTCTCCACCGCTGTTTGCGGCAGCGGCAGAGAAAGTAAGTTTGAGCAGAGGTCCCCCCTTGGTACCTGTCGGGCTAATGCCCGTTCCACTCTGAGGAAATTTTGAAAAAAGACTGCCTTTATATAGGAGCAGTCTCTGTTCAAAATGACACAGCTATTAGCAGATTCCTCCAATCCCCCACTCAAAGCTGATCAGCCCGTCAGGTACTGGGGGAGGGGGCTCTGCTCAATCTTATTTTCTCTGCCAATGCCGCTGAAAACAGTGACAGAGAAGAAAAAAGGGGACATAGTTTTAATTTTACGTTTTTTCTCCCACAGAATACTTTAGAATTCAAAGAAGTGGAAGAAATGAAGACATGTTTTGAACAGTTGGCATCTTTGACTATATTCACTTGCACATCTGTGCATTGTTTAACACTGTGAGTGACCGAGAGTGCTCTGCAAAGAGTTGAGTACCCCTCTGGCACTCAAGGGGTTAAACTTTGCACAGATGTGCAGATTCTTTTTATGTAAAATGTAATAATATCATCCTTTATTTTACAGGTAAATGAAGAGAAGAAGAAAGAAGATAGAGAGGAAGAAGAGAGAAGAAGATGGACAGTAGCTGACCAGGGTGCTGAAGACCCTGTTGGACATCAGGATTACTGGTAAGTGTTACTTTGCGGGGGCTCTTGCTTCGTAACTTAGATTAACTCTGGCACTGGCACTCATAAGGTTAATTCTATTAACATTTTACATATTTTTCATACTTAGGGCCCCATATTAATACATCCACTGGGGACTTAGTTTTCTTTTTACAAACATTCAGTTCATGCATCGGCAATCAAAAGTTGCGTTAAAGGACTCCACTGTTAGGAGTATGTTACTATGGGCTCAAATGGCTGATAACTTTAGCAGCAGAGATGCATATTTTTCTGTCGGTATTTCTTCATAGCACAGGTATTTACATTGCTTACCATGCTTGAAAAACTGCCGACAGGGTTTTTTTTTTTTTTTTTTTTTTACTTATGGGGACATTTAAAGTGGAACTACCACCCCATAGCAACATGGTCCCACATAATTCCCCATCTGGTGATTAGATGCTCAGTAACACTAGTCGCCAGAATTATTACCACGTTAAAGAGAATTTGCCATAGTTCCGGGGCTGACAGGCAGGACAGAGCACAGACATCTCTCTATAGTGATGTCTGTCCGTCTGCGCTGTCAGTCCCTTTTGGAGCCGAACGGATCCTAGCAACGCCTCCTAGATCCGGAAGGATCAAGACGAAAGTTCCAAGATATGGACATATATTCTGCACTGGCAGTGAGGCTGATTTACTAAGACAAAGTGAACCAATTCTGGAGCAATAAGTGTTTTCAAGAATTTTCAACAGGAATTTCATTGTAAATACATATCAGGTGCAGTACTAGAAGCAGCATACAAAAATTGGTCTAGAGCTATTTTAGGGGGGAATTGTACTAGAACATCCCTATTTCTGAGGCTGGTGTGCTAGGTAGAATTTGACCATTTCTGGAACAAACCAAATGTACCATATGGGACAAATTAACATTCCCCAAATTCCCATTGATTTAAATAGGAAGTAACCACTTGAATCCTAGCAGGAGCTCCGATTCAGTGGGTCTTAAAGGGATAGTAATGTTTCATAATAAAAGCAGCTCTAATTAATCATCACAGTGTTATTTCAATTCTGTCAGAATTGTAGTTCAAGAGTAATTGAATGATAAAGTATCCCCCTCCCGCCCCTTTTACTGATATAACACTGCTCACCTCAGAGCAGCAGGGAGTGTCCAGGTAGATTGCAGAGAGGGACAATCTTCAATTAAGATAAGGCAAAAAGCTGAAAAACCTGTCAAGGGGGGCAGGGCTTTCATTGTTCTCACAGTAGAATATTGACCCTTGATGTGATCTGTCTGGTCTATGGACTGGATTCCGCATATGATGAGTTTACACTAGGTAAAAAGGGCAGGAGGGGGAAACTTTATCGTTCAATTACCCTTGAGCTAAAACTCTCACAGTATTGAAATAACACTCTCTATGGCTCAAATACTATGAAGATTAATTGGAGCTGCTGTTTTTGTGAAACATTACTATCACTTTAAGTATAAAAGAAAACAAGCAATTCTGAGATAAACCAACTGCACCATAGCAGAGGAATAAATATGCCCAATATCACCATTAATTTATATCAGGATTTTAACCCCTTGAATAGTATGTAATGCCTTAGAAATTGCTTTAGTATTTGTAGGGTTAAAAGCCCTATTTAAACCAATGGACAATTTACCTTGTTCCCCATGGTGCAGATAGTTTGCTCCAGAATTACTATTGTTTGCTCTCATTGCTGCCATCAGAAATGTTGGGCCCCAGTACAAACTTAAAGCCAGCCCCCCCCCCCCCCCCCCGTCCACCTTCCATCTGACCTTCCTCTTGCCCTGCTCCCTGCTCCCTTCTCTACATCAATGCATGCTCCTGTAACACCACAAAGTTCCTATTCCAACTACCCCTACTACGTTCCTTCCATCACCTCCTGACCAGCAGAGTCCTCAACATCAACCTAACTGGATGAGTGTCCCACTCTTCACACCACAAATAATTTCTTAAAGCGATAGTAATACTTGAAAATAAGTTTAGTTTATATTGTAGCCCTTAAAAAACATGAAAAATGATATAAGTCTTATCTCCCAAACTTTATGGTTTGGGAGATATTCAGAAGTAAAGTTTCCCCTGGAGTGACGTCATTGCTCCACCCTTCAGATTTGGAATCCGGTCCGGGACCGGCTGTGCCTCTCCAGAAGTGCTGAGATCACCATCTTCAAAAAGAATTTCTTAATTGGAATGGTCTACAAAGTGTGCTTTCAAGCCAGGCACACTTTGTAGATAGTTCCAATTAAGTAGTTCTTTTCAAAGATCGTGATCTCGGCACTTCTAAAGAGCTGCCTGTTGCTCTGTGGACCGAATTCCAAATCTGTCCACTAGATGGCAGACTTTTTACTATATTTTACATGTGAATATCTCCCAAACCATAAACGTTTGGGAGATAAGACTTTTATAATTTTTCATGTTTTTTTAAGGGCTACAATATAAAATACAATTATTTTCAAGTATTACTATCCCTTTAAGTTCCTACCACTTTGTGCCACTGCAGCAAACAGTATTTTCCCTCCTCTCCCTCTGTTGCAACATCTCATTGTCCTGTAAGGCTGGTAGCATTTGTCTGACTTCCGAAAGTCTTCCCACTGTCTTTCTCCTCACTGGGTGGAGCAGCCTGCAGATCTTCAACTCCAAGTCTATTGCTGGTGGTTGTACTCCTCACTCAAACCATTCTGAGGAGGAGCCAGCACTAAACCAACCAATGGAAGATTATGTTGCTGAATTGTGCAATGCTGCCCAGTGAATGGGAGATGGCTCCACATGTACATTTACATTTAGAACAATGCACAACATGTACGCAGTATGCTTGCAGCACAAAAATGCATTAGCCTGGACCCAGCTGTGGGAAATGCACACCCAGCCAGCCCACTCCTGTCTGGAAGGACGTGCCACTATAGGCTCCCCTGCTGAGCTAGGCCTATTAACCCCCCTAATGTCACCCCTGCATAAGGTCAAATGATTTAGAGACCTCACTAGCATTCAAGCTGTTGAAAGCCCCATAGAATTCAATGAGATGTTTTTGACTGTTGATCGGTTCATTTGGTTTCTTTCAGAATTGGTCCAATTTTACTTAGTACATAATACTCAATAGTGAGGATGGTCTAGTACAATTTCCCACTAAAACTGGCCCTGGAATCAATGTTTGTGTGCTTCGTCTGTTTATACTAAGCAATTTCTGCAGAAAATTGACCTCCTAACATCTATTTACCAAGGAGTAGGTAGTGTGGATGTGAATGGGCTTGGTCCATCTCTTATGCATTTTGTCTCTTGTTGTGTACTAACAAGGAGCGGAGTCCATTTTCTTGTGCCTGCTATAGGGGAGTTGCTCTGTGCTTGTTGCATTAAAGTCTTATTGATGGTGTGTATGCTGGTATGCCCTAAAGCAATCATATGTACACATACATATCCTGAAGTGAAAGTGCATGTCTTAAAGGGATTGTAATACTTTTCTTAAAGGGATTGTAATACTTAAGATGTAAAAAAAATATATTGTAGGGTTTATGTCCCCGATTAAAACAAGGGTACTCCCACTGCTGAGAGATATTTTATTAAAATATTGTAACAGCTGAAACTTGATTTTTTTTAGGTGCAATATCACAGTGGCCTGAAAATTTACAGTGGCGCTGTTGCTACACCATCCTATGGAGATTTATGGTCTACAGACCAGAGCAGCCCATAGGACGGTGTAGCAATAGCGCCACTGTAAATTTTCATGCCACTGTGATATTGCACCTAAAAAATTACGTTTCAGCTGTTATAATTTTTTAATAAAATATCTCTCAGCAGTGGGAGTACCCTTGTTTTACTCAGGGGGATAAACATATACAACATATATTTTTTTACATTTTAAGTATTACTATCCCTTTAAGAGTAGAGTGGCCCATATGTATTGGTGTAATTCTGGAACAAACCAACTTCATCATAGGGAATAAATATAAATGATCATCAATTTAAATTGGGCTTTTAGCCCCTTGAATGCAGGATATGTCTCCAAAATATTGCAATGCATTGGAGACCTCTCTAGAATCCAAAGAGTTAAAAGCTCCATTTAAATTAGTGGAAAATTAGGGCATTTTTACTTGTCCCCCATGGCGATTTGTTTGTTTTAGAATTGTATCTCTCCACTTTTATACATATAGGCCAATGGGCTGTGTTGGCATTCATACATCCTCCCTCCCCAGTGTGTTTAGCAGAGCACCTACTGTTTGATCAACATGTTTGTTTCAGGCAGTCTTTTATATATTTTATATGTGGGTAGATAAGATTATTTAACTTCCAGTTGTCCTTGGTTCCCATTTATCTTTCCATTGCTCGCTACAGCCTGTACCTTCTGCCAACCTTTCCCTTGCGTGTACTATAAGAAAGTGATTGGTTTATTTGCCTGCATTCATGTTATAAAATGGTTTGTTTCATAACATGCAGATTATATGCCAGAAAAATACAGAATACAAATTCTTGCTCATTCAGAATGTTTAAAAAAAAACATTTTTTAATTACGTTGGATAATTAGTCCAAATGCTCAACACAATCTATTCATCTCTAGATAATGTTTATAGGTATCCTATACCAGGTATCATGATGCCATTTAGTGTGTAAATAAGTAGATGCAAAACACCCTCATCTTATCAGCACAGCTCGTAAACCTCGTTGCAGATGTTCCCTTAGAGAAAGTAATGTCGTATTTAGGAAAAGAGGGTGTGTCAGTGTTTTGGGGTGGCTGCAAAGGAGTAAGGTGACTCGTGTTTGGGAGGCTAATAATAATAATTTTAATAATAATAATAATAATGGGGGAGATTTATAAAAAAAATTCTTATTTGTTATTGGAAGAATGGATTCTAAAAATTTCCTTATGCCTTATTGGGATTGTTGGAATTTATAACTATGTTTAGGAACCTTTATAAATGTGGTAGAAATGCCAGAAATAAAAACAGGTTAGACATGTTGTGAAAATGTTGGTAAAAATTCTGTTGCTAAAATGTTGTAAATAGCGACATTTCTTTATAAATTCGCTGCGCCAATTTTTACATAAAATTTTCAAAAAAATGATGTACATGGCGTTATGCTTTCTTCAAATGGAGTTACCACTTTTATAACTACCCAATACATGTTAAACGCCATTTTAAAGGGATAGTAACACTTCGTTTTAACTTTATTTTATTTTGTAGGAATTAAAAAAATATGAAGAATGATATAAGTCTTATCTCTCAAACCTTTATGGTTTATGAGATATTCACAAGCAAAGTTTCTCCCTCCCGTCCCTTTTACCTAGTGTAAGCCATCTCTTCTCAGATGTGGAATGCAGACCAGAGAAATAACAACAGGGGACAATCTTCTTACAATAAAAACCCTGGCCCCCTTGACAAGCTGTTCAGGTTTTCCCTTATCTTAATTGAAGATTGTCCCTCTCTGCAATCTACCTGGGCATCTCCCTTCTGCTCTGGCTGAAAAGTGTTACATCAGTAAAAGGGGCGGGAGGGGGACACTTTGTCATTGAATTACTCTTGAACTACAACTCCGACAGAATTGAAATAACACTCTCCAAAGTCCAAATACTATGATGATTAATTAGAGCTGCTTTTATTATGAAACATTACTATCCCTTTAATGCTAGTTTTGACATAACTCCATTCTTATAAATCTGCCCCAATGTTCCTATATTGGGTTACTATTAAACCTATAACCTATTATTGTGATTGTTTCTTTGGGGAGCTCTCATGGTCTTCATTGTTCTCCTCCTATGGGTGGGTGCATGTTGGGTGGTAAAGATTTGGGGGTATTTACCTAGGTTTCTCTGAATGCGGCTTTTTAGGGATAGGAGAGTGATGGCTGTAAGAGAAGGAAAGACTGAGTTAGTGCAACATATGAAGGAAATGGGGGAGAAAAAAAAGGATGAAAAAAGTAAAATACATGGGGTACAGAAAAGATTTGAGGGATGGAATGTCCCAGTGGTTAAATTTTGGAGATGTCACTGATGTATGACACAGAAGTGGAGCAACTTTGAGGCAAACCAATAATAATATTTAAATTGGAACACATACTTTATTCTAACTTGTGTAATTTTGAAAGAGCTGTGACAAGCACCTATATTTATGTTAGATATTGTTTATTTAAAACAGCAGTTTGAGATATTTAACTTTATTTACTTGTCTGCTTATGCACATCTGGCAGTACTGGCTGGCACAGACTGGTGTGTCAGATAATAACATTCCACTCTCCCTCCCTACCGCCACTTCTTACCAGGAAGTACTGATCAATTTGCATAAACTGAAATATAAAGCTAAATATCTCCTAAACTATAGTTTAAGTAAAGACTGACTAACAAATATAGGTGGTTTTGAAAGCCTCTTCAAAATCACCCAAGTCAATATAAAGTGCTAGAGATGCACTGAAGACCCCACAAAGCATTTAAGAAGTTAAAAATCCCATTTAAATATATATTTCCCCCCCTATGCTGCAGTTGGTTTGTCCCAGAATTGTCCTACTTCTTAGTACATAAGCCTCAGTGTTTCTGGATGTTTGCAACCCTATAACATCATCACCCACTTGTCTGAATCTGTCTGGATTGGAGAGCCCAGCAGTGCACTTTGTTTGGTACCTCTGTCCTTGTATGAGGCATCTGTATGGAAACAATTGAAGGGACAGTGAAGAGACAAAGAAGAAAATGAATTTAGGGAAAGACAGGTACACACATTCTACTTCTACCCTTGTCATTTTCCTCAAAATTGGACTGTATCTTTGTGAAAAAAGTATGATTTTGAAAGACCTTTCAAAATCAATGATATATGTGTCAGCCATTTTTATTTCTAACAATAGTGTCTGAGATATGTAGCTGTATTTAGTTGTCAGTTTAACCCTTTGAGTGCCAGAGGGGTATGGAATGCATTGCAAAGCAATGCATTCTGTACCCCTCTGGAACTCAAAGGGTTAAGTGAATCACCTAGTGCTGGCTGACAGAAAGTGGCAGTTGGTAATGTTTAACAGCATGGAATGTTAGTATCTGGCAGGCGTACCAGAAAAATTTGCACTTACTGAAAACTAAATAAATCTAAACATCTGGTAAACTGTAGGTATAAATATTAACATGAATATTAATCCATATTAACATGGTGATTCCGAAAGCTCTTTTAAAACCACCTATTTGTTACAAATCGATAGTTCAACTTTGAAGGAACAGTAAAAATTTTTCATCAAAAAAATATAAGGCTTTTTCTGCTGAGTAAATCAAGGGTATTTCCACTTCTGGTGAATGTTTCGCTTAAAAGTTTCTAACCCTCAAACTTGTTTTTTTATATTAAACTGCATCCTTTCATTGTACACGAACAACTAGCAGATGGGAGTGCTTTTATAAATCAGTATCAAAATCAGATTCGGATAAACTGCTTCTGTTTACTCACAGTTGATGGTCCTCTGACTGTAATATGTACAACAGGTATATGGCAACAGGGGATTTTCCACCTGCCCCTGTACAGGCACTACAGACAGTATCAACAACTCCGAGCGTGGTCTTACAAATAATTCCAACAAGAGGGAGATCATAGAGTCAAACAAAGTTTAATTTCCAAAACAATAAAAACACCAATGCATTTCTGGATTGTACGATTCTTTCATCAGGGTGTCAGGCTGATGAAAGGACTGTAGCATCTAGAAACACATTGGTGTTTTGATTGTTTTAATAATTTGGGAAATTACCTTTGACTTTACAATCTCCCTCTTGTTGGAATTATTCGTGGGACCACACTCAGAGTGTATATAGATCATTGCTATTGTTGATACTATCTGGAGTACCTGTAGCGGGGCAGGTGGAAAATCTCCTGTTGCCATATACCGGTTGTACATATTACAGATTGACTCCAAATCAGCTGCTCCCCGGATCTCCACCTTAGAAAAAAAGGGAAAGCACAGGAACACAAACAACCAGCAGCCTCTATAAATCAGATCCAAAATCAAATCGAGATAAACGGCTTCTGTTTACTCACAGTTCATGGTCCTTTAGCTGTAATATGTACAACCGATTATCACGGTTCCCGTGATCTCTCTGTCACTCTTTGCTGTGGTGCACTCCCATTGGCTGAGCTTGTTTGGCCCACCCAGTATGGCCTTCATATACCGGGCCTCTGGCACCTGACAGGTGCCCTTTCGTGGTGTTCCTGTACCAGTGCTAGTGTTGCTGTGTTCCTGCATTCCTGTGTACCGACTTGGCCCATCTGACTATGCTCATTGGTTCCTGCTCCTTGATTGACATCCTCAGTGACATGCTTCAGTCTTGTGTGGTCGTATACCTCGATGATATATTGATTCACTCTGCTAACCTAACCCAGCACATCAAGGATGTGTCTGAAGTTTTGCTTCGCTTACGCAAGAATAAACTGTTCTGTAAATTAGAAAAATGTGAGTTTCACAGGTCCAAAGTGCCCTTCCTGGGGTTCGTGATATCTAAGGATGGCATCGCCATGGACCAGGAGAAACTGGCAGCAGTCCTACAGTGGCCACGTCCCAAAGGATTAAAAGCTATCCAATGCTTTTTGGGCTTTGTCAATTTATTATAGAAAATTCATCCAGAATTATTCTACAATTGTTAAACCTCTGTCTGACCTCACGCATAAGGGCGCTAATCCCTCTCAATGGTCCGAGGCAGCTGAAAACGCTTTTGAGACCTTGAAATCTGCTTTTGCATCTGCTCCTATACTGTCCCACCCCAATCCCACCCTGCCATTTACCTTGGAGTTTAATGCCTCTGAAATCGGGGTAGGGACAGTACTTTCCCAGCGCCCTGTTGGAGGTGGCACCCTGAGACCTTGTGGGTTCTTTTCTAAAAAACTCTCTAGTGCCCAAAGCCATTATGAAATGGGTGACAGAGAACTCTTGGCTATTATTCTCGCATTAAAAGAATGACGTCACCTACTGGAGGGCACCAGAACCCCGGTGTTAATCCTAACTGACCATAAAAATTTGACTTATCTCTCGGAAGCGAAAAAGGCTGTCCTCTCGCCAGGCTAGTTGGGCATTGTTCCTGTCTCGATTTAATTTTGTAGTATCCTACCTACCAGGCTCAAAGAACGTTAGGGCAGATGCCCTGTCCAGACAATTCGGGCCAGACATTGAGAGGGATGAAGTACCTATTATTCAGCCGGATCGTATCCTGGCTACAGTGCGTACTAGTATCACTTCGCCACTGGGGGAAGAGATTTTGGCATCTCAGGCGAGGGCCCCCCCAGAAACCCCAGTTGGCAAGTGTTTTGTGGATGAGCCATTCCGTACCCGTTTGCTTGAGACATATCACTCATCTAAGGCTGCTGGGCACATTGGGAGGGATCAATTAATATGGTCTCTCTCACAGGTATTTTGGTGGCCCTCCCTTAGAACCGATTGCTCCGCTTTCACTGCAGCCTGTGCCACCTGTGCTCGTGCCAAGACCCCCAGACACCTCCCAGTGGGCCTACTCCAACCTGTGCCTAATGGCGAACGCCCATGGTCCCACATATCCATTGATGTCTTGGGAGAGTTGCCAGTGTCTAGGGGGTATACATTTATCCTAATGGTGGTCGACAGGTTCTCCAAGATGGCTCATTTCGTGCCCCTCTCTGGCCTTCCTTCGGCCCAGGAATTGGTAGTAATTTTTGCCAGAGAAGTGTTCCTCTTGCATGGGGTTCCCAGAGTGGTGGTGTCGGACCGAGGGAGGCAGTTCGTGTCTAGATTCTGGAGGGCATTCTGTAGCCAAATGTGCATCCAATTGTCCTTTTTCTCTGCCTACCATCCCCAGACCAATGGGGCCGCTGAGCGTGCCAATCAGGGACTGGAACAGTTCCTGCGCTGCTTTGTGACCGATCATCATGACAATTGGGCTGACCTGTTGCCGTGGGCGGAGTCTGCCAGGAATTGTGCAGTTAATTCGTCGTTCCTTATCAATTACGGGTTTCAGCCGTGCCTGCTCCCGGACTCATTTCAGTTGCAGCAGATTCCAGCTCTGGACGAGCATATTGAGCAGCTCCGCTCCACTTGGGCACAGGTTCAGAGGATCCTCAGTCAGTCATTCCAGCGACATCAGTGGCATGCCAATCGTAGACGGCTGCCAGCGGTCTCCTTCCAGGTTGGGGATAGGGTATGGCTCTCCTCCAGAAATCTCAATTTGCAAGTGCCTTCAAATAAGTTGGCTCCCCGGTTCATTGGTCCGTTCAAAGTAATCCGCAAGGTTAACCCTGCCTCGTACGCACTGGAACTCCCAGCATCTATGCACAGTCATAACGTGTTCCATGTGTCTCCATTAAAAGCCTTGGTATGCAACCGCTATACTACCACTCCGGTGGTTCCTGGGCCGGTGGATGTTCAAGGCCAAGAGGAGTACGAAGTTCAGAGTATTATTGATTCTAGGAGGTTTAGAGGGAAATTGCAATATTTGGTCCATTGGAAGGGTTATGGCCCTGAAGAGCGTTCTTGGGTCGATCAGAAGGACCTCTATGCCCAGAGATTATTGCGCAATTTTCACTCTAAATATTCCCAGAAACCTAGACCCTCTGCCAGGAGAGGGGGTCTTTGAGAGGGGGGTACTATCACGGTTCCCGTGATCTCTCTGTCACTCTTTGTTGTGGTAGACTACCATTGGCTGAGCTTGTTTGGCCCGCCCAGTATGGCCTTCATATACCGGGCCTCTGGCACCTGACAGGTGCCCTTTCGTGGTGTTCCTGTACCAGTGCTACTGTTGCTGTGTTCCTGCTTTCCTGTGTACTGACTTGGCCCATCTGACTACGCTCATTGGTCCCTGCTCTGTGATTGACCCGGCCCGGCTGATGTTCCTGCTCCGTGATCTGACCCGGCTTGTCTGATGTTCCAGCTCCGTGATTGACCCGGCTTGTCTGATGTTCCTGCTCCGTGACTGACTCGGCCTGGCTGACGTTCCTGCTCCGTGACCTAATTCCGGCTATCCTGACATCCTGAGTGTGTTCCAGCTGCGATCCTGATCCTGTGTTGCTTGGCGACATTCTGAACTTTCATAGTAGCAGTGTTTGTGCAGACTGAACATTCCATTAACTCTTGCAGAGTCTGTTGGCTCCATTATAATGAGCCTTTCCGTTAACACTTGCTGAGCACTGTTGCCTCCATTATACTGAGCCTGTCCGTTAACACTTGGTGAGCACTGTTGTCTTCGATTTATTGAGCCTTCCGTTTACACTTGCAGAGCATTGCAGCCTCCGTTATACCAAGCCTCCTGGTTACACTTGCAGAGCATTGCAGCCTCCGTTATCACTGTGCTTCCGCTTAACCCTTGTTACGCGCACTGTATCAGTTACCGCACCGGGTGGTGCTATTGGGTGATTCCATCAGCTCTCGCAGTGTACAGGGTTCCGTTACCGCACCGGAAGGGTGCTGTTGGCTCTGGTTCCATTCAGCTCTTGCAGTGTTTGTGACTCCGTTACCGCACCGGAAGGATGTTTATGGCTCTGGTCCCTCAGCTCTAGCAGTGTGCATTGCCTTTGTTACGGCACCGCACAGGTGCCCACGGCTCAACAGTAGTGCTAGCTCTTGCAGAGTATTGTGTATCTCCTCTCCTTGCCTGACCTGGGAGTGTGTCAGTTCTGTCTCACTGCTAAGGTGCTTCCACATCTTGCACCACAGTCTCTTGCTACTTTTAACATCTACTGGGCATTGTCAAACACACCACAACAGAGACTGATTACCTACCTAGAACTTTAACCCATTTGATACTGATACTTCTTATTTATGCCTGTCCTGTGACAGTATTTGTTCTTGCTCTATATACTGGGCCTGAGAGGGCATACATACCTGTATATCATTTACCTGTCATTCCATACTAGCCTGTAGTGGGCAGTGTTCCTTGTCTTTTAAATAAAACTGTGTTTTATGGCAATGATCTATATACAAGTCAAAGTTAATTTCCCAAATTATTAAAACAATCAAAACACCAATGCGTTTCTGGATGCTACAGTCCTTTTATCAGCCTGACACCCTGATGAAAGAATCGTACCATCCAGAAATGCATTGGTGTTTTTATTGTTTTGGAAAATAAACTTTGTTTGACTGTATGATCGCCCTCTTGTTGGAATTATTTGTGAGACCACACTCGGAGTTGTTGATACTATCTGGATTGCCTCTACAGGGGCTGGTGGAAAATTCCCTGTTGCCATATACCAGTTGTACATTTTACAGTCGGCGGAGTGAATGTAAACAGAAGCAGTTTATCTCGATTTGATTTTGGATCTGATTTATAAAGGCTGCTAGTTGTTTGTGTTCCTGTGCTTTCCCTTTTTTTTCTAAAATGGAGATCCAGGGAGCAGCTGATTTGGAGTCGATCTGATTTGGAGACTAATCCCACCCAAAAGGACTGTCCAGTTCCAAAATGACAGGCAAGTCCCCCCTGCACGGGAACACCAGCTAACCCCCGACGTATGTTTCGGCCTTGTTGGTCCTCGTCAGGAGGGTGCAGCTGGATTCCCTAGGCATTGAGAGCAAAGGGTCCACGTCTGGATTACCCTTCACTCTTAGGGAGGCCCCTAAGAGTATTCAAAAGCAGCATACAAAATGTGAGAGGCTTCTGAGGACAAACAGCAGCAAAATGGCCTGTCCAACGGCTAGTCACCGCTCACAAGCATCACGTTTTAGCTCTCTAGTGCCATTACAGAGGAGAAATTTCCACGTACATATTGGACTAATCCACCCAAAAGGGCAGTCCAGTTCCAAAATGACAGGCTAGTCCCCCTGCACCGGAACACCAGCTAACCCCTGACGTACATTTCAGCCTTGTTGGGCCTCGTCAGTAGGGTGCAGCTAGATTCCCTAGGCACTGAGAGCAAGGGATCCAAGTCTGGCTTACCCTTCACTCTTAGGGAGACCCCATAAGTGTATTCAAAAGCAGAGGATTTTAAGGACGAACAACAGCACAATGACCTGTCCTACAGCTAGTTACCTATCAGAAGCATCACGTTTTAGCTCTCTAGTGCCATTACAGAGGAGATATTTCCATGCACATTTTAGACTAATCCCTCCCACAAGAGCAGTCCAGTTTCAAAATGACAGGAAAGTCCCCCCTGCACAGGAACACCAGCTAACTCCCGAGGTACGTTTCCGCCTTGTTGGGCCTCATCAGAAGGGTGCAGCTGGATTCCTTAGGCACTGAGAGCAAGGGGTCCACATCTGTATTACCCTTCACTCTTAGGAGGACCCCCTAAGAGTATTCAAAAGCAGCATACAAAATGTGAGAGGCTTCTGAGGATGAGCAACAGCACAATGGCATGTCCTATGGCTAGTCACCACTCAGAAGCATCATGTTTTAGCTCTTAAGTGCCATTACAGGGGAGAAATTTCCATGTACAGATTAGACTAATCCCCCTAAGAGTATTCAAAAGCAGCATACCAGATAGGTATCTGACACACTGCGAAGTGATACTTTCGATACACTTATGGGATTGATTTGAAGTGATTTTGCACTTCATGCATTTTAGTGATAATACCCTGTGCCTCCCAAAAGAGCACCCCCAGTATGACAGACTGTACAAAATTCACCCCCTAATAAATCATTTACAGAAAAAATGTGCCCAAATATATACGCCCCAAAAACAAATTAGTATAGATGAATCCCTAATGAAGTATAAAGGCAGGTTAGGGTTCAAGCAATACATCCCCTCCAAGCGCTCCACGTTTGGTGTTAAATTTTATAAATTGTGTGAAAGTGCCACGGGCTATAACTAGGCTTTTTAGAATTTATGAGAGTAAGGACAGCCAACTTGATCCTCCTGGTTGCCCCGAATTTATGGGAACAAATGGGAAAATCATTTGGGATCTAATTTACCCCTTATTAAATAAAGGTTATCAGTTATTTGTTGATAACTATTACACCAGACCCCTTTTATTTAAGTCTCTTTTTTTGTTTTGACACTGTGGCCTGTGGCACTGTTTGGTGCAATTGCAGGGAGTTGCCCAAAAAACTTGTAGAAACAAAACTAAAAACTGGGACATCCTTATCTTTGTGCCAACAGGAGCTGCTGGAAGTTAAGTTCAAGGACAGAAAAGATGTCTACATGCTGACCAGCATGCATGAGGACAGAACTGTGGCAGTCACTGTTCGTGGCAGGAGAGGGGTACTGAGAAAGCCAGTCTGCATCAGGGACTATAATAAGAACATGGGGGGAGTTGATCTGTGTGATCAACTAATGCAGCCATACCTCACTATGAGAAAGTGTAGGGCATGGTACAAAAAAGTTGCTATCTATATGATGCAGACTGCAGTATACAATTCATTTTTACTTTTCAAACTGGCAAACCCCAATCCAAAATGTACTTTTTACATTATCAGCTACAACTTATTTCCCTATTTTTGTTTCAAGGTGCGCCAGAAATCATTCCAGCAAGACCCGGGGTAGTATATTTTTTTTTTATAAAATCCCCCCAACTCCCCAAAAGAACAAACCACAGAAGCACTGCAGGGTTTGCTACAGCAAGGGAATACGGACAGACACCACCACTTACTGTCCTGATTGCCCTTCCAAACCTGGCCTCTGCACTGGAGGCTGCTTCAAGGAATACCATTCAGGCACAATGCAGTAGTGCTGTAAAGATTCTTTTATTATTTGGCCACTTTTTTCCCATGAAATATCCTGTTTTTTTATGTTTCAAAACACATCCCTCCTTAGATCTAACACAATCAAAATATAATTGGAAGCAAAGCACCCTAAGTTTTTTCTATCTCTGATAATGGAAACACACATGTTCCCTACTGGGCCCAGTAGCTCCCCCAAACCCTGGCAAACCTATGCATATGAGGCATTGCCGTACTCAGACAATGTAACTCACCACTAATGTAAAGCACTTAAAAAAAATCTACAAATATCATCTTATTGAAATCCAGAGCAACACTAAAATATAAGTGTGAAAAAATGGTGTTTCTCTTCCTTACTGCAGGTTTTAGGAGGGATTGATGATAGTGTGGCAGCAAAAACATTTATAAAATGCAAATAGAATAAAAGCCAGGGTTGTCTACTCTTCTACAACATATACATTTGAGGGTAAAATTCATTGCAGCATTGCCAAACAGCCCGAAATGAGACAAGGCACCAGCTGTAAAAATGGCATGGCTGTAAAAGGAAACGCACATGTTCCAAGGAAACGCACATGTTCCCCCAAACCCTGACAAACCTATGCATATGGGGTATTGTCTTACTGAGAAGAAGGAGATAAATACTAATCAATGCAGTTTTTAAAATCTACACCTATCCTGTGCTTGAAATTCACATCAACATTGAAATCTAAGTGTGAAAAAAGCTGAATTCTTTACTTACATCAAGTATTATGAGGGATTGGTGGTAAAATGGCAGTGTAAAAAATTTGAAAACACACCTAAAATGAAAGCTGGGGGTATCTACTTTCCAAAAATATATACTTTTGGGGGTAAATCTTAAAGTGGAGCACTGTTACACAGCCGCAAATGAGAAATGGCAACAGTGATGCAAGCTGTGAAAATTCAAATATGAAACTGGAAATGCGCATGTTCCAATTTGGGCATCGTAGCCGCCACAAACCTTGAGAAACCTATGCATATGGGGTATTGCCTTACTCAGAAGAAGAAGCTGAACACTAAAGAATGGATTTTTAAAAATCTTCACCTATCATGTGATTGGAATTCACATCAACATTGAAGTCAAAGTGTGAAAAATGCTGATTTTTTTTTTTTTACTTACGTCAAGCTTTACGAGGGATCGGTGGTAAAATGGCTGCGTAAAAATTTTTAAAACATACATAAAATGAAAGCCTGGGGTGTCTACTTTCCAAAAATATATACTTTTGGGGGGAAATCTTAAAGTGGAGCACTGTTACACAGCCCCAAATGAGACATGGTACCAATGACGCAAGCTGTGAAAATCCAAAATGTGAAACTGGAAACGCGCATGTTCCAATTTGGGCCCCGTAGCTTCCACAAACCTTGATAAACCTATGCATATGGCATATTGCCGTACTCAGAAGAACGAGCTGAACACTAAACAATGGATATTTTTAAATTTTCAACTATCTCGTGCTTGATATCAACAGTAATATTGAAATGTAAGTGTGAAAACTGCAAAAAAAAACAAAATATTACCACAATTTTGAAAAATATTTCTGGAAAAAATAGCTGCATAAAAAACTCCAAAATTCTCCTGATTATTTACCTTATGTTGTCTAGTTTTCAGAAACATATATCTTTGTGGGACATTTTTGGTTCTGGCACCGTCAACTAAGCTATGATGGTCACATGCTAATTGTTGAAAAATTACAGGTTGGAAATAATGGCATCCATCTTGTAATAGTTACCTTGAAAATGTGAGAAAGGGATTGAAATACCAGGCATATGGGGTACTCTTATATTCAGGAGAAGGAAATGAATATATTTAGGGGTATTTTTGTAATGAACTAATAGTATACAAATCCTGACAGGAAAATGTAAGCAAAATGCTTTGTTTTTACATTTTTTTGCTCTTTTTTTCTATTTTAATCAAATTAAACGATGAGGTATTAATATAATTGTGGTAGCAAAAGAAAGCCCCACTTGTGCTTAAAAAACAGTATATCATTTGTGTGGGTGTACAAAAGGAATTAAAGAGAAAATATGTTTGAACAAAGACATAGTCAAAAAAGTCAAAATTGCTCTGGTCCTTAAGTCAAATCGAACTCAGATTTTCCCGGTACTTAAGGGGTTACGGAGTTATAGGAGCAGTAAACCTTTGTTATGGGGAAAAAGAAAATAAATAAATAAATACATGTATATAAAACGATGAAAGTCGGACAGCACTCACGGGAATCTTTAGTATCTTTTTCAAGAAACATTGAAACAATAATAAAGTTTTTCTGATCATCTACTAAAGATTCCTGTTTTGCATGCATTTTCAACATAATAGACATGCACCCGGGCTGAAAACTATAGTAACAGTGAGTGCAATCCTTTCTTCTCTTGTGTATGTATATATATAATATATATATATTTGTATGTATATACAGTCATTAGTCAAAACACCAAAGTAAAGGAGCACTCATAGGACTGCTCCAAGAGCTGCACCAGCAACTGCCCCAATAGCTACCCCAGTAACTGTCAAAATACTTTCCAAAAGAGCTGCCCAAAGAAATGCCACAAGACCTGCCACTCCTCCTGATCCAAATGAATGGGTATCACCAACGAATTTAAACCCACAAATCCCAGAATTCGCAGGCAGCCCAGGAATTCAAATTGATGTGGAAGGATTTACCCATAATGAGTTTTTTTATTTGTTTTTGGGGTAGACATTTTGGGGGAAATTGTGTCCCAAACCAATTTGTATGCAACCCAGTATATTGCTGCCAACCCATCAGCTTTCCTTGTTAAGCAAGAAGTATGGAAGCCCACAGACATTGCAGAATTTAAGCAATTCTGGGCCCTAATAATGGCAATGGGGATAATAAAAAATCCAAGTATAAGATCCTACTGGAGCAAAAACCCCATATGTGATATGCCTATATTCCCCAAGAAAATGACCAGGTCCAGATTTGAACTGATTTTGCACTTCATGCATTTTAGTGATAATACCCCCCCAAAAAAAACCAGTATGACAGACTGCACAAAATTCACCCCCTAATAAATCATTTACAGAAAAAATGTGCCCAAATATATACGCCCCAAAAACAAATTAGTATAAATGAATCCCTAATGAAGTATAAAGGCAGGTTAGGGTTCAAGCAATACATCCCCTTCAAGCGTTCCAAGTTTGGTGTTAAATTTTATAAATTGTGTGAAAGTGCCACAGGCTATACCCAGGCTTTTAGAATTTATGAGGGCAAGGACAGCCAACTTGATCCTCCTGGTTGCCCCTGGTTGCCTAACGGGTCAGCTGTGATGTCAGAGCACGACCTCCAACCTCACCTGAATGTACCACGTACTGTATTAACTCATACAATGCCGGTCTACAATCAGCCAGGAGCTCAGAAGCAACACTGGTGCAAGAAAAGTTACTTTCAAGACACACTGTAACAATGTCAATCCCGCAACAGCAGATTGTATATTCTGTTACAATTGCCACCAGACAAAGTAGAGACATAATACTAATAAAGAAAGCCTATAGACCACACACTGCGAGTGTTAAACATGCAGAACATCAAAACAGAAATATATAGCAACCTGATAAAGCAATAAGCAGTACTACTGCCTAGTTGATGAGATACCTTAGTAGATTAGAAACAATATCTTGATAACTGTAAATTCAATAAGGTAAAAGAGTCTATAAAACCAGCTGTAGGTAAATTCTGTTGTCCAAGCCCTTGGATCTAAGTGAGCTGTGACTGGACCAGATGTCACGGAGTCCTAATGTAGGGCAAGTGAATGTAATAGTGTGTAATCTGGATCCATCTGGATCTGGAGGTGGTATATGCATACAGTAAGAAAATGTGTAATCCATGGACCTTTCTGAATTTTGTCCAGGCCCAAACAATAAACATCCAATGCAATTTGAACTGTTTCTGTGACAAAGTGTTCAACTCTTGGGTCTACGTTCACTGCTGTGTAAGCAGACAAAACGGAGAACTATTGTAGGGTTATCACATGTATTTAGGGCTAGAATCCAGTGTATCCAATGTATGTATGTATGTATTACAGATCTTTGATATTCATCTAAGTGGTGAGGCATGTATGTAGTACATTCTTTGCTGCAGAAATACAAGCTTTCCAACTAGTTGGCTGAACAATTTACAGCAATCTGTGGCATAAATCCCTGGCTGTATGTGTGCTACACTGTGTAGACATCACAGAGACCTATTCTGAGGTTGAACAACTTATATTGAGGTGCCACCGGACACGCAGAGCTGCAGTGGTAAGGGCAAATATAAAAAAATCCTTCCTCATATTGTGATAACACATATTAAGAAAAAGGGAGGATATCAGATTCAAGAAATGAAATAAGAAGTTACAGGGTATCTCTAGGCTCCCAAGCCAGTGAGGATCAGACAGAGGTATTGAAATCTTCCTAGGGGATTATACCGACCATTGAGAGTGGTACAAAATATGGCAGAAGGAGAGATTATCTTCTGTATTACTATACACACACAGAAAACAAATATGCACTATAAAGTAAAATATGAAAGATGGGAAGCATTGAGCTATTTTTTTTAGGGGTAACAGGTCTCTCATCTGTGGGAGTAACCTTGCTTTACTTAGCATGGAAAGCTCTGTGATATTTATTTTTGTTAAATAAAAGTATGACTTTTCCTTTAAAAACCCTGTTTAAGTTAATGGGGGTTTAGGGAATTTCTATTCTGATGCAGTCGTTTTACAACAGAACTGCTATTGTAATTCTTTATACATCAGCCTTAGTGTGGTTATGTCCTCTATCTCCCCCCCCACACACACACACACACCATATTCAGACCCTTACTCTCACCCAGCAGTCTCTTCCAGTCCTTGATTAAGGCTTTGGCAAGTTCTCCCACCTTTCGCTCTTTAATCCTCTTCCTTATTTTATTCACAATCACTCCAATCCTTGTGCTCTAATGTTGGGAAGAGAAAAGGTCAGTCCAGACCAGCTCCAAAACAAAAACAAGTTCTCATTGCTATTCAGAAGGAATAAGGGCCTAATACAGGAAGGGAAATAGGAACAATTCTGTAGCACATTAACTTCACTTTAGGGGATTTATAAAAATTCCAAATTCATATTCAGAGCTTTTAAAGGGATAATAATATTTAACAATGAAATACATATACTATTGTATGGTTTATCCTGTAAAACAAGGGGACTCCCACTGCAGACAGATGTTTAATTCATAAGTCACTGCAGATCAAACTTGCAGGGGGGGTTTGGCTTCAGTAGAGCCATGTCCTGAAATGCTATGGCTGCACTGTTGCTACAGCAGTCTATGGACAGCCTGGTCAGCCCTGACTATAACCCTCACCAGAGGGCTGTTGCATTAATGCCACTGGAACATTTCAGGCCATGAAGGTATTGCACCCAAACATGTGTTAACTTGCAATAACTTTTGAATAAAACATGTCTCAGTAATAAGAGTGCCCTTGTTTATTGAATGATAAACACAAAAATATATATTTTTTCTGTAATAAGTGTTACTTTTGCTTTAATCCTTTGAAAGCAATGGATTGGAATCCTCTCTAACATTCAATGTGTTAAAAGCTCTATTTAATGTTTATAATGACTTGACTAAGTTTAAGACATATTTAGCTGTATTTGTTTGTCAGTGTATGCAAATTAGGCAGTACTAACTGGTATACCTTGGTATGTCAGATTTTAACATTCCACCCCCAACCCCCTGCCTGCCACTTCCTACCAGAAAGCACTGACTAATTTGTCTAAACTGGCAAAAAATAAATCTAATTTAAATAAAGAATAGCTAACAGCGACTATTTTGAAAGCCCTTTCACAATCATCCAAGTCATTATAAAATGTTAATCTAATTTAAAATAAACAGGATTTTGTATTTTTTCCCTATAGTGCAGTTGGTTTGCTCATCATTAAGATTCCCATCCATACACTCATGTCACTCTTTCTTATAATATCCAATGGTTTCCTCTCACTCTTTTCTTAGAAACCAAAACACATTTCAGTCTCATCTTTATATTCCTGAATACAGCCCAAATATACTCTCTTCTGAGCTCTACTACTCCAACCAATTAATATATAATGGTCAGTGCAGGTCTGAGGGAGCAGGAAACTCCTAGAGCCTCTCTTACCCGGAGGAGGGGAACAGTCATTTCAGATTTCTTCAACTCCTTTAACAGATCCAAAATACGTTCCTAGGTTGAATACAGGGAGGAAGAAAAAGAGGTACACAAGTATCAAAGAGAATGAGAAAAGTGATAGAAGTTAAAAAATAGAGAATATTAGAAACAAAATAAAATGAAAAGAAACAGAGGAAAGGAAAGGGAAAATTGAGAGGAGAACACAGAAAAAGAGAGTGTCTGGAAAAATGTGGTGTGATAGAACATGTTGGCTTTCTGACCTGTTCACCTTTCTCTGAGCTCCCTCTGCTCCCCTTACCAGATCCTCCCCTCCAAATGTCTTATAATATTCTCTCTCTACACCTTAAAGTATATTCAAATAGTAACTCCCTTTCCTCTCTCCACCCCTGCAGTGATCTTTCCAGTTATTATCCACTTATTTCCTCTGTCCTGCTCTTCTGTCTCCTTCCCCTGTACCAAAAGAAGCCTGTTTTATCTTTGTTCTATCTTGATATGTCTCCACATCCTGGTTGTGCTTGACCCTTCACCATGTTTTGCATATAACCCTCACTTCCCACTGTCATTTTTCTCTGACCCACTCTCTCCCATCACCCTGTGAGCCTTATCTATAAAGGCATCTCTAGAGAAAATCATCTGCATGTATCACTGAGGACA
Source organism: Rhinophrynus dorsalis (assembly GCA_037306005.1). Classification (NCBI taxonomy): domain Eukaryota; kingdom Metazoa; phylum Chordata; class Amphibia; order Anura; family Rhinophrynidae; genus Rhinophrynus; species Rhinophrynus dorsalis. The sequence goes on from CM074719.1 coordinate 274,324,696, forward strand.
AATAAATATTTCCATTTTGACCCCATACATGTTAGAGAGGTCTCCACTGCAGTGATCACTCTAGCATTCAGTGGGTTAGAAGTCCCATTTAGCTCAATGGGAGTTTGGCGAATTTCTTTATAGTTGGTATAGTTGATTTGCATCAGAATAACTCCTCTTTACTTTCATGCATAAGATCCCATGTACTAACACCCACTCTGCTTCCTTTCCTGCCATCCTCTCCTGCCTTTTCTTCCTGCCAAATCTGGGATTAATGCTGCTCTCATTCAGCATTCTATACACCCCTCTTCATGCTTCCCCTGCTCACACACACCGAATTTATACTGAGTATTATTACCACCTGTCACAGTTTTTCTTTTTTGATCTATGCTTAAGCCTTCCTTCTCATTATTTAATCCATTCTTATACTTGACCCAGTCACTCTGTTTTCTACCCTATTTTTTACACCTTGTTCAATTTAATCTACTTCCTCTTCACTCCATACTCAGACCCTACTAGTGTTAACTTTCTTTGCTTAGTTGACACATATTAATTAAAACCATGTTCCCACCATTTACTCTTCTCTATTCCCTATTCACTTAGTTTTCTCTATTATCTTTCCCCTTTCTCTTCCTAGAGATTCTTTTTTTAATACTGTCACCCACCCTACACATACACACACACACACATCTTCCTCATCCACTCACACACTCTTATCCCCCCCCCTCCACCCACACACACTCTTACTTCCCTCCCCACAGACACACACAGTCTCTCTCTCACTCACTCCTGTCTCCCCCACACTCACTCCTATCTCGACCTCCACACACACACTCCCATCTCCTCACCGTGTTTCCCTCGTTGACTTTCCTCTCCAGCCTCCTTCCAATCTTCAGTAGTTCCTCTTCTAACACCATATCTTTAGGTGGAGATGAAATGCTTATGTATTTTTGTTTGTTTACTGCAGAAGTGGTTGTGACTGGAGGACTACTTGCTTATGTGTCTTTATCCAACTGTTTCTTTGAACACTGTATGTCAGTGTAGGTATTATGCCTTTGTATATATTTCTATGCAATTTGTGATATATATATGCCCACCTGCTCTGTTTGTATATACTAATGATATATATATATCTGAGCTCTGTGTGTATACACTAGTTCGAAGCATGTAAAGTCACATCTTGGCTTGGTGTCAGACAGGAGGTGTGTCCCAAATTATAAATAGTCCCAAGAACTTTGAGCAGAACACTGGAGGAGGGGGGTAATAGTGACAGCTGTATAGATGGAGTACAAAGCTATATTCACACAGCTCAGTGACCAAACCACATACTGCAAACACGTGTACTACACTAGCATATTAGCAGTAATATATCTGTTGACAAGCTGAATGTTGCTGTGGTACTCATAAAAGCAATGAAATTTTGTGTGCGGTAGCAGTACACCAACAGCTGGGATCAACAAACACTTAAAGAAAAGGGAAGAACAGCTCTCCTCTTATAAACGCATAATATTCTGGTAGATGAGAACCACTAGCTCCTCCCAGTCTCCCATTTTCTGTTCCCCCAAAATAAATACAAAGTGAAATAAATAAATACATTTATCATATGGCTTTTGTAACTGTAGAATCTGTGTGATTCCTGGGAACAATAGAACCCCTACCACCATCTGAGGTACCACAAGTTTATGAAAGGCAAGCTTCTAAAGTACAAAATACAATAAGGTCATAACATCAGCATTATTGGATGGATCACTCATTTAGTCTCAGTCAGTGAATTATGAAAGAACTTAAAGAACCAACAGTTGCTAATAATTAACCCCCCCTCTTACCTTAATATGGGAGAAAATCCTAATGGCTTTATGAGTTGATTCTGTGTGGTTTGTTTCCCTAAAATGAATCTTTAAATAGTAATGGATATTGTATACTTTGAGGCAGACATGATTCCTTTTGCATGTACCAAGGACCCAAAACTCCACCCACTGCTTATTTAGAAGACAAGAGGGAAGATTCACTAAGCGGTGATATAGAGGTGATAAAGTCAGATAACTTCTCCAGTTTATCACTTCTCCAATTCCTATGTTATTCTATGGAGCCTATGCATTAAGATTTCTTCCGCTTTGGAGATCTTAGTACATAGGCTCTTTAGAATAACATAGGAACTGGAGAAGTGATATCACTGGAGAAGTCATCTCCACTTTATCACCTCTTTATCACACCTTAGTGAATCTTCCCCATTGTTTTGTAAGTATAAAAGCTGAAGTGGAACAATGCTAGGGTAAACCAATTGCACCATAGGGGACATATTTCTGAGACTGCCATAGATTTAATGGGGCTTTTTAACCCTTTTGAAGGCTAGAGAGGTCCCCAGTGCATTGCATCACATTGTGTTGTGGACATCTAAAGCATTCAAGGTGTTAAAAGATCCATTTAAATCAGAGGGAATATTTTGTATTTGTCCGATATGGTGCAGCTGGTTTGACCCAAAATTGCACCAATACACTTTTATACATAAGGCCCATTTAGTCTTGTAGAATGAATCATGTCTGCCTCCATGGACATGATATTCAGTATTAATTAAATACTCATTTTGGAGAACCAGTATACACATAATTGATTACATATGAACCCTGCACTTGACTAGAGCTCTGCCACAAGTACTTTACTGCTGATCAGAATGAAGCAGGCAGGAGAATGGTGTAACACAATTTTATTTCAGCAAAAAACATTATAACTAGTATGCCACAGTAGCACAGAGTATACAGGAAAAACTCTTAAGTGTATACCATTGGAGCATACCTGGGAATTTCTGGTTATGGACTCCCTGGAGAGGGGAGTCCTGTGGTGCAAGTGAAGGACATGAAAGATGCAACTTGTGTCAAAAAGGGGTGAGGCTTAATCACGAGGGGGCGGGACTAAAAAAATGCAGTAATAGGTTGGTGAAGAAGGCGAAACGGCTGCACAGATCTCCCATCATCCAGAGAATCAGCATCTGCCCCGGAGACCCAGTAATTAGCTGCACAAACTGGAGTCTCTGGGTCAAATCCGGAGAGTTCCCACCTATGCATCGGAGTACAGCCTAAGCTTGCACCCACCCCACAGGGCCAAATCAAAAAGACTATTCACCTCAGCAACAGACTCCAGTATTTATTTGAATACTCCTGAAGCTTCTTTTCCTGGAATATCCAATCAGCCACTCATGAATCTGCTAACGATTTCTAGTCTTGCATCAAGCAATAGGAACCCTACTCACAATTGTCAGAGCAAACAATGAACTGATTCAATACCCTAAGGAGCTTTTAGAATTCCATTAAGATGTATGATATTACATATGCTGGCTGGGGGAAGCAGTTTTCCTTTGTATATCTTGATCACAAGGTTATAACCTGCTTTTCATGACATAGCAGGATGCTTCCCTAGGCCTGCAGGAAACAATATGTGCAGCTTTATACATCTTTATACTTTAATTAATATCACTTTAAAGGGATAATAATACTTAACATGTAAAAATAATAAGTTGTAGGCTTTATACCCCTGAGTAAAACAAGGGTACTCCCATGCAGAAAGATGTTTTATTCAAAAGTTATTATAGCTCATATTTGAATTTTGTAGATGCAATATCACAGTGGCCTGAAATGTTACAGTAACACTGTTGCTACACCGTCCTATGCACAGCTCTGGTCAGTTTACCATAAATCTCCATAGGATGGTGTAGCAACAGCACCACTGTAAATTTTAAGGTCACTGTGATATTGCACCTAAAAAAATTACGTTTGAGATATAATAACTTTTTAATAAAACACCTTTTAGCAGTGGGAGTACCATTCTGTTACTCAGGGGGATAAACCCTACAACTTTTTATATATTTATTTTTACATTTTAAGTATTACTATACCTTTAAGGAAGAATTTACATATATGTCTGTGAATCTTACAGCATGCTCTTTCTTGAAAAAGTGAGCTGTAGCATTTTGCTGCTTTCTTGATGCCCATCCAGATGTCCCAATGACAAGAATTTCAGTGGGAAAATAACCGATGTTCATGGCTTTGTATTAGAGCAATGTTGCATTCTGGTGAATCTCTCAAATTGAAAAAAAAACTTGGCTCTAATGTAATGCAGGCCAATGTATGTATACAATTATGTAAATTTAAAGGGATAGTATCGTTTCACAAAAAAAGCAGCTTCAATTAATCTTCACAGTATTTGGGCCGTGGACAGTTATTTAAGTACTGTTAGTTGTAGTTCAAGAGTAAATGAATGATAAAGTATTCCCTTCACCCACCCTTTTTATTGATGTAACACTGCTCACCTCAGAGCAGCAAGACTGTCCGGATGTATCGCAGAGAGGGACAATCTCCAGCTAGGTTTTTCAGGTTTTCCCTTATGCTGTTGGGGGGGCGGGGGCAGGGTTATCCTTATGCTCACAGTAACAAGATTGTTCATTGCTGCGACCTATCCGGTCAGGAGACCAGGTTCCACATCTGACGGGAGGCAGCTTATACTAGGTAAAAGGGGAAGGGGGATACTTTAATCATTCAATTACTCTTGAACTACAACTCTGACAGTACTGAAATTACATTCTCCATGGTCCAAATACTATGAAGATTAAATGGAGCTGCTTTTTTGTGACACATTACTTTCACTTTAAAACCTGACTTAAAAACTGGGACAGTAGGATCTTGGGACAGGGAGACAACACCAGCTCTGAAAACTGGGGACAGCTGGCAGGTGTGTTACTATATTAGTACAAGATAATAGGATTTTAGTCTTTAGTCTGTTAAATCCTCTCTCTTAGTCCATACAGGTTACTTGTAACTTTGGGTAGGCGATCATCCCCTTTAAATAGGCAGGAACAATCCTGAGAAGTGACTGCTGGGTGGAGCCTACCTCCTCTCCATAGCTTGAGGCTAGCCAATCTCCAACCAGTAAGGTTTGCAGACTAACTATTGACTAGGTAGTAAGAAGGTAAAGGAAGACTCCTGTGAGCATGAACCCTAAAGGACCCCCACGGTCTGCCACAAGAAAGCCAAGCATGGTCTCTTGACAGGGTCGGAGACCAGTAACCTGTATGGACTAAGAGAAAATGATTTAACAGGTAAGACTAAAATCCAATTTCCTCTGTCATCCAATACAGGTTACTGGTAACTTTGGCATGTCCAACCATTAAGTTCACCAGGGTGGGAAGACAGGCAAGGACCAGGTGCAGGTCCCCAAAGTCACCAGAGCACCAATGAACCTACAATGAACCTACATGAATAGCTCAACAATAACAGCAGAATATCAATGGACACTGAACAGGGGTCAAACAAACCCCAGGAACTGTTACACAGCACACTGAAACTAGAGCCAACAGGGCTCAAAAGTGAAAGAGTACTGGAAGACTAAAGAGATCCTAGACAGGCAAGGCTGTCTCCAGGATCTTCCTCCCAAAACTGGCATCAGCTGATGCTAGCACATCCACACGATAGTTTTTAGCAAAAGTATGCACAGACGACCAAGTCGCGCCTTGCACAACTGATCCGCTGAGGCCTGGTTCTTGTAGGCCCAAGAAGCCCTAATAGACCTCTCAGAATAAGCCATGACCCTGAAGGGAACAGGCTTCTTCCAAAGTTCTTAAGCCTTATGAATTGTGGACTTGATCCAAGAAGCAATGGTTACCTTGGAAGCAGGCTTCCCTGCCCTAGGACCCTCAGGAATGACAAAAAGAGTGTCAGACTGCCGCAAGGACTCAGTGCGATGCACATAGAACTTGAGACAAAGAACATCCAACAAATGAACATTCTTCTCTTTGTCAGAAGTAGGGTTAGGACAGAAGGAAGGAACCACAATCTCGTGATTAATGTGGATCTCAGACACCACCTTCGGGAGAAACTCTTATGAGGTGCGAAGCACTGCCTTGCCTTGTCCTTGTGAAAGACCAACAAGGGTGGTCTACAAGACAGGGCATGCAGCTCCGCAACTTGGCAAACAGAAACAATTGCCAGGAAAAAGGCCATCTTCCACGTCAGCATACGTAGAGGAATGGTAGCCAAATACTCAAAAGGAGGGTGCTGAAACACTCCCAAGACCAGGTCAAGGTCCCACTGAGGAGCAGGGGACTTAAACAACAGACGGGTATGAGCAACACCCTGGAAGAAAACCTTGACATCAGGAATGATAGCAAGACACCTCTGAAAGAAGCCGGAGAGCCCAGAAGTCTGAACATTAAGAGAACTCAGACTGAGACCCTTATCCACACCATCCTGGAGGAAGGAAAGAACTGTAGGATGGTCAAAATCCTGAGACAGGTCTTTGACAGCACACAAAGATAGAAAAGTAGACCATAAACGATGGTAGGCCTTAGAGGAAACAGGCTTACGGGCACTAAGCATAGTAGCCACCACACCAGAAGAAAATCCCTTCTTCAAAATTGAGGATTCAATCTCCATGTCTTCAAAGCCCGACAATGAACATCTTCCTTCCAGAGGTAACGCTGTAGAAGAAGGTCCGGACGGGTGTGTGAGTGCGGGGGGGGGGGGGGAGTTGAAGAGGTTCCGCCACTAAGAGGTCAAGGAGCTCCGGAAACCAAGCTTGTCAAGGCCAGTATGGAGCAATCAGAATGACTGGGCAGCGTTCCAGTCTCAGTTTCCATAGCACCCTGTTCAACAGTGGAATGGGAGGAAAGATGTATGCCAGAGGAAATGTCCACGGGACCGACAAGGCATCCACTGCCAGAGCTAGGGGACACGCCCAGGGAGAGCAGAACATTGGAACCTTCCTGTTGTGCCTGTGTTGTTGCCGTCAGGTTGATGCATGGAAGACCCCACTGCTGGATGATGAGGTTGAAAACCTCTGGATGTAGTTTCCACTCTCCGCTGTCCACCGTGTGATGACTGAGGAAGTCCACCAGAACATTGTCTACGCCAGGAATATGAACTGCAGAAATGGAAGGGACATGCTCCTTTGCCCATGATAAAACACCCTTTACCTCTAGCCAAGCTGCGAGAGTTCTAGAGCCGCCTTGCTTGTTGATGCAGGCTACCGCTGTGGCGTTGTCCAACTGTACACTGACCAGGCAATTCTCCAGTTGCCGTGTCCATTGATGTAGGGCATGAAATATCGCCTGAAGCTCCAAGACATTGATGGTAAGGAGAGAGTCCTCCTGAGACCACCAACCCTGAACACTCAAGTGCCCCAGCACCGCTCCTCATCCGGAGAGGCTGGCATCCGTAGCACTGTGGTCCAGAAGGGCACTAGGAAGGGTCTGCCTTTCAGGAGAGATTGTTCAGGTTGAGCCACCACGAGAGGCTCGGTTCCAAGTGAAGAGGGAGAGATAGGGATCTTTCCAGGAGATCTGGTAGACCCTTGTATGCCAGGATTAGAAACCTCTGAAGTTCCCTGGTGTGAGCCATGGGAAACGGAACTGCTTCTATGGTGGAAATGAACTTCCCCACCAAGGATGACAACTTCTTGGCTGGAACCGGATCCTGAGATAAGATAGCCTGGACCTTCTGTGCTATCTGATGAGCCACTTCGTCCGTGAGAAATACCATCCCTCTCTGAGTGTTGAAGAGGAGTCCCAGAAAGACCATCCTCTGTGAAGGAACAAGGTCTGACTTGTCCAAGTTGATGATCCACCCGTGATGGGAGAGAGCATGAATGCAGTCGTGCACCTGCTGGTGAAGGAGTTCTGGAGACGAGGCCTTCAGAAGGAGGTCGTCCATGTATGGAGTCACTCTGATGCTGTTCCGATGCAGGACGGAGATCAATGCACCCAGGACTCTGTTGAAGACCTGAGGAGCTGTGGTGAGGCCAAAGGTGAGGGCAGAAAAATGGAAATGCCCTCGGTCGCAGGCAAAGTGGAGATACTGCCGACTCTCTGGATGAATGGTGATGTGCAGATAGGCATCTTGAAGATCCAGAGAGGCCAGAATTTCCCCAGGGGACATGGCCGCTATCACTGTGCACAGAGACTCCTGGAGGTACTGGGACCGTGTTACGGTTCAGTACACTCAGAAACGGAAGGTTTTGGTTAAACACAGTTTTATTTGCACACAATGAATAACAGTAACCCTCGCAGGTCCAGCATACAGATAAACGGTAGACTGACAAAGGACAGGTTACAATGATATGATTAACCCACACTGGTCCAGTATGTATATACAATGTACAATACTGACACAGGCCAGGTAAATCGCATATGATGCAGTGTAAATATGACAGAGTGATACTTATTAGGCCACAGACAGTAGCTGGCCCTAATAGTGGAAGGCCCAATGTAGCTCTCTACGCAGAGAGTAACAACAGCGACTGGAATATATGGAACAGGTGAAGCCAGAGTAGAACTGGCTAAGGCACCATAGGAGGAAGGCCGCCAAAGTGAACGCCCACCGGAGACTGCAAGGATATCGTGAGCCAGTGCTTAGTGCCGTACGGAATAACATACGCCAAACTGAGACTACAAATACTGATACGAATGCCCAGCACCACCCCTCAAGGAGTTAACGAATGCTCCGGTCTGCAGATGGGAAATAGCCTGAATCCAACCTCAGGAACGGTAGTAACAGACCAAGCGAACGTGGTGCGACCAGAGTCTACCGGAAAGTAGCATAGGCACTATGAGTGAGCAGATCACGGACTGGACTACTGTACAGAACCGAGGCAACCGGAGGTCTGGCAAGACCACAGAAGCGTGAGCAACAGCAGAAGCAGGGTGACTGGCAAGCAGGAACAGTGCAGGAACAGGAACTTCAGTCCAGCCGGGTCGGTACACAGAACAGGAACGTCAGCCAAGCCAGGTCGGTACACGGAGCAGGATCGCCAGTCAAGCCAGGTCGGTACACGGAGCAGGAACATCAGCCAGACCGGGTCAATACACGAAGCAGGAATGTCAGCCAATCCGGGTCGGTACATAGAGCAGGAACGATAAGCAGACAGAGTAGTCAGACAGTCCAGGTCATATACTGGTATCATATGAGAGTAATGGAACAAGCGATAGGCAACGGATACACCACGAAAGGGCAGCGCATAAGTGACAGCCCAAGGTATTTAAAGGCTGTCACTGGGAGGAACAAAGACAGCGTAGCCAATAAAAAGATATCATGAAGCAAACATGTCAAAATGTCGCCTGTAATCACAGGCATCATGATAGACCGTAACACAAAGGAGTTGAGATATTTCAGATCAGCCGCCGTCCTTCTTGGAATCCACAAAGAGGTTGGAGTAGAATCCCAAGCCCCCTTCCTGAGGAGGAACAGGCTCCAGGACCGCCTTGTCCAGAAGGGCCTGGATAGCTTCCTCGAAAAGGCGGCACTTTTCTGCTCCCAAAGGAGAACGAGAAGCGAAGGTCCTGGGAGGAGGAAGAGAGGTGAAGGGAATCCTGTCTCCTGTAGCCACCACCTGTAAAACCCACAGGTCCATCACAGAGGCCTGCCAAGCTGAGAGGTAGTGGCGTAAGCGGCCATGTACCTGTGGGTGGGGACCCAGGTTCGGCGAGTCATGCAGAAGTAGGTTTGGAAGGCTTGGGCTTCATGGAGGACTTTCATCTCCATTGCTGCTTAGGCTTGGATGATAAGCGCGGAGCCTGAGTGACCATCTGGGTCATTTGGCGCGAGTCTGTTTGAAAAGGACGAAAAAGCCGATTCCTTTTGACAGGCGCCTTCTTCCTCAGGACCACCGGCAGGTGAGTACTCTTCACTCCAGTGGCCTTGCTGATGAGATCCTTGAGCTCAGGCCCAAACAGGGATGAGCCCTGAAAAGGCAAAGACAGGAGAGCCTTCTTGGAGGCCGTGTCAGCAGACCAGATCTTGAGCCAAAGAGCACATCTGGCTACCACAGACATGGTAGATGCCCTAGCTACCACATGCGCAGCTTCAAACAGGGCAGCAGAGACACAATTCTGAGCCTCAGCAATGTTAGCGAGAAGCTGCAACATGTCAGCAGTAGGGGCCACCTGATGGACAGCTGGATTAAAAACTGTTCAGTCCAAACAGCCACAGCCCTATTCACACATGCTGCTGCAAACGCAGGGCAGAGGGCAGAGCCAGCCGTTACAAAAATAGCCTTGAGAGAGCTTTCAAGCTTCTTATCAGTGCAGTCTTTGAAAGCAGAGGCGTCAGCCACAGGCAAGGCAGTTGACTTAGAAAGCCTGGAAACAGGGGCATCCACTTTAGAGGGATGGACCCATTGCGTGAGGGTCATTTCAGAGAATGGGTACAGCTTAGCAAACTTCCTAGACACAGATGGTTTCTTGTCTGGAAACTTCCACTCCTCAGTGACCAAGCGGTCAAGGGTGGGGTTAGGTGGAAAACAAGTATGGGGCCTAACAGGCTCCTGAAACACATCAGAGGGGTCAGAAGATGCCTCCTGTACCAAGGGAATGTTCAGGGTGGTCAACACAGCCCTGATCAGGCCCTCAGACAAAGGGAATGAGGTCAGCTTCAAAAGGGTCCCCAAAAAAACTGAGATGAAGAAACAGCTGAATAGTCATCATCATCAGAGTCCACCAATAATTCCTCCTCAGACGAATCAGACACATCAGGTACACCTGGCGGTTTAGGCAGGGAAGATCTGATAGAGGCAGGGGTCTGCCACGAGTGGAAGACCCCTTGTAAAGTGGATGGAAGGAGTTGTAAGGTGGACCAGAGGTCCCTGGTAGTAGCCTTAAACTCTTGCATTTATACTGGCTCTACTGCATGGCTGGAGGCCCCTGCAGGGGATTCAGGGGCAGCAGCGCAGGCTGAGCAAACATGACCTGAGTATTCTCTAGGTAACCCTGAGTGACATGAGGAGCAATGGGGGACACAGACACCCCAGTATCCTTAGTCTTAGGTTTAGCCCCAAGGTCTAACGTAGCAGACATTCTCACAGAGTCAAACGGTCAAAGTATCCAAACACCCACAAAATAGTGTGTATGATAAATAAATGCACCACAGAAGTGCTAAATAAGACTTATTTGGTAGGCGAAGGGTTAAAACTGGGGAGGATAGATGGAGAGTCCAAGCTCTGCATAGGATACTCGATCTGTGAATACACAAAATGACTGCTGCAATGGGAGTAAATTGGAAACAAGCGAGCGCTCATGGGAAATGTAGTTTCGCTAACGGAGTACCCCAACAGTGCCCGAAGCCCCCTATAGCCTCCAACATGCCCAAAACATTGACCGGATGACAGAGCAAGGGCAAACCCACAAAATGAGCCATCTCTGACCTCGCTACGTGGAGCGGTTGCAGAGATATGTCCCAAACTGTAAAGTCCCATAGAAGTGAATGGAGCAATGGCGTCTATGCGGTAAACATAAAGTTAACAAAGAGAATACCAAGAAGAGCCCACTAGAATAAAACAGTAGACCCAATAAACAGTGGTCCCAGTAGGGAAAGTGTCCAAGGACCCCTCAAAATGTGCTAACCAGCAACAAAAGGGTTAAGTTACCACAGAAACTTGCTCCAAACACTTCACAGACATACAGATAAACCCAATGAGTGCATGAGTATGAATAGAAACTCCAAATGAGACCCCTGTGTGGGGGGGGACAAAAAAGACAAACAGATAACCTGCCTAAATAGCACTCAGAAATATAATGTCTATAATACTGATGGAACTATGAGTGATAGTAGATAAGACTTAACCTTTATTGAGCATGTGGTTAAAAACAAAAAAAGGAGGCAAAATCATAATACTGGGACAATACCCTTTTTGAAAATATGGCTGAATGTCAAAATGACTCCTAAGAGTCAAATGTAACTTATAGAAAGCACACAGTGGTGCGGGGAAGGGGGGAAGCATGGGACATGTGGACCTCAGCATTCAAAGTGTGCTCACCTTTTTACCTGATCTTCTGTCTTCAGATTACCATATATCAAGAAGCTGCCTCCATGGACAACTCCTGGGGAAATAACTTGCAGCCAAGATTTTCCCCCCAGGACTTAGGTCCACAAAACGCATCTGGTAAACAGAGCTATCCACATTTGGGTGATGGGAATTGTCAGTGATGGTAATCCACCTAATGGTGGTATTTCATACCTAACAGAAAAATAATAAAAAAAGCTAAAACTATAGCAGAACTGTTCTCTTGCCTTGTGTCTTGACCAAGGAGCAAATCTTACTGGTTGGGGATTGGCTAGCTGCAAGCTAGGGAGAGGAGGTAGTCTCCACCCAGCAGTCACTTCTCAGAATTGTTCCTGCCTATTTAAAGGGGCTGATCGCCTACCCAAAGTTACCAGCAACCTGTATTGGACGACAGAGAAAAGATACATTTAGAAGCCAGGTGGTACAATTATAACACATAGACCAGAATCAGTTTTGTATTTATTTTAACTAAAAAGTTATAGAGCTTTACATTAGAAAACAATGTTTTACAAAGACATACAGATAGATCTCTGTTTTTCAAATAGTAAATTGGCGAGAGCTGTAAATTAAACTTTTATCCAAGTATATGAACATTAGTCATCTGCATATTGATGCACTGGTGACCTCTCTAACATTAGAAAAGTTAATAGTCAGTTTAAATATTTGAGAAATTCCCTATAAGTTGAGACATTCCCGACAGTATTTGCTCCAGATTTGTTCCGGTTTTGTTGATATACCTACGAGGGGGTGCTGATAAGTATTGAGCCTTACCCAGAAAAAATTGAGCTAGGAAGCTGTAAATTGCAGGGTGTACTGGCCAATTAGTCTATATTCAATGGTGCAAAAATCAACTATTATGATATTAACTTTTCTTTATTTTTAAGGTCCAAAGTGAACATGGCAGCACCTCCAGAAAAGTTCAATGTGGAAGAGCATAGGACCATAATCAAGTTCCTGTTTCTCCAAGGGAAAGATGCGAAGCAGATCCATTAAGAAATGTCACAAACTTTGGATGACAGTGGCCCTTCATATGCAACAGTTAAATGTTGGGTTGTCAATTTCAAAACTGGCCATTTCTGTGTTGAAAGTGAGAAACCCAGTGGAAGGCCTGTTTCTGTCTCTGTGCCTGCAAATTTGAAAGCCATCCATGACATGATCATGGAGGACCGCCGAATATCAGCCAAACATATTGCGACATATCTGGGAATATAACGTGAGAGAGTTGGTGCCATTATCCACAACAACTTGAAATGAGAAATCTTGCAGCAAAGTGGATCCCAAAACTTTTGACAACCGAACAAAAGAGGAGACGTGTGGAAACATCAGTATACCTGGGAACTCTCAGGGTTTGACCCCGAGACTCAGGATTTTGACCCAAATCTCAGGGTCTCAGGGTGAAGGGCCAAATTCTCAGGGTGAGAGAGGTCTGTGTCACCTACTCTATGAATTTCCCCAATTAAATGTTTCCTCAGCCTCTAAACTGGTGCCATTAGTACCAGAAAGACAGAGGGAGATGTCCTGCTTGTCTTGTTTGTGTTCAGGCAGTGAGTTATCCAAACTGTAGCATGTTAAAGGTCCCTCGCACACGGACCGGAGCACTTCTGTGTTAGAGCAAGCAGGCACATATCAAATAAAATCTACATTATGGGAAACTTTAAGGGTTAATATTTCAAAGATCTCAGGGTCAGCTCATCTTGAAAGTTCCCAGGTATGGACATCGGTGTCTGTTTTGGAACATTTTGCAAGAAAGGAGTCAGATTTCCTGGACAAACTGGTAACTGGCGATGAGACATGGATCTACTGTTATGATCCTGAGACAAAGGAACAGTCTAAGGAATGGAGGCACAGTGGTTCCCCCAGGCCAAAGAAGTTCTGTGTGCAAAGGTCAGTGCAGAAGCAAATGGCAACAGTTTTTTGTGCTAAGAAGGGAGTACTGCTGATGGACTACCTCCAAAAGGGTTCAACCATCAATGCAACATATTACTGTGCATTATTGATGAAGTTGAGGCAAAACATCAAGGAAATATGTAGAGGAAAGCTCTCCAAAGGTGTCATCCTATTGCATGACAACACCTCATCACACACTGCAGGTGACACAATGGCAAAACTGACCTCCTTAGGCTTTCAAGTGTTGCCCCATCCACCCTATTCGCTCGACCTGGCTCCTTTTATCATCTGTTCCCCAATCTCAAAAAACACCTAAAGGGACAACGATTTGGGAGTGTTCCAGAGGCAACTAATGCTGCAAATGATTGGTTACACCAGCAGTCGGAAGAATTTTATTTGCAGGGACTTAAAGTGTTAGTAATATCTAAAAAAAAACTGTTTTGCATTTAGAAGAGCTTAAAAAGCTGATCTAAATGCAAAAAAAACGTATCTCTCAAACCACTATGGTTTAAGAGATACGGGCGTTTAAAGTTTGCTGTTTCCTACTGACAGCTGTAAAGCTTTCAGCAGGAGATTCGTGTCGGTCGACACGGTGGCGATTGAGAAATGCCGAGATCTTGTTACTTACACGGAATCCCTTCATTGGAATGGTTTAAAACATGTGCCTGGTGTTCAGGCACACGTTTTAGACCATTCCAATGAAGGGATTCCGTGTAAGTAACGAGATCTCGGCACTTCTCAAGCGCCACAGTGTCGACCGACACGAAGCTCCTGCTGACAGCTTTACAGCTGTCAGTACGAAACAGCAAACTTTAAACGCCCGTATCTCTTAAACTATAGCGGTTTGAGAGATACTTTTTTTGCATTTAGATCAGCTTTTTAAGCTCTTCTAAATGCAAAAAAGTTTTTTTTAGACATTACTAACACTTTAAGAAACTGCAAGACAGATATCGCAAGTGCATTGACTTCCTGGGGGAATATGTAGAATAGAGTGGCAGTTACAACTTCCTAGCTCAATTTTTTCTGGGTAAGGCTCAATACTTATCAGCACCCCCTCGTATGCCCCAAAAGTAGTTGTTCAATTTTGGGCAGTAAGATCAGCTAAGACCCAGATGTTTGGCTGCTAATATAGGATCCATATCTTGCCTGGTATGTGCAACCCATTCATAGATCGTGGATGCATGTCTTACATCATCACTGGCCCTATTTGTCAAGTCTGTTGGATTTATAAACAGTGCATCACTTCCTGTCCAGAATACAAAGATAAAGCTTCTGGCCTCTTAAAAGGATAGTACTTAAAATGTAAACAAAAATATGTTGTAGGGTTTATCCCCAGAGTAAAACAAGGGTAAACCCAATACTGAAAGGTGTTTTATTCAAAAGTTATTACAGATCAAACTTGAGTTTTGTGGGTGCAGTATAACAGTGGCACTGTTGTTTCACCATCCTATAGAGATTTATGGTTAACTGACCACAGCTGTCCATAGGATGGTGTAGCAACATGCCACTTTATAATTTGAAGCCACTGTCATACTGCACCTATAAAATACAGGTTTGCGTTGAAGTAACTTTTGAATAAAATACCTTTCAGCAGTTGGCGTACCCTTGTTTTACTCAGGTAGATAGAGACTACAATATATATTTTTTACAATATATAATTATATTAACTATCTTTTTAAAGAAGAACCCCTTTTAATAATACCCAAAACACACCTACTGTAAATTGCAAACGAATGTGTTGCGGCTCTGGAACTTAAAGGGTTAAGACAAAAGGCAGTATGCAGGAAGAAAAAGAAGTGCAGTTCCCTTATGCTCAGTGAAGATTGCCCCTCTCTGCGATCCATCCGGACAGTCTTGCTGCTCTGAGGTGAGCAGTGTTAAATCAGTAAAAGGGGCGGGAGGGGATACTTTTCATTCAATTACTCTTGAACTACAACGGACAGTAGTGAAATAATACCCTCTATGGCTGAAATACTATGAAGATTAATTGTGAAACATTACTATCCCTTTAATGAGTTGCTAACCTGATCCTGCACCAAATCCTTTTCTTCCAGCTTGATCAGTAACTGAGTAATAATTGAGCCTGAGAAGAACAAACTTCCTGACTTCTAAAACACATGAATATGACTTCGTTCAGGCAGAGTGGATGCATGTTTTGCTATGCACAACCACAATGAAGTAAGGAAGCTTGAGCAGTCAGGAAGTTTGAACATTCTCAGTGCCCCTTATTGCCAGTCACATATTATGCAGGAAGAAGAGGAAAGTTTCACACAAACCTGCAGGAATTAGTATTGGATTGGGTGAGTGACTCGGTAAGTATAATCTTGTAGGTATTGTAATAAAATGGAAATAGTCAGGGACATGTGACCTTACTTTTTAGCTAGTTTAGCTTTACATTTTACTGTTCTTTAAGTCAGGTGAAGTCAACTGTTGGATCTCTAGCGCTTGTGGACCAAAACCCACATCAACAGCTACCATCACACCCAAACAGTTGGCTGATTGAGGATGATGAAGCGAAAAGTCCATTTTTTTCCCACAGGAAATTTATTGGGGAAAAACATTTTTTGCTTTCTCACAGCAAAACCCACAGATAGAAAACCTATTAAAATGTACACTTTTTGTTACAGCCAGTGATATTTATGTGAGAATGAGACAGTTTAAACCTATGTTTCTACGGCAGTGAGAATTTCCTCTGAAGTACTACAGACAGACGGAACTTTCCAATGTGCTGCATTGTTTTACTACTCCATATATTGTCTGTGTACATGATGTCTGTATGTACTTTGGCCACTATAACTGTGGTCACGTGAACTTTTTTGCCA
Organism: Rhinophrynus dorsalis; assembly: GCA_037306005.1. Lineage (NCBI taxonomy): Eukaryota > Metazoa > Chordata > Amphibia > Anura > Rhinophrynidae > Rhinophrynus > Rhinophrynus dorsalis. Next base: position 274,341,204 of record CM074719.1, read on the forward strand.
TATGTTTCCAGTCCTTTGCCCATGACACTAACCATCTGGTTGTACAACTCTAACACAGTCATTCATGAGAAATAACTGTGGGTTGGGACATGCCAGTGGGATGCAACATATGATTCCAGTTCTTTAAACCTTTTGTTTTCTACAAAAGAATCGGACAGCATGTCAACCAACAACATTTTGGCAAATTTGCCAATCCACAGGCATACTTTTAGGTTATTTTTATGTATTTTTGTAGTCTAAGAACTTAGTAAGTGTGGATTGGCAGCACATTGAAGAATTGTGTAACTTTAGCATTACTAGTGGTGGTGTAGGTGGGGATGGTGGGTTTGGTAATAGTGGGGACTCTATGACTCTTGCCACCTCTTACTATATTGGTCTCAGAATCATCCTCCCTTGTGTTTTGCGTATGCAAAACAACAGTAGGAGACATGTATGTTATTTTTACTGAGGAAGTGTTATCCCGCCTTCTGAGACATCTACAACACTACAATTATGTCTCCTCAGCCTCTGCACTTTTTGGAGTTCTGCTATAGCTGCTAGTCATCATTCCTCTGCAAGTATGTCTTCTAATCAGACCTGTAGCTGTGTTTCAGGTGTGAATTCAACCAGATATGCCTATATATTGTCCTGCTTTCCCCATGCTCACATATTTTTTTGCAGAAACATCACCATGTTTAGCATTTGGATCATGAGTGAAGTATCTCCATATTGTAGATTTCATAGACTGAGGGGTCTCTTAAGGACTACTACTTATTACATCATTACTGCAGGGGCTAGATGTTGCAGTAAAGGTGCTGAACCTCATAAAAGCAGGAGAATAAATCATAGTTGGGATTGCTGATGTGGACCCGTGCTGCTGCTCAGTTAGTAATACTGAGTGTGGCTGATTGAAGGTTAAACTTGAAGTGTTGATAATGATGATGGAAATGCTTGTATATTTTTAGCCATGTCGACTTGTCCAGATTTCCATTTTTTTTCCTCAAAGAGTTTATATAAAGGCATTATGCACCTTTTCAGTGGTAGAAGACTGAGCCTTCTTCCTCTCAGACACAGATATTTCTTTGCCATATCATCACTTTCTACTTCTTCTGTATCAGAAGAAGAAGAGGAGCATGCAGGGGCATATTCTAAACATCATCAATAATTAAATCAGCAGAATCAGGCAAAAGAACAAAAGAATCTTCTTCCCCACTCCTTAAGTATTCTAGTTTTTTTAAAGTCTGAAAAAGTTTCACCTTTCCTCTTATGTGTATTTATAGAACATTTACCACTAGTTTTCAGCAGGGTGTCACTGTCAATGTCTGATGCAGCAGTTGGTCTCAGTCCTCCTCCGCAATGAAATTAACAAAAACATGACTAGCTGTGACGTTTAGGGTTGTTAAAAGGCTTACTACTACTACTACTACTGGAACTTTTCATATAGCTTATAGAAAATAAAACCTCCTCAGAAAGAGGGGGTCATCAGGTTTTACTGCACAAGCTGGATAACCCATAGTCACAGTCAGCTTTTTTAGTACAACCTTACTGCCACGTACAGGGCAATGAGCTCCTCCACCTAGTCTTTTCCCCTAACACCTACCTTGCTTGATGGACATAATGAAACTAGTGTTGATTTTTACTGTTAAGTACACAATATAGCGGTTAGCTTCAGTATGTCTGTTGTATGCAATTAGTAGCATAGGACAACATATCACAGCAGCAGTACCAATACATGTTTGTCTATTTCTTGTCTGAATGTGAAGTGATGTATTTGTCAAAGTACCTTGTTTCCAGCGCCGCCGCTTCAGCAACGCTCGGCGTCTTTCCACACGTCATTTGCAGGCAAGAGGATTGAAGCATGCTGTTTTATGTGTGTTTGTTTCCTGTAGTCTCCTCCTACCTACTTCCTCCCTCTAGCTGCTCCTCCTACCTACTTCCTGTGGAGGGGTTTAAAGGGCAGACTGAGTCCTGACTCAGTCACCCTTATGTTGTTGTTCTGAGCAGGTCATTTTCTAGTATTCCTGATTCCTGTATATGATCCGGCTTGTCTGGCCATCCATTCTAGTGTTTACCTGTGGCTCTGTCTGACTATTCTCCTTGGCATTCCAATTTGGCTCAGATATCCTTTCTGGTGCAAACCTGTGGCTCTGGCTGACTACCCTCTCCATGTATGACCTAGTTTTGTCTGACTACCCACTCTGGTGTTGACCTGGGGCTCTATCCACTGCGCATCCAATATACATACGTTCCAGTGGATATCCTATCTGGTGCAAACCTGTGGCTCTGCCCGACTACCCGCTCCATGTATGACTTAGGCTTGTCTGACTACCCACTCTGGTGTTGACCTGGGGCTCTATCCACCGCGCATCCAGCATTCCATCGCTTCAGTGGAAACCCTTTCTCGTGCAAACCTGTAGCTCTGGCTGACTACCCGCTCAGTGTATGACTTTGGCTTGTCTGACTATCCTATCTGGTGCTTACTAGAAGGCTCTGTCTGTTCACTCAGTTTGTTGGTTCCGTTATTCAGACATCCCTCCTAGAAGTGACCTGGGGCTCTAGCAGACTCCTAGCTACTGACTGCAGGCTGAGTCAGTATCTCTTGGGCGTTATCTTACCACGAGACTCCAGTAAGCTGAGGCCTAGTTTCGGACAGTGTTGATTGGGAGATTGGGAGACTGCTATTCCTGATACAGTGCTCGCTGTTTCTATCACCCACTGTGTGTTTATGTATATATTGCATTTCTGTCATTATTCTCATAATAAAGGTTCTATTAACTATACCGTCTGACTCCTGGTTTTGCTTGCCAACCATAACAGTATTGTCTTTTGTTTGTCTGAAAATAATGAATGATGCTTGTGAGTCTCTTATCAGTTAAAAGTATTTTTAATTAACCCTATCACTGTCTACAAAACATTGCCACACTCCCTGCATGCCAGCTGCCCAGAGAAAAGCAGGCTATCACCAACCAATACTCACTGAATCAAGAAAATCCAGCTTCCCCTTTTTGCCTGTCTGCTTCTACAACAGGTAGTGTCACAATGTCTGCAGCATTCTCTTTCTTTCCCAAAAGCATACTGACATTATGTTGTAAACTGACACCTTTTATCCTGGCTATTTAGCTCTATAGGAATGCATGAGCTAAACTCTTCTGGTGGGCAGAAATTACATCATTATCACTGATTTCAGTACAAAGAAGGAAAAAAAGAGGAAGAAATGCACTTTCCAGGGAATTCTGGCGGAAGGCAGGAATTAAACCTTTGAGCGCCAGAGGGGTACACAACGCATTGCAAGGCAATGCGTGTGTACCCCTCTGGCACTCAAAGGGCTAAAAGTTTTTGCATGTCTCGATTTTGAGGAAAAAAACTTTCACCCATCCTTAGATGGGAGCTCTTGTCCTCACCTGAACGTTCTTCCTCTGGCTAAACCTGTTTTTACCCTTTGAGTGCCAGAGGGGTATGGAATGTATTGCAAAGCAATGCATTCTGTACCCCTCTGGCACTCAAAGGGTTAAGTTATTACATGAAAATAGAGCTAGTAAGCGCAACAGAAACATATGTAACAATTTTTATCCATATAATCTAGATAGAAGATATATATGGTATTTCATGTGCTATTACTCAGCCATAAAATAGCATAGTTCCTCAATGACTGACTGTGTTTTACACAGCCTTTTATATATGCACTTGCCAATGATGCAAGGTGTAGCCCATTCGATTGGGTGTGCCATGAACTTCAGGGACCCACAGGACTGCTGCAGTGGTGAGTTTCACCGCAGCAATTTTCATAGGAGGTGCAGGGGAGCTTCACTCCCTACCCAATACTTTTAAAATCAATTCCCCTATGAATCTTGCTGCAGTGATTTTAACAGGAGTGGGCAGGGGGGTCCGGCTCACTCCTGTGAAAAATATCACTTCTGATTCACCGCCTGTGGCCTATTTCCTCCCACCTGCCACCCCAGGGCAGGGTGGACAGTGAACTAGAAACACTTTCTATAGGACCAGCAAGTTGACCACCAATTGCCAGTTTTGCCACATTAAAGATGAACTGGTGCTGCCTTTTTTTTTCTTGTTTTATTCGTACATACACATATATATACATACATATATATGTATACACACACACACACACACTGGAGCAATTCTGAGACTATATCATAAGGGATAAATGAAAATTCCCCATTTTCCCAATACTATGAACGTGGCTTTTAACCCCTTGAATGCTTTGTAATGCACTGGAGTCCTCTCTAGGAATCAAGGTGTTAAAAGCCACATTTAAATGCATTTGTCCCCTCCAGCATGGTTGCATTGTTCCATAATTGTAACATTTGTCTTTATATGCAACAACTTGCTTTATAGCTTTATTAAGCTTCCTTTAACATCTATATTTTACACCCTCTGTAACAAGCATAAGTGCTTGTATGCTAGAGACCAGAGGCTTTTTAACTCTTTTTGCTCTGCAATGCGTTGCGTACCCCTCTGGCACTCAAAGGGTTAAGATCCTCTGAGGCCAAATCATTAATTAAGATCACTATTAAAAGGATTGCATTGTGCTGGAGACATCTATATCATCCAAGGTTTTAAATACAGTAAAGTCCTTAGAGCCTTATAATTTTCATGGAGAAAGAAGTCTCTGATAAAATATGCAAAATGTACAGCGTCAATTCTGGCCAACCAAACGGGACAAAAGGGAGTCAAAGGTGAGATCCTCCTGGAAGAGAATGCTGCATACATCAATGCATTAAAATGTCCAAGCAAAAGAGGCTTCCAGCACACTGTTTTGCAACACATTGGAGACCTCTCTGGCATCCAAGGCTTCTTTCGTCTGTGAGATATATTGCCTGTGGTAGTTCTCTGCTTGTCAGAGATATGACTTGTTATTTTTAATGCGCAATGCTGTCTTCAGGATGGTGTGTGTTAGCCTTGGAAGTGCCCCTCTGATGTGTAACAGTAGCAGTAATTCTCATACCTGCACTCAAGTCTGTCCCACCAAAGGTCAGGGCCAAGGGATATCACCCAATGTGTGCTTTGGTACCCATGCCATGATAAAACAACGGTGAAAATAAAGGAAAATATTAACAAGTATGACTACCTGTTACAAATGCTATAGATCCAGGGAAATATACAACTACCTTTTGCAGGTAGGAACAGATTTTCCTATCCACTTGGGGTATAACGAACTGGCTTCAATGTTTTTTTTAAATTGTTTCTTGTCTTGGATCAATAAAGGTAATTGGGAAAGGCTGAACTTGATGGACACATTTCTTTTTCCAACCTCATCAATTCTGTTACCATAGCCATATTTAATAAGCTAAAGCGAGGTGTTCTGGAACAAACCAACTAATCACAGGGATAAATGACAATTGCAGTGTATTTATATGGAGATTTTTTTACCCCTTGAGAGGTTGCCAAAAGCATAGAAAAGCAATACGTTGAAGACCCCTCTAGCATTCGAAAGGTTAAAAGCCCCCTTTAAAACCATGAGTATGTGGGGAATTTCTATTTGTCACCTAAAGTGCAGTTGGTTTACTCTAAAATTGGTCCTTTAGTTTAGTGATTCTCGGCTCCAGTCCTCAGGGCATTTTAGGATAGCCCTAATTACGCACACGCAGCTCAATCACAATGACTAAGCAGGGATATATTGAAAAGCTGACATGCTGGTGTGTTTGTCCCAAAGTCTAATGTGAGAAACACTACTCTAGTTAACTCAACACAGCCCTATTCTTAGAGAAGATGGTGAAGTAAATTGCGGTTGCAGTACTACTTTCCCTAAAGAGATAGTAATGTTTCACAAACAGCAGCTCCAATTAATCTTCATAGTATCTGAGCCATAGAGTGTGTTATTTCAATACTGTCAGAGCTGTAGTTCATGAGTAACTGAATGATACATTTTCCCCCTCCCGCCCCTATTACCTAGCGTAAGCCACCTCCCCTCAGATGTGGAATTTGGTCTCTTGACTGGACACAGGTCCCAGCAAGGGACAACCTTCTTACTGTGAGAACAATGAAAGCCCTGTCCATTGACAGGGTTTTCAGGTTTTTCCTTTATCTTAATTGAAGATTTTCCCACTCTGCAATCTACTTTGACACCACCCTGATGCTCTGAGCTGAGCAGTGACATCAGGAAAAAGGGGCAGGAGGGGGATACTTATTCATTCAATTACTCTTCAACTACAACTCAGTACAGTACTGAAATAACACTCTCAGTGGTCCATATAATATGAAGATTAATTGGAACCGCTTTTATTATGAAATAATTACTATCCCTTTAACAAACATTTTGTTTATCTTTTTAGAATGACTCTTAGTGCAAAATGTGATGGAATATACCTCCTCTTAACTCATTCTGTCACTGATCCCTTACAAGTTCTGCTATGAGGTCAGTCTTTCCATACTGAAAAGTAACCAGTCCTTGTGTCTGTGTACAGGAGAAAGCTTAATGGTATGCAGTTAACAGTCCTGGTGCTCCAATGCTTACACATGATACAAGAATATAGATGAAATACGGCAGATCACACACCTGCGAGTGACATGTGATCTTTCACCAATGACTGTCTGGACATCTACCTATTGTCTGCATTCACCCTTCGATGCTTCTGCTACCCTTTAGTGTTTTTGCTCTCCAGTTGAAAAATGTAAGTTTCCTATGATTGGTAGACATCAGTGTGGAAGAGGTGAATGTTGATGATTATCATCCTGAGGGCATCTTCCCCGATTTACTGAGCCTGCAATGTTAAAATAAATTAATACTGTGGCAATATGTAAAGAAGGAGCAAAAAGGATAAGAGAGAAAACATTCATAATAGCCAATGTCTTTCCTTTTTCCTTTCATTCTTTCTTTTCCCACGCAGTCTTATTCTGACTTGTCATCTCAATTTTCTCAGTACTGTCTGTAAAAAAATAGCTGTAGCAGTTACCCCACTGCCGGGAGAATTTTTCCATTCAAAAGTTATTACATTTCACTGTAATGACCTTTGAATGAAAATTCTTCAAGCAGTGGGAGTACCGTTATTTTATTCACCTGGATTATATATATATATACTATCTATATCTATCTGTATATATATATATATATATATATATATATATATATATATACACACACATACATACACACACACATATACATACATACACAAATATGTACATTATATAATGTGCTGGCTTTGAACTTGTGTGTGTGTATTATACATATACACACATACATATATACACACACACATGTATTATATATATATATAATACTGCTCGTTTAAGTCAAGGTTGCATTTTCCTTCTCCCCTTGTCTTCAGCTTCTCCTATTTTTTCCTTCCTACAATCTCCGCAACGCCTCACTCCCTTGTTTCATTTGATCCTTTTTCTCTGTGCTCACTTTATCTCCCACCTTACAAGAGCAAAGAGAGAGGGTTTTCAGTTACCCAGAACCCCCCTTGTACACTACTGCCCCCTATAAGTTCACTGAGAGGGGGGTTTCCTGTTACCCAGAAACCAGCTTCCACTTTGCTGCCTCCTATAAGGCCACAGCTTTAGCATCCCCAAATAATTATAAATGTTTGCAGCTCTTGTGCGTGTGTAGGTCTATGCTAGGGTTGGGCAATGGCCCTTTTTTCCAACAGCTCTCATCATCCTAAGCCAGCCATTGAAGTCCAACAACCACAAAAGAAGAGCAAGAAGTTATCCACTCTTGGTCTATTCAAAGACAGTAGTGGCATTCAGAATAAAACAAAGCAAATTATACATTTAAGTACAGTTATGGCACACAATACTTATTGTATTTTTCTTGGCACCCCTCTTTGAAATGGCTGGGTTTGCCTTTGACTTACATTCATCTAATTTCCATCCCTCATTCTCTCTTTCACACATTTCATACCTGTGAGATTCTCTGGGTCAGGAGTGGATGAAAACGGTTCCAGTTGGGAAGTCCTACTCTGCGATGGGAACTCATGGTGATGAATGTTTGTAGGGGCTGCTCTAACCCTCCTGTACGACTTCACCCCCTCTGTGCTGTAGGTAAAAAGATTTTGAAATCCTGTCATCAATGGCAGTATACATGAAGCTTAAGAGGTTCAATTCCGAAGCAAACTGACTGTACCAAACAGGGAGGGGGTGAAAATGTAAATGTATCTATTTAAATTGCTCTTTAAAGGGACAGTAATGTCCCATAAAAAATGTTTACAGTTTTGTAGAGATTAAAAAAATAAGCTAAATGCCACAAATCCTATCTCTCAAACCCCTAAAGTTCCCCTTCTCCTGATGTAAAGCCGACACGAGGAGGCTCTTCAGCAGAGCTGCAATTGCGACATTTAAAAAGAAATATTTCTTTGGAATGGTCTAAAAAGTGTGCTTGCAAACCAGGAACTCCTGCTGTCAGTTTAAAGCTGATGTCAGAAGAGGAGGGAGAGGGGAACTTTAACGGAGGATATCTCTCAAACCAAAGCCGTTTGAGAGATAGGATTTGTGGCATTTAGCTTATTTTTTTAATCTCTACAAAACTCTAAAAAAAATTTTATGTGACATTACTGTCCCTTTAAGTCATGGAATGCTACAGAGGTTTCCAAAGCCTTGCAAAGTATTGGAGACAAAATTTGCATAATTTCAATTTCATATCTATGGTGCAGATGGTTTGCTCTACAATTATACCTCTTTGGCTTGATGAATAAGCCCTTAAATGGTTAGTAATGTCTGATTATAATGTCATGTTATATTGTAGATATTAAAAAAAATAAATTATCTGGAGCAAGTCCCATCTCTCAAACCTTTATAGTTTGAGAAAATAGGATTTTAGTCTTACCTGTTAAATCCTTTTCACTTAGTCCATACAGGTCACTGGTACCATGGGATGTGTAGTCCCCTTTAATAGGCAGGAACAATTATGCAAATAATTTGCAAGGGGCGGAGCCTCCCCTCTTACTTAAGCCACCTTCTGGCCAGAGCCACCCATATTGATTTGAGACCCTAAACTGACCCCAGGTAAGCAAAAAGAAAGACTCCTGTGAGCATGCCCGAACGGTCTCCCACTGAATGCCACAGGAGAGCCAAGACTGGTCCCTTGACAGGGTGGGAGACCAGTGACCTGTATGGACTAAGTGAAAAGGATTTAACAGGTAAGACTAAAATCCTATTTTCACTGTCGTCCAATACAGGTCACTGGTACCATGGGATGTACAAACATTGAGCTGATCCAGAGGCGGGAAGTAAGGCAAGGACCAGGCGCAAGGCCCAAGTCACTAGAACTGATAACCAGTTGATAACATAGCCCAAACTGTAAGTGTCAACGGACACCAATCAAGGGAACAATCCCTGAACTTAACACAGCACACGGAACACGAGCCAACCGGGCTCAACAGTAAGGAAGCACTAAGGATCACAGAGCGGAGGACCTACACAGGCAAGACTGCCTCCAGGACCTTCCTTCCAAAGCTGGCATCAGCCGATGCCAGTACATCAACTCGGTAGTGCTTAGAAAAAGTGTGCACAGAGGACCAAGTGGCCGCTCTGCACAGTTGATCAGCAGAAGCTTGATTCTTGTAGGCCCAGGAGGCCGCAATAGATCTGGTGGAATGGGCAGTCACCCTGAAGGGAACATGCTTATTCCTCAACTTATAGGCTTCACGGATGGTAGCCTTAATCCAAGAGGCAATGGTAACTTTGGAAGCCGGTCTTCCTGCCCTAGGCCCCCCAGGAATGACGAATAGAGCGTCAGACTTCCTGATAGATTCGGTGCGGTGAACATAAAACTTGAGGCAACGCACCACATCCAACAAATGGAGATCTCTTTCCTTGTCAGATGAAGGATTAGGGCAGAAAGAGGGAACCACAATCTCCTGATTGATGTGAAACTCAGACACAACCTTGGGTAAGAATTCCTTGGTAGTGCGAAGCACAGCCTTATCCTTGTGGAACACCAGGTAAGGAGGTTTACAAGACAATGCCTGTAACTCTGCCACCCGGCGTACTGACACAATAGCCAAAAGGAAGGCCATCTTCCAAGTCACAAGACGTAATGGAATGGAAGCCAAGGATTCAAACGGTGGTCGCTGAAGAACTCCCAGCACCAAATTGAGATCCCACTGGGGAGCAGGACTCTTGAAGGCAGGTCGAACATGAGTCACACCTTGGAAGAAGACTTTCACATCAGGAAGGATGGCAATCCGTTCCTGGAAAAACACAGACAAGGCAGAGGTCTGAACTTTGAGGGAACTCAGACTGAGCCCCTTGTCCACACCGTCCTGCAAGAAGGCCAGGACAGTGGGAAGATGGAAGTCAAGAGACAACTGCTTGACAGAGCACCATGTCACGAAAGTTGACCAAATGCGATGATAGATCTTGGAAGACACAGGCTTACGAGCACTGAGCATCGTCGACACCACAGAAGGAGAAAAGCCTTTCTTAGCTAGAATCGAGGATTCAACCGCCATGCCATCAAACGGAGAGAGTGAACATCCTCTTTCCACAGATACCCCTGAAGAAGCAGGTCCGGACGGGCTGGAAGTGGGATTGGATCCTTCACTGACATGGCCATCAATTCCGGAAACCAGGACTGGCGAGGCCAGTTTGGAGCAATCAGGATGACAGGACAACGTTCTCTCTTCAACTTCTGAATAACTCTGATCAATAGAGGAAGAGGGGGGAAGATGTAAGCCAGGGAGAAGTCCCAAGGGATCGACAAGGCATCCACCGCTAGAGCAAGGGAGTCCCTCAGACGGGAGCAAAACACCGGAACCTTCCTGTTGTGTCTGGTAGCCATCAGATCCACCACTGGCATCCCCCACCGTTGAGTGAGCATGTGAAACACCTCTGGGTGAAGAGCCCATTCTCCGCTGTCGACGGTGTGACGACTGAGGAAGTCTGCCATGACGTTGTCCACGCCTGGAATATGAACTGCAGAGATGACAGGCACGTGATCTTCTGCCCAAGACAAAATATCCTTGACTTCCCACCAGGCGGAACCGCTTCTTGTGCCGCCTTGTCTGTTGATGTAAGCCACCGCCGTGGCGTTGTCGGACTCTACTCTGACTGGAAGACCGGTCAATTGAGACTCCCAGTGCCTCAGGGCCAGCCGGACAGCTCGAAGTTCCAGAACATTGATGGAGAGCATGGATTCCTCCAGACCCCATTTCCCCTGAGCACTGAAGCGACCCCAGACTGCACCCCAGCCCCGAAGGCTGGCATCCGTTGTGACTGTGGTCCAATGAGGAACTAGAAAGGATTTCCCTTTCAAGAGATGAGAGAGATCTAACCACCAGTGCAGACTCGACTCGACATGAGGAGGAAAAGAAACAGACAGATGTTGATGATCTGGATGATTCCTGCACGTCTGGATCACAAATCTCTGAAGATCCCTGGAGTGGGCCATGGCAAATGGTACTGCTTCGATCGTGGAAATGAACTTCCCCACTAAGGACGACAACTTCGGAACTGGAATTTCGTCCATGTCCAAAATCCCAGCCACTCTGACGGCTATCTGGTGAGCCACGTCCTCTGGAAGAAACACCATGCATTGGCGAGTGTCGAACAGGAGACCCAGGAACAGAAGCCTCTGAGAAGGAATCAAGTCCGACTTGTCCAGATTCAGGATCCATCCGTGACGGTTCAGGGTGTGCATGCACCTCTGCAACTGCTGGTGGAGAAGCTCCGCTGAGGAGGCCTTCAGTAGGAGATCGTCCATGTAGGGTGTCACTCTGATCCCATCCTGATGGAGCACCGCTATCAAGGAGCCCAGCACCCGCTGGAAGACTTGAGGAGCTGTAGTCAGTCCAAAGGGGAGCGCTGTAAATTGAAAGTGTCCCCTGTGGCAGGCAATCCTGAGATACTTCCTGCTCTCTGGATGAATAGGGATGTGAAGATAAGCATCCTGAAGGTCCAGGGAGGCAAGAAACTCCCCTGGAGACATTGCTGCAATCACAGAGCGCAGGGACTCCTGGCGGAAGTGGGAAGTCACCACATAGGCATTGAGATCTTTGAGATCCAAGATGGGACGGGCTCCTCCGTCCTTTTTGGCTACCACAAACAGGTTGGAATAAAATCCTGAACCTGTGTCCCCCTGCGGAACCGCCTCCAGGACCTCTTTGTCCAAGAGATCCTGAATAGCGTCGTCGAACAGACGCCTTTTTGAGGGTTCCTGAGAAGGACGAGTAAAATGGAACCGAAAAGGAGGAAGGGAAGAGAAAGGGATCCTGTATCCCTCTGACACCACCTGAAGAACCCATGGGTCCGCCACTGACTCCTCCCAAGACCGGCGAAAGATGCGGAGACGACCGCCTACAGCCGGATGCGGACCCGGGTTCGGCGAGTCATGCCGAAGCAGTCTTGGAGGTCTTGGCCTTGGAGGCAACTTTGGGCCTCCAGGACTGTTTGGGCTTGGAGGAGGAGCGCGTAGTGGGAGGACCCGTTTGGGCCGAGGAGCGTGTCTCAGTCTGAAAGGAACGAAAGGACCGATTGCGTTTGGCTGGAAACTTTTTCTTAAAGACTGAGGGTAGAAGAGTACTTTTACCGCCAGTAGCCTCACTGATCATTTCTTTGAGCTCAGAGCCAAAGAGCAAATTCCCCTGAAAGGGCAAGGAAAGCAAGGCTTTCTTAGAGGCTGTATCAGCAGACCAAATTTTCAGCCAAAGAGCGCGTCTAGCCACCACAGAAGAAGTGGAGGCCCTCGCCATCATGCGCACAGCATCAAAAGCAGCATCAGCAACATAGTTCTGAGCTTCAGTGATATTAGCAAGAAGCTGCAACTGTTCAGATACAGGCGCATCCTGGCGAACCGCTTCAGTCAGTCGTTCAGTCCAGGCTGCAATAGCCCTATTAACCCATGCCACAGCAAAGGTGGGGCGCATGGCAGTGCCAATAGAGGCAAAAATAGATTTAAGAGAGAGCTCTAATTTCTTATCCGTCCAGTCCTGCAAGGCAGAGGCATCTGAGACAGCCAAAGCGGTAGATTTGGATAGTCTAGACACAGGAGCATCCACCTTGGGAGGATGAACCCATTTTGCCAGCTTCGCTTCGGGAAAAGGGTAAAGTTTGGCAAACTTTTTGGAGACAGAGGAAGATCTATCAGGATTCTTCCATGCCTCAGAAACCAGACGGGCAAGAGTAGGGTTAGTTGGAAAACAAACAACAGGTTTAGATGGCTTTTTCTGAAAAACATCAGTAGGATCATAAGTGGATTCCTGAGTCAGAGGAAGGTTGAGCGTATTCAGAACCGCTCTGATCAGACCCTCAGCCGAAACTTCAGGGTCACACTCATAGGGGTCCCCAATGGACCTGTTAGATTCAATAACAGTACGTTCCTCAGCATCAGAATCCTGTAAAAGTTCTTCTTCAGAAGAATCAGTGATATCAGGAGCTCCTTGTGGCTTAGGCAGGGAGGTCCTGATAGTAGAGGGGGTCTGCCAGACCTGGAGAGCCCCCTGTACCTGAGAGGGAAAGAGTTGAAGCGTGGATCTGAGATCCCTAGTGGCAGCTTTAAACTCCCTCACCCAAGATGGCTCAATAGCGTGGCTGGGAAGCCCAGGGTTGCTATCTTTATCAGTACAATTAGGGCATAGATCCCCCACATTATCGCAATCCAGCCCAATGTGGCAAGAGGAGCAAAACGCCATGGGGGTAGAAGACCCCCCAGCCTCCTTAGTCTTGGGTCTAGCCCCTAGCTCCAGTGAAGTAGACATGCTCACAGCGTCAATATACCCCACAACAAACACTATCACCCAGAAAAGTGTTAAAGATTAAAGTTTCACCCCAGAAAAGGTCTAAAAACGGACTTATCTGGCCAGCGAAGGGTTAATCTGGTGAGGAGAGAGAAGGCTCGGTCCCTGCGTAGTGTACTCGCCTTGGAAAAGTACCACAAAATGGCGGCCGTCATGACAGCCAATCAGAAACGAGCGCGAGCTAAGCGCTCATGGGAAATGTAGTTTTCCCTATGCAAGTACCCCAAACAGTGCCCGAAGCCCCCCTGAACCCCCTACATTAATAAAACACCAACCGGATGATAGAGCAGGAGCCTAGCATTAAAATGAGCCCACTCTGAAGTTGCTGTGACAAGCGGTTTCAGAGATATGTCCCAAACTGTGAATTCCCATAGAGAGTAAAGGAGCTCTGCTGCTGAGCGGGAAAAAGCCGCGCTTAAAGGCGCGGAACACCATTTTTAATAAAGTTTAGTAAAACAGTAAAAAGTGCCCAAACAAGCATGAAATACATGAGAAACATAAATAAATGAATACCCAATGCTCCAAAACTCAGAGAATAACACAGAAATTGCATAAATAGTGATAATGCAATAAAAACACCCTATGAGTGCTGGAGTGTGTTAAAACTCCCAAATACAAGCCCATCAAAGGGACACTGTGGGGACAAGTGGACCTTCAGCACTCAATGGGTGACTCACCTTTCTCGCAGACTTCTGTCTTCAGGTGACCATGATAGGGAGGGAAAGAACCAGAGGTAATTTCCCCAACAGGGGAGCTGCTTAACACAAGCTGTCCCCTCATCAGGTATAGGTCCACAGAAATCCCTGGAAGCTGCACTAGCCACTTCGGGTGAGGGCATTCACAGCCATGGTCACCCTCCTAATGGTGGTATTCCATATTTGAAGAAAAAATAATAAAACTCTAAGAAGCATAGCTGTTCTCTGCCTGGTGTGCAAGCACACCAGGAACAAATCAATATGGGTGGCTCTGGCCAGAAGGTGGCTTAAGTAAGAGGGGAGGCTCCGCCCCTTGCAAATTATTTGCATAATTGTTCCTGCCTATTAAAGGGGACTACACATCCCATGGTACCAGTGACCTGTATTGGACGACAGTGAAATATAACTTTTTAAAGCTCCATCCTCCCTCCCCTTGCACTGTATAGCTGACAGAAGGAGTTCCTGGTCCAGGGACCAGTCGTCTGCTCTTCAGCAGAGCAGAAATACCGCAATCTAAAAATAAATACCTAAAGGGATAGTAATACTAAAAATGTAAAAAAAATATGTTGTAGGGTTTATCCACCTGAGTAAAACAAGAGTACTCCCACTGCTGAAAGGTGTTTCATTCAAAAGTTATTAATTTTCAAAGTTGAATTTTTTAGGTGCAGTATCACAGTGGCCTGAAATTGTACAGTGGCGCTGTTGCTACACCATCCTATGGAGATTTATGGTCCCGGGACCAGAGCTGTCCATAGGATCGTGCAGCAACAGCGCCACTGTACAATTTCAGGCCACTGTGATATTGCACCTAAAAAAAAATTCAACTTTGAAAATTAATAACTTTTGAATGAAACACCAGTGGGAGTACTCTTGTTTTACTCAGGGGGATAAACCCTACAACATATTTTTTTTTTACAATTTAAGTATTACTATCCCTTTAAAAGGAATAGTCTACAAAGTGTGCTTGCAAACCAGGCACATTTTGTAGACCGTTCCAATTAAGTATATCTTTTTAGATTGCGGTATTTCGGCTCTGTGAAAAGCTGCAGTTGAGTAGCACAACTTGAATCTACTTCTGTCAGCTTTACAGCTGACATCAGTGAAAGGGCGGGGGGGGGGACTTTAAAATATTATATCTCTCAACTATAAATATTTTAGAGACAGAACTTGCTCCAGATAATTTATTTTTTTTAATATCTACAATATAACATGACTGATAATCAGATATTACTAACCCTTTAAGTCTCTATGTATCAAAAGGGGATCAAGTATTAAAAATAAAATTTAAATTAAAAGTATACAAGTTAGTTGGTCAAGACGAAGTACATACAAGAATATTGAAAGAGTTTAGGGCTCTATATGAGCCACGATTATCTGAATATTTTAAAACAGTCACTGTTCACAGGAAATGCTTCAGTAACAGGAAAAGTGCTAATGTAGTTTCACATTTAAAAAAATAAGTAGTAGAGAAGATGCTGGAAACTGCATCCCTGTGAGTCTAATATCAGTAGCTGGAAAAGTAATGGAATCCCTTTTGAAAGAGAAACTAATGATGCAAAACTTGTGGGTTTATAAGATCAGTGTCAGCATGGATTTACTTCAGAAACATCTTGTCAAGCAAATCTTATTGATTTTTTTTTTTTTGTCTTTTTGTAACTAAAATCTAGACCAGGGTGGGGCAGTAGATGTAGCTTATCTGGAGTTTAGAAAAGCCTTCAGCAATGTACCACATAAAATGCTAATCCACTAGCTGCATGGTTTCAAACTAGATTCAAATTTAGTTGATTGGATAAAGTATTGGCTGAAGGATACATTAAGAAAAAAGGATGGGTTACTAGTGTATCACTGAATGGATCAGTGATGGGGCCTGTTCTGTTTAACCCTTTGAGTTCCAGAGGGGTATGCAATGCATTACTTTGCAATGCTTTGGATACCTGTCTGACACTCAAAGGGTAGATATCTTTATTGGTGATATTACTGGTGAAAGTTGTCTTTTTGCAGATGACACTAAGAGCTGCAACAGGCTTGACATTTCCAAATGTGCACATCAAATGAGAAGTGATTTGTGAAATGTCACATGAATGGACAACTAACTGCCTGGGCTTTAAAATGTAATACCACAGAATGCAAAACAACACATATGACACAAAAACCAAAAGGCAGAATATAGAGTTAATAGAATTCAGCTTACAACAGAAGCATAAGAAAGGGACTTGTCAGCAGTTATACCTGTTAATGTATATGCTAGCAATGCAGCAAAGCTAGGAGGCTAATAAGTTGTATAGGAAGATGCATAAGCAGTAGAAACAGAGGTCTTAATGCCACTTTACAAATCACTAGCTCAACCTTACTTAGAGTTAAACCTAGAGTATGGTTTACTGTACTGGACACCATATCTCCAGTAGGATACCAATAAATTATAGATTATATAAAGATGAGTCACTAAAATGGTGCATTGGCCGAATAAGAAAACATGTCATGAAAGTCTCAGAATGTATATCTTAGAGAATGCAAGAGATAGGGGATACATGAAACCTTCAAATATATTAAGAAACATAATACAGTTTAGGATATCTATTTTTTGAGATTAAAATACTAGAACTAGAGGACAGGCTCTAAACTTGGAAGGTGGAAAAATTAGAGGAAAAGCCATTTTAAGGAAAGGGTGCTAATTTGAATAGCCTCCCAGTAGAAGTGTCTGAGGGTAAAACAGTAAATGAATGTAAGAACTCATGGGGTGGACATATGTCTATTCTAATAATAAAATAAGTCTGAGCTAGGTAGAAATGGGCAGACTAGAATAGGTCTGAGCTAAATAAAACTCCACTCATTTGTTATTTATGTTTATCTGTGATAGAACTGTTGCCTTACCAGTTTCGTAGAGGATTGGAAGACTGGTCCTGGGTATAACGGGGGGGTTCTGATGCCCGACGCTGCAGTCCCACTTCAGATACCCCCTCCCATTCTTCTCCAGTTGATGGCTGACTGACAGTACTGAGAGGACGGTTGGGGGTTATGTTGGGGCGAAAAGAGAATTCCTGGCACTCTAAAAAGTGAAAATGCACATCCATTAAGGAGGGACAGAATCCTAGTTTTGTCAATCTGTCTGAATATTAAAGTCTTAAACGTCTGAATATTAAAGTATTTGGATATCTAACAGAACACCAAATACTGTTTGAGATTACTTTGCATTTGATCATTTTTTCCACTAGTTTTATGTAACAGATTTCATTTGAAGCCTATAGTTGTAGATTAACCCCAGATAAAAATATCAGCTGCAGTGGAATCCAGGCCATTGTTACATAAGAGATGAGAGTTGGTACCGTGTTAGCCGTATAAATACAGGAGGCAGATATAGTTTTTGATACCTTTTATTGGCTAACTAAGCAGATTTAAATGCAAGCTTTCAAGACCTTAGGTCTCTTCCTCAGGCATGTTATACAGATAAATATGAAAACATCCCTCTTAAATACAAGTACACATCACATTGTTTAGCATGGAAATCAGATAACAGAATGCAGTCCAGATCTAGATATCTTTGATCAGTCAATGGTAAATTGCACTCTTCCTCTGAGGCTTTAGAGGTATTTACGATGCTCTTGGGTCTGTTGGAAAGGTCATTCAACTAAATTATATTTTGACATAAATTCCTTATCCCTGTTCAAACCACTACAAATTGCATTAAATTTTAACATTAATTTTACCTCCCATACCTTTCTGTCCCTCTGAGTGCGAAACAGTCCCATCAATACAGTTAACTTAATATCCTTGACACTGTGCTCATTTTGGCAAAAATGTTCTCCCACTGGTGTCTCTGTCTTTTTGTTATTAACACTGGATCTGTGGGAATTAAATCTCCTATGTAGTGCTTGTCCAGTTTCTCCCACATACAGAGCTGTTGGGCATTTTGCACACATGATAAGGTATACTACATTGGATGATTTACAGGTGAAGGTACCAGCATTTATCTTAAAGGGATAGTAATACTTGCAAATGACTAATCCCCATATTGTAGCTTTGTTAAAAGAAACGTATTGCCCCCAGTGTCATCTTTTCAAAACCTTATGGTTTGAGAGATGATCGCGCTCAAAGTTCCCCCCTCCCTCCCCCTTCCCTGACTGAACGCTGAATGCTGACTGCAGGGATATCCGGTATTACTTGCATCAGGCGGCTCTGCAGCATTGCCGACATGGCATTTATAAAAAAAGAAATCTTTCACTAAAACGGTCTTCTACGTGTGCTTGCAAACCAAGCACACGTAGAAGACCGTTTCAATGAAAGAATTATTTTTTATAAACCCAATCTCGGATCAGCTGCAGAGGCTCTTGATGCACATACGACTGTCGTACGACAGCTTCCCCTGCAGTCAGGGTTTAGTCAGGGAAGGGGGAGGGAGGGGGGAACTTTGAGCGCTATCATCTCTCAAACCATAAGGGTTTGAGAGATGACACTGGGGGCAATAAGATTAGTTTTAACAAAGATACAGTATGGGGATTAGTAATTTGCAAGTATTACTATCCCTTTAAAGGATCCTAATCCTTAGTTAGAATCAGGAACCATCAGAATGTTGTATTCAAATCAAAACTCAAAGCAAAGCTTAAATTGTGATCATGGTGTACTTTATGATGCTGCCAAGAATTTGTTCACTGATAATGAACATTATGCAAAGTATGGTGATGCAGAATATCAATAAATGGACAATGAACAGGCAGTAATGTATAATGATGCTGAGTATCTATACACGTATAATGAACACACTGCATGGTATAATGATGCTCAGTATCTACACGCCGATAATGACCACTGCGCTGTATAATGATACTTACTATCAATACAAATACAAATGAACACACTGCACTATATAATGATGCTGAATATCTATACCAGTAATTCTCAGATGCAGTCCTCGGGGCACCCCAACAGGTCAGATTTTCAGAATAACCCTAATTAATCCACTGATAACTCAGAATTATATTGAAAAGCGGACTTGTTTGTGTGCCCCAAGGACGAACAATGAGAGACACTGATCTATACACTGATAATGACCAGGCTGTATAGTATGACGATACTGAGTATTTGTACACTGATAATGAACATGATTAACTGTATAATGATCCTAAGTATTTAAACACTGATGAAGACCACTCAGATTTGTATATTGATCCACTGATAAGTATCACTCTGTGCTGTATAATGATACTATGTATCTATACACTGATAATGAACAGGCTGTATGCTACAAAGATACTGTTACATGGAAAATAAACATGCTTACTGTAGAATAATACTGAGTATCAATAAACTGATAATGACCATGGGCAGTGTATAATGATGCAGTGTATCTATTCACTGATAATGATCATGCTATAATATATAAATAAATAAAAATAAATAAAATCACTAGACACTCACTACGGAGGTGTGTTTTCGCCGGTAGGGGTGGTGGCATCTCTACACTTCGGGACCTCTGGGGGCCTGGGGCCCTTGCTGGAAAACTGATAGTTTCATACATCTTGTTGCTGATGTCCAACCCCATTGAGCATTGCCTCTGATAGGGCTTGATTGGAGAGGGCAGTATAAAATTCTGGGAAAGTGGCAATGGACTCAGCTAAAGAGGGGAAAAAACAGGAATATGTGTCAAAATCAGTCTCCAACACTGGCAAAGAAAATGTTGTGTATTAACCCGAAAATATCATGAAAAGGTTATGTCTTAAATATTAAGGATGAATTATTAAAGGAAAAAAATACACACCACACAACAAAATATCAATGTGTAACCACTGGGTGCTCATCAATATATATGCAGTTATTAAATTTAGGACTATGGTCAATACAAAACTGGAGTAATTCTGCA
The DNA here is from genome assembly GCA_037306005.1 of Rhinophrynus dorsalis. Taxonomy (NCBI): domain Eukaryota; kingdom Metazoa; phylum Chordata; class Amphibia; order Anura; family Rhinophrynidae; genus Rhinophrynus; species Rhinophrynus dorsalis. The sequence continues at coordinate 274,361,429 of CM074719.1, forward strand.
GCAAATTAGCTCCACCACTGGACAAAAATAAAAATTCCCACAATTCCCTTTGATTTAAATAGAGCTTTTAGCCTCCTGAATGCTACAGAGGTCTTCAAAGCATGGCAAAGATTTGCGTTACAGACCACTCTGGCATTCAATGGGTTAAAAACCCAACTTAAGTCAATGGGAACTTTTTATTTGTTTCTCTATGGTGCAGATGGCTTGCCCCAGAATTACTCTACTCCAGGTTTCATTTGACAATAAAGGTCATCCCTACCAATTGTCCCTTACAGCTCTTTCCACATAACTCCCCCATCTTCTCTGCCCACCACCCTCACTTCCCCTCCATTTGCCCCATTCACTCTGTCACTCCTAGTTTTCATCTACTTTCCCACACCGTTTCCCCTTTCATCACCTCTGTTATCTCTGCTCTCCCATCCAACTGTCTATTTACCCATCTCCCCAATATATCTTTCTCCAGTTGTCCCCACTGTTTTTGTCCTTCCTCTCCTATTTCACTGTTCCACTACAATTCTGCTCTCAAGATGTTGACAGACTACATCATCAGCTACTGGCCAGCTAAGAATGATGTGATGGGTGATGTATTCCAGCAATAGCTGTGGAGCCACAGGTTACTAACTTCGACTCCCTCCTCTCTAAGGCAGACTTAATGTAACCAGTACCTTACATCATGGTCCCAGTATTATTTAGCGATGCAGAAGTTAATGAAATAGGCTGGGTGCGAGCTTGTGGTGTAGCTTAGCAATAGGGTGACCATATGTACAGTTTTGAACAGGACAGTCCCATTTTTTTCACATTTTCAGACTGTCCCATTGTTTTAACATAAAAGGCAATTTTGTCCCGTTTTTACGGTTTGGACCAGTTTCATGCGAGACATGTTGGAAGGAATTGCCATTATAATACAAATTCAGTAATTTAATTAAGACCGTAAGCAATGAACAGCCTAACACTACGAGAAAATGGCCATGTAACCTCCACCTGGAGACAGGATGTAGGTTTGGTTTCCCTCTAGTGGTTACAACTCTTTGTGCAGGACATGGAGAGGTTCTCTGACATCATCTACATGCGTGAGTTCCTGTCTGCAGGAAGGTAATCGTGTGTATTCCTCTACCAAGATGGCGGCAGCAGCAGCCTTGTGTCAGACTGACCGAGGCACAGCGCGTAGACAGTGGACTCCATATTAGCGAGCGCCATCACGACCTAGGAAGAGGCCAGCTGCCAGCAGGACTAAGGATCAGGAGGCCTAAGTGCCAGCAGCAGCCGGCACTGCAGCATATGATCTGACTAGACTGGAGTGGACTGAGAGGCAGCTTAAAAGTGAGTCAGTGTCATGAGTGCAACTGCAACACTGCAGGTGGGTTCACTAAAGTCTAACCATTTAAAACGTTGCAAAATGTCATATAATATGGCCACACACATGGTTGCAATACCATGTCGCTGTTTGCTTGTTCTTTGGAATTTCAGGTGGACACAGGGTGGGCAGGATGTGGAGGTGGACACAGGATGGGCAGGGTGTGGAGGTTAGCACAGTGTGGAGGTGGACACAGGGTGGGCAGAATGTGGAGGTGGACACAGGGTGGGCAGGATGTGGAGGTTAACACAGTGTGGAGGTGGACACAGGGTGGGCAGGATGTGGAGGTGGACACAGGGTGGGCATGGTGTGGAGGTTGACACAGTGTGGAGGTGGACACGGTGGGCAGCGTGTGGAGGTGGACACAGGGTGGGCAGGGTGTGGAGGTTGACACAGTGTGGAGGTGAACACAGGGTGGGCAAGGTGTGGAGGTTGACACAGTGTGGAGGTGGACACAGGGTGGGCAGGATGTGGAGGGGGACACAGGGTGGGCAGGGTGTGGAGGTGGACACAGGGTTGGACAGGATGTGGAGGTGGACACATGGTGTGGACACAGGGTGTGGAGGTGGACACAGAGTGTGAAGGTTGACACAGAGTGTGGACACAGAGTGTGGAGGTTGACACAGAGTGTGGACACAGAGTGTGGAGGTTGACACAGAGTGTGGACACAGGGTGTGGAGGTGGACACAGAGTGTGGAGGTTGACACAGAGTGTGGACACAGGGTGTGGAGGTGGGCACAGAGTGTGGACACAGGGTGTGGAGGTTGACACAGTGTGGAGGTGGACACAGGGTGTGGAGGTGGACACAGAGTGTGGACACAGGGTGGGCAGGGTGTGGAGGTGGACACAGGGTGGTAGTGGACACAGGTTGTGTCCACACAATGTGTGGAGGTGGACACAGGTTGTGTCCACACAATGTGTGGAGGTGGACACAGGTTGTGTCCACACAATGTGTGGAGGTGGACACAGTGTGGAGGTGGACACGGTGGGCAGCGTGTGGAGGTGGACACAGGGTGGGCAGGGTGTGGAGGTTGACACAGTGTGGAGGTGAACACAGGGTGGGCAAGGTGTGGAGGTTGACACAGTGTGGAGGTGGACACAGGGTGGGCAGGATGTGGAGGGGGACACAGGGTGGGCAGGGTGTGGAGGTGGACACAGGGTTGGACAGGATGTGGAGGTGGACACATGGTGTGGACACAGGGTGTGGAGGTGGACACAGAGTGTGAAGGTTGACACAGAGTGTGGACACAGAGTGTGGAGGTTGACACAGAGTGTGGACACAGAGTGTGGAGGTTGACACAGAGTGTGGACACAGGGTGTGGAGGTGGACACAGAGTGTGGAGGTTGACACAGAGTGTGGACACAGGGTGTGGAGGTGGGCACAGAGTGTGGACACAGGGTGTGGAGGTTGACACAGTGTGGAGGTGGACACAGGGTGTGGAGGTGGACACAGAGTGTGGACACAGGGTGGGCAGGGTGTGGAGGTGGACACAGGGTGGTAGTGGACACAGGTTGTGTCCACACAATGTGTGGAGGTGGACACAGGTTGTGTCCACACAATGTGTGGAGGTGGACACAGGTTGTGTCCACACAATGTGTGGAGGTGGACACAGGTGGTGTCCACGTCCACACAATGTGTGGAGGTGGACACAGGTGGTGTCCACACAATGTGTGGAGGTGGACACAGGTTGTGTCCACACAATGTGTGGAGGTGGACACAGGTTGTGTCCACACAATGTGTGGAGGTGGACACAGGTTGTGTCCACACAATGTGTGGAGGTGGACACAGGTTGTGTCCACACAATGTGTGGAGGTGGACACAGGTTGTGTCCACACAATGTGTGGAGGTGGACACAGGGTGTGGAGGTGGACACAGGGTGTGGAGGTGGACACAAGGTGTGGAGGTGGAGGCAGTATGGGAGCAAGAAGTATTCAATATAATCAGAACTTCGTCACACTAGTGGGTTTACTGTACACATTGATTACCATAAAGTCTTATGAGTCATAACAGTCCAAAACTCGATGGTAATTTTCATGATAAATAAAATACGGGATATTACATAACGCCGTCCCGTTTTTCGCTCAAGGAAATATGGTCAGCCTACTTAGCAACCATGTTACCCTGGCACTTGACGAATTCAGCTTTAAAGAACATATTTTATTTTGCAGTTGAACAAGATTCTGTTGGTGATAACAATTTAAATGCAAGCTTAACATTCTTATAAACATAAATGCAACCAACACACACACACACACACACACACACACACACACACACACACACACATACATACATACACCTTTAGCATGTTTTACCATATTGTAAACATGTAGATTAAACTAACAAAAAAAAAAGATATCCCAGTATCCTAGATTACATAAGAATTGGGGAGCAAGTGGAACAAATTAATTAAATCAGCAATTGTGAGGTCTCTGTTTGTCATGGCATGTGCCTGATTAGCCCAGTTATTCTGAACTGTGTCTAGAGATCAATGTAATGGAACAAGGGTTTCCACAGAACAAATGTAAATAATGGTGTACAGGGGCATAAGGCTGATATAACAGAACATGTTTTAGATTTCCCTTAAAGGCCAACTGTCATATAATATTTGTCCTACAGATAGATCTGCTTCCATTGTAAGACTTTGAACACAAAAAGAACGTGTTCCATACACCTGCTGTATCAGGGCTTGACAGTCAGACACAGTGGGTTTATGGGGAATGTGTGCTCAAATCTGGTGTTTGCAGCTGAAATCCACAGACCTTCAGTTTGCACTCCAGCTGAGGGGACCAGTTTTCTGATCGCCCTCCCCTCAAATAGCTGATAGGGGCTGCCCAAGGCAGCTCCTGGCTTTTTTCTACGTTAGTTCCAATTGGAGCAAATTTAGTAGCACATGATAAACGCCCATTAACCCTTTGAGTGTCAAGGGGGTGTCCAACACATTGCAAAGCAATGGGTTGGACAACTCTATGGCATTCAAAAGGATGGTGACAAATGCCATCACTGACATTATGTCATACATTCCTATTGAAGTCTATGGGGAAATTTCAAAAACAGGTTTTTGAGAATAGATATAATTGTTTTCTATAGGCTAGTTCACATGACACACATGCACACACATTTATACAATAAACACACACATGCACACACAGAGACAGTGGTAAGCACCCCACTGAAATGTACTTAGTGCCACCATCTAACTATTAAGCAAACATCAACTGTGCCAGCCTATTTATACTACACAAAGAGGGTCTGCCAGTCTCCCAAATACCTTTTCTCCTTCCTCATCCTCGCTGTTGCTCTCTGGATCCTCTTGATGGAACCAATCAAAATCCACTTCACAGGAAAAATTCCCGCTTATTGCTTTCTCCAGCTGCAGTACAAAATAAAAATTAATGTCGCTCCCACACAGAGGTGACAATAAGTTACTGGTTTTATCAAACAGTAAAAAAAGAGGATTTTAGTCTTACCTGTTAAATCCTTTTCTCTTAGTCCATACAGGTTACTGGTAACTTTGGGTAGACAATCCGCCCCTTTAACTAGGCAGGAACAATTCTAGAAGTGAATGCAGTGAAAAGCCTACCTTTTCTCCTTGGCTGCAGCTAGCCAATCAGCTCCAGTAAGATTTGAGATGCTAACTATTGACTAGATAGTAGAAGGGAAAGAAGACTCCTGTGAGCATGACCCCGAAGGACCCCCACGGTCTGCCACAGGAGAGCCAAGCATGGTCCCTTGACAGGGTGGGAGACCAGTAACCTGTATGGACTAAGAGAAAAGGATTTAACAGATAAGACTAAAATCCTCTTTTCTCTGTCGTCCAATACAGGTTACTGGTGACTTTGGGATGTCCAATCATTGAATTTCCCAGAGGCGGGAAGTAAGGCAAGGACCAGGCACAAGGCCCCCAAAGTCACCAGAGCAGATATGAACCATCAGATCAGAGATAGCCCAACAAAAACAAATGAAGTGCCAACGGACACTGAACAGGGGTATTAACACCCCAGGAACTGTTACACAACACACTGAACTAGAGCCAATAGTGCTCAAAAGTGAAGGAAGCACCAAAGAACCGAAGAAGATCCTAGAAAGGCAAGACTGCCTCCAGGATCTTCCTCCCAAAACTGGCATCAGCCTATGCCAGCACATCAACACTGTAGTGCTTCGAAAAGGTGTGTACAGATGACCAAGTGGCAGCCTTGCACAACTGACTAACGGAGGTCTGATTCCTGTAAGCCCAAGAAGCCCCAATAGATCGAGTAGAATGAGCTGTGACCCAAAAGGGAGCAGGCTTCCTCCTTAGCTCGTAGGCCTTAAGAATAGCTGACTTGATCCAAGATGCAATAGTCACTTTGGATGCAGGTCTCCCTGCCCTGGGGCCCTCAGAAATGACGAACAGCACGTCAGACTGTCTAATGGACTCATGCGATGTACATAAAACTTGAGACAATGTACCACATCTAACAAGTGGAGATCCCTCTCCTTTTCAGAGGTAAGGTCAGGGCAGAAAGAAGGCACCACAATCCCCTGATTAAAGTGGAACTGAGAGACCACCTTCTGGAGAAATTCCTGCGAAGTACCACCTTGTCTTTGTGAAACGCCAAAAAGAGTGGTCTCCAAGACAGAGCATGTAACTCCGCAACACAGCGAACAGACATGATCACCAGGAGAAAGACCATTTCCCACGTCAGCAGGCATAGAGGAATAGTAGCCAAGGACTCAAAGGGAGGGCACTGAAGGATGCCCAAAACCAAGTTAAGATCCCACTGAAGAGCGGGAGTCTTGAACACAGGACGAGTATGCGCAACGCCCTGGAAGAAAACCTTGACATCAGGAAGAATAGCAATGCGCCTCTGAAAGAAAATAGAGAGAGCAGAAGTCTGAACCTTAAGGGAACTCAAACTGAGTCCCTTATCCACATCGTTTTGCAAGAAAGCCAGGACCATAGGCAGATCAAAATCCTGAGAAAGGTCCCCATCAGCACACCAAGCTAGAAAGGTCGACCAGACACGATGGTAGGCCTTAGAAGAAACAGGTTTGTGGGCACTAAGCATAGTAGCCACCAGACCAGAAGAAAAACTTTTCTTCTTCAGTATTGAGGATTCAATTTCCAAGCCGTCAAAGCTAAAAGAAGAACATCCTCCATCCAGAGGTAACCCTGTAGAAGAAGATCAGGATGGCAAGGGAGCCGGAGTGGCTCCACCACGAACAGATCCAGAAGCTCCGGAAACCAAGCCAGTCGAGGCCAGTACGGAGCAATCAGAATGACTCAATTTCCGTAACACCCTGTGCAACATGGGGAGGGAAGGAAAGATGTAAGCCAGAGGAAATAACCAAGGAATGGACATGGCATCCACCGCTAGAGCTAGAGGATCCCTCCAGCAAGAGCAGAACCTCGGAACCTTCCAGTTGTGTCTTATCACCATCAGGTCGATGCAAGGAAGACCCCACTTCTGAACAATGAGGGAGAACACCTCTGGGTACAGTTCCCACTCTCCGCTGTCCACCATGTGTCAACTGAGGAAGTCTGCCATAACTTTGTCTATGCCAGGAATGTGCACTGCGGATATGGCAGGAACATGTTCTTCTGCCCAGGATAAAATATCCTTGACCTCTAACCAAGCAGCGAGACTTCTTGTTCCGCCCTGCTTGTTGATGTAAGCCACGGCCGTGACGTTGTCGGACTGGACACGGACTGAGTATTCTTCCAGCTGGGGTATCCAATGGCAAAGGGCATGAAATATTGCCTGAAGCACCAACACGTTGATTGGAATGAGAGATTCCTCCGGCGACCACAGATTCTGAGCACTCAGGCGACCCAGGACCTCTCCCCAGCCGGAGAGGCTGGGGTCCGTCATCACCGTGGTCCAGAAGGATACCAGGAAGGACATGCCTTTCAGCATATTGGAGAGGTTGAGTCACCATGACAAACTCAGTTCCACATGACGAGGGAGGGACACTGACATCTTCAGAAGGTCTGGCTAACCCCTGCACACCTGGATCACAAACCTCTGGAGTTACCTAGTGTACGCCATGGCAAATGGGACCTCTTCTATGGTGGAGATGAATTTCCCCTCCAGAGAGGACAGCTTCTTGGCTGGAACTGGATCTTGCGCCAGAACCGCAGAAACCCTGCGGACGATCTGGTGAGCTACCTCGTCCATGAGAAACACCATGATCTTCTGTGTGACGAAGAGAAGCCCCAGGAAGACCAGACGCTGGGATGGGACATGATCTGACTTGTCCATGTTGATGATCCACCCGTGATGGGTGAGAGCGTGAATGCATTGCTGAACCTACTGATGAAGAAGTTCCGTAGAGGCGGCTTTCAGAAGCAGGTTGTTCATGTATGGAGTAACTCTGATGCCATCCCGGTGGAGGACGGACACTAAGGCTCCCAGGACATGGTTGAAAATCTGCGGAGCTGTAGTCAGTCAAAAGGGAAGAGCTGAAAACTGAAAGTGCCCTTGGTCGCAGGCAAAATGAGATACTGACGACTCTCTGGATGAATGGCGATGAGTAGATACGCGTCCTGAAGATCCAGAGAGGCAAGGAATTCCCCCGTAGACATAGCAGCGATCACCGTCCTGGTGATAAAGAGTCTTGATCACAAAGGATTGAGATCGATCAAATCCAAAATGGGGCGACAGCCACTGTCCTTCTTGGAGACCACAAAGAGGTTTGAGTAAAAACCCATACCTCTGTCCTGAATTGGAATAGGTTCCAGAACATCCTTGTCCAGAAGGGCCTGATAGCGCCATTGAACAAACAGCGTTTCTCTGCGCCCTGGGGTGTATGAGAGGGGGAAAACCGAAAGGGAGGAAGAGAGACAAAAGGGATCCTGTACCCTTCCATCACCACCTGTAAAACCCACGGGTCCGCCACTGAATCCTCCCAGATACTGGGGTAGTGACTCAGACGACCACCCGCAGCAGACTGGGGACGTGGGTTTGGTGAGTCATGCCGAAGAAGGCATGGAAGCCTTGGGCTTGGAGGAGACCTTGGCCTTCCATTGCTGTTTGGGCTTGGAGGAGACACGCGGAGCTGAGGGAACCGTCTGGTTCACCGGAAGTGTCTCAGTCTGAAAGGATCGAAAATACCGATTATGCTTAAGCGGCTTTTTCTTCCAGAGGACCAAGGGTAGAAGTGTACTCTTACCCCCTGTGGCCTCACTGATCAGGTTTTTAAGATCTGGCCCAAACAAAGAAGTATCTTGAAAAGGTAAGGAGAGCAATGCTTTCTTGGAAGCAGTGTTAGCAGACAAGATCTTGAGCCAAAGAGCCCGTCTGGCAAACACAGACATGGTGGAAACCCTAGCCACTAAACGGATGGCATCAAGTAAGGCAGCAGAAACATAGTGCTGTGCCTCAGAAATTTTGGCAAGAAGGCGCCACATATCCGAAGTAGGAGCACCCTGACGGACAGCCAGGGTGAGCTGTTCAGTCCAGACCGCAATGGCTGGACACATGGCAGTACCAGCAGTGGCAAAAATGAACTTGAGGGAGACCTCAACTTTCTTGTCCGTCCAGAGCTTCAGAGCGGACACATCAGAAACTGGCAAGGCAGTAGACTTAGATAGTCTGGAGATAGGAGCATCCACTTTGGGAGGATGAACCTACTGAGCAAGCGCTGCCTCAGAGAAGGGATAAAGCTTGGCAAATTTCTTGGACACAGAAGGTTTCTTGTCCGGAGATTTCCACTCTTCAGACACAAGGCGGTCAAGAGTGGAGTTAGGTGGAAAGCACGTAAGGGGCTTTTTAGGCTCCTGAAACACATCAGAAGGATCAGAAGGAACCTCCTGAACTAAGGGTATGCAAAACAGCCCGGATCAGGCCCTCAGCCGAGGGCTCAGGATCAGCCTCAAAAGGATCCCCAAAAAACTGAGAGGAGCCCACAGTAGAACATTCCTCAACATCTGAATCCACCAGCAGTTCCTCCTCAGAGGAATCTGACAGTCTGGTACTCCCTGAGGTTTTAGCAGGGAAGACTTGACGGAGGAGGGGGTCTGCCAAGAATGGAAGACCCCCTGTAACTGGGATAGAAAGAGTTACAATGTAGACCTAAGGTCCTTGGTAGCAGCCTTAAACTCTTGCACCCAAACTGGCTCTAATGCATGGCTGGAGGTCGCTGGGAGACATTCATGGACATCAGAACATGCTAGGCATAAATGACCTGAGAATTCTCTAGGTAACCCTGAATGACAGGAAGAGCAATGTGCAATAGGGGATACAGAGACCCCAGCATCCTTAGTCTTAGGTCTGGCCCCAAGCTCCAACGTCTGCTGCGGTGGGAGCAAATCAGAAATGAGAGCGTGAAGCAAGCGCTCATAGGAAATGTAGTTTTCCCAGAAAAAGTACCCAAACAGTGCCCGAATCCCCCTGAGCCCCCCAACAGACTGGAAACATGAACCGGATGATAGAGCAACGGCACAAAAATGAGCCATCTCTGAAGTCGCTAGGATAAGCAGTTGCAGAGATATGTCCAAACTGTACAGTTCCATAGGAGTGAATGGAGCAATGGCACCTATGCAGTAAACCGCGCCTTTACTCAAATTTTACAAAATTGAAACAGTAAAATAAAAATGCATGAAACGTCACTAGAACATGGTAGAATACCCAAAAAACACTGAACCAGTAGGAAAAGTGTCAGAAACCCCCCAAAAGATGCAAAACCAGCAGCTAAAGGGTTAAAGTACCACATAAACCTGCTCCAAAACACCCAACAGACATACAGATAGATCCAATGAGCGCAATAGGAACTCCAAAGGTAAAACCCTTGTGTGGAGGGGCACTGTGGGACATGTGGACCTGCTGCACTCAAAGGGTTGCTCACTTTTCCTGCAGATCTTCTGTCTTCAGACTACCATGCATTAAGAAGAAGCCTCGGTGGGCAACTCCTGAGGAAAGAACTTGTAGCCAAGATTTTCCCCCCAGGGTTTAAGGTCCACAAAAAGCACCTGGTTCCTGAGCTAGCCACATCTAAGGGCATTGTCAGTTATGGTAATCCGCCTAATGGTGGTATTCCATTTCTAACAGAAAAATAAAAAATATCTAGAACTATAGCATAACTGTTTTCTTGCCTGTGTCTTCACCAAGGAACAAATCTTTCTGGATCTGGTTGGGTAGCTGCAGCCAAGGAGAGAAGGTAGGCTCCACCCCCTGCATACAATCCTAGAATTGTTCCTGACTACAATAAAAGGGGCATATCGCCTACCCAAAGTTACCTGTAACCTGTATTGGACGACAGAGAAAAACTAGAGCAATTATGGTGCAAACCATCTACCCTAAATGGGACAAATAAACATATACACTATAAAAACAGCACACATAATATACATATACAATACAAAAAACACACAAATATACATAACACATACATAAAACACACACACAGTAAACAGACAATATATACAAAACACACAATAGATGAACACAATAGACACGAGCACACAATACACAAGCGCCCACAATACCCATGCACTCAAACACAATATATACACACACTACACATACAAACATAAATGTCATCCTTCTCCCCCCCAATCACTGACATTACCAGAAGATTGCAGGACCATGTAGGTAAGTAAATGGGCAGCTTTCACAGAGAAATATTGAAGCGATCATTAAACTCAGTTGAATGCACCTTCATTGATCTGTCTTAGTGTCAGGCACATCTAGACATATAAACCTTTATGGATCAGATGTGGTGCATCTCTCCAAAAACTATCCAAATTTCTCACAGAAGGCTTGTTTCTAGAATAAAATATCCACATTTCCCACAGAAGCCTTGTTAGCAGAACAAAATATCTACTTTTCCCATAGAAGCCTTGTTTCTAGAATAAACTACCCACAATTCCCACAGAAGCCTTACTTCTAGAATAAACCGACCACATTTCTCATAGAAACCTTACTTCTAGAATAAACCGACCACATTTCCCACAGAAACCTTACTTCTAGAATACACTACCCATATTTACCACAGAAGCTTTACTTCTACAATAAAATATCCACATTTCCCACCGAGGCCTTACTTCTATAATAAACTACTCACATTTCCCACAGAAGCCTTGTTTCTATAATAACATATCCACATTTCTCCCAGTATACACATACAATACAAAAAACACACAAATATACATAACACATACACAAAACACACGAAGCAAACACACAATATACAAAAAACATGCAATACACAAAACGCACACAACAGATGAACACAACAGACACGAGCGCACAATACGCAAGCGCCCACAATACCCATGTACACTACACATGCACTCAAACACAATATACACACCAACTACACATACAAACACAATATATACACATACTCAGGCATGCTCACACACACTCACTGCTGGAGAGTTGTAGAACACATTGCATTGCAGACCTTTTTCAATCTCAATGGGTTAAGCACTGAAAATTCAACAAGCCAGTCTGTAGAAGCATTACCTCCTTTCTGGATTTGCCTGGATGTCAAAGGAAAAAGCCCTACACACAAATCCACATTTAATATTTTAACCCTGTTAGTGACAGACACATATCCAATGAGTACCATTCATTGGGTAATAATAACACCTATTATTTCAGCTGCCGATTTGGTTAATTCCGAGAGCGTGCGCTGACAGCGCTTTGAGTCCCACTGGGAGAAAGGCGCTATATAAATACTAGTTATTATTATTATTATTATAATTGGGTGAAATGTGGTGGATAACACATTTAATGGCTACTCCTATTTAGGATGTCTTCTGAAATGTCATAGCATACTTATAGGTTTAGTTAGTCACTCTACAACTGCATGAACTTTTTTTTTTTTTTTTATTAACTGCACGGACAAAGCCATGCCAATATTGCTAGTTATTTACTATAGTTAATAAAGTAGTATATGGCCAATGGTGGAACCAATCATATACAGGCAAGAATCTTATAGGCTTCAGTTATAGGCTTGTTTGAGGTGCTATCTAATCTGGTTTTGCCCCCAAACTAGGTTTAATCATCCTGTCATATTTTCCATGAAATGTTTTATTAGTGATGAATGGTATCACCTACACAGTGGTCACCTAACACCCCCTTATGGTCTAATCTTGCTCTGCAGAGTTTGATTATTTATCTGAGATCAGCCACTTAGCAATTATGGGGCTAAAATATTTCACACATTTAATTAAAGACTCTCAATTTAAAACATTTTGGACCTTCAAATCCAATTCAGTCCATAATTTGGACACCACTAAATGACATATGCAATCTGGATTCAGTTCTGCAAGCAGAACGTACATCTCAATAGCTCTTAGTAGCGATTAGAAAAATAGACTCGTATTCAGGAAGCCGACTGACTGCTCCCTAAAGGAGAAAGGGGTATTTCCATTTATCGAGACGGGTCTTTTAACCTTTTGAGTGCCAGAGGATGTGTAAAGCATTGCTTTGCAATGCCTTGCGTACCCCTCTGGCACTCAAAGGGTTAACCCCTAGAAAGCTGGAGATGTCTGAAATGCACTGGGAAGCAATTTGAGGGATTGATATTTGCACAGTTGGTTTCTAGTGTATTTATAGTGTTGTATCAGTTGGTTCATAGTGTATTTATAGTTTTACATCACTTTATGATAAAGTGACTGCCAGGAGAACTGGAAGAGCTTTTTCTGACTGGACAGTTTTTGTACCACTTGATAAACCTCTTTGTGTCAAAGCTTGTAGTAACTTACCAATTCTTCACAATCTTTATACCTCAAACTCTGAGCCAGCATTAAAGGAGTTAATCCTTCATTGTTAACTGGAGAGAGAGTGAGAGAGAGAAATGGTTTATTAGGAGAAAGTAACACCCAGTATAGTATCTGCATTTGGAATAGCCCTATTATCCTCTAGAAATTTTAAATCGTGTTTTACATTCCCATACTCTCCATCCTTACATTCCCATAGTTTATGTTTTACATTCCCATATGCGCCACCATTTTCATTCTTGTAGTCTGTTTTGCATTCCCATACTCTGTGTTTCACATTTTCAGACTATCCATCTTTTACATTCCCATAGTCAGTGTTTTACATTTCCATAATTCAAACTTTTACATCCCAACACAGACACCGGAATCAATGTTCTAGACCTACACCTTAGTAGTGTCACCTTACAACTCTAAAAATTCTCCCCTCAATATCACATGTGCCAAGGTGAGGGCAATGGTGTAATATATGCACATTTAAGGCAGTGATTCCCTCTACACATTGCTTAACACCATGTATTAAACAAGAGCCAGGGAAATGGTGTAACATTATATAATTTTCCTGTAGATGCTATGGGACAGGCATTTGAGGCTTGCTAGCATTACATTTCTAACAATGCCAGAGTGTGTGTGCTAAAGATATTGATTCTTTGTTTTATCTGGCCTATATTGTGGCTATTTGGCTTTGGAGGCCAATGACAATGGATCTGCTCTAGTGGATTCTAACATTCACCCCTCTGATTTTTAAAGGTCCACGTTTAAAATATTGCATAAAAAAAACATTGTGTGGCCACTCGGTGCATTAACCTTGGTGCCTTGATTAAAATGGCAACATGAAAATCTAGCACTGCATGAAAGCGTGAGATTCTCATGTCGATCCATGCTGGATCTCTTATGCACTGGAGAGTGCCACTGAGTCACATCACTCACAATAGCTGTCAGGAAATGTCCTTCATGAGGTACCAGAACAAGCATCTACAACAACAGTGGCCACAGAAACACAATGTCAGTGGACACATGAGAAATGAAAAGGGTCACCAGGTCTCATGAGTCTTCATGTCAGGTGTTTCATGCCGATATTTGGTCCCATCATAACAGGTGACAATACAGCAGACTTCTGAAGCCCTGAACATTTTTCCAATTGGGAGCATTCATTCTTGCGCACATGCTGTAATAGACAGTGCACCATGCCACATGCCACAGTCAAACGGAATGGTAATGAGTTAAGATGAATGATCACACGATGATGTAAAACAAACATGAGAGAAACCAGATTGAGTGTACAAATATTTTCAAGGCTTCCAAATTCAATGACATATAGCACTTCAGCATATAATGTCAACTTGATTTACTCACAGTACCCCGTGACTCCAACTTCCTTAGCTCTTCCTGCTACTGTGAGCCTCCGAAAAACTGGAAAATCTTTGAAACTAGGTAATATTTCTGGCGACTAGCGCTACTAAGCAGCTAGTCGCCAGATGAAGAATTAATTAATGTAAAGTTATTGCGAGGTGGTAGTTCCCCTTTAACTCATTACCATTCCATTTGACTGTTACCAATTACCATTCCATGGATATTTATTTTATGTTATCTTCATCATACTTATATATCATCATTCATCTGTTTTGTGCATATATGCCATTTGAAAGTGGAAGTATATATATTATATTTTTTATATATACTTTTTTCTTTTCCTTTTTTGTACTGGCGCCAGTTACATCTGTTTTTGCTCTATCAAGCTTTTCAGGGATGGTTCTTTTAGATTATTGAGTATTTTATCGTTTTGATGTCATGTGTCTTTATACTTTATGTATTATATGTGGGATATTGGGATGTCTAGAGGCCTTCTTTTGAAGGATGGGTAAATGGGTTTGGAGTCCACTGTTTCAATACTATGTGATTTAATAAATTTGATACTTTTTCAGGAAGTTTTGATTACAATGTATTTTTTTTTGATGACAGTTCAGTGCTGAGAAGATCCTTTTCTGTTTTCTTTTTCTTTATAGATGATTGTTGAGGGATCACTGCACCCTGCATATGATATATGCAGTTATTGTCAGTAAGATGATTATCATAGATGTGCTCCCTTAAAATATATTTTTTTCTTTTAGGGATTTTTTTACAGTAAGATCACTAAAGTTAAGGAATGGTTTGCTTGCAGATACTTTAACTGCTTTCAAAATAGTAATGGATACCTGTCTTGCACAGAACAATATTAGAATTATGATAGTTGGCTTCAAAGCAGATAGAATGTAGACCCAGAAAAATATCCAATTGTCCTCGTGAGTCAGGAAGGAATTTTTTACCCACTTGGAGCTTAAATGGAAATGGCTTCTTGTCACGGTTTTTGAAGACTCTCAGACTTAAGGTTTGGTAAAATAACTTAACTTTATTAAAAGTTAAAGGCAGTCCCCGTAGGGTAAACATACATAACAATACAACAGTAATATAACATATAATAGGTTCTACCGGCCTTGCCTAAATACCGAGCAAGGCAACCCAAGTGACAGTTTCAATGACAGGCTCTACCAGCCTTGCCTATACCGGGTAAGGCAACCGTGAGATGACATATACTGGTTCTACCGGCCTTACCAATACCGGGCAAGGCAGCCCCCACGGAATGCTGAATGTAGGCTCTACCGGTCCTGCCAATACCGGGTAAGGCAACCTTAAAGATGGTGAATTACAAGGTTCTACCGGCCTTACCAATACCGGGCAGGGCAGCCCAAAGGAGTACTGGAGTAGGCTCTACCGGCCCTGCCAATACCGGGTGAGGCAACCTACAGGATGGTATCGTCAAGGTTCTACCGGCCTCACCAATACCGGGCAGGGCAGCCTGAGCAAGTAGACCAGCTGTCAGGTGACTAAGACAGCATAGAGCATAAGTATAGAGGTCTTACTCAGCAGGAGTCTATTGCCAGGGATACTCTGCAAGACAACTGCAAGGAAGTGGACAGCGACTGACCACAGTACTGGATGTTTAGGAGCAAACCAACGTCCGCACGTTGGGACTAATGGTAATAGCGCCACCAGGTTTAATGGACCAAACCAGCGACCGCACGCTGGGACCAACAACGTATTTCGCAACCAGGTTTAGTGGAGCAAACCAGCGTCCGCACACTGGAGCCAATAATGTATCTCACAACCAGTTTAGTGGAGTAAACCAGCGTCCGCACGCTGGGACCAACAACGTACATAGCAACCAGGTTTAGTGGAGTAAACCAGCGTCCGCACGCTGGGACCAACAATGTATATCGCAACCAGGTTTAGTGGAGTAAACCAGCGTCCGCACTCTGGGACCAACAATGTATATCGCCACCAGGTTTAGTGGAGTAAACCAGCGTCCACACGCTGGGACCAACAATGTATATCGCAACCAGGTTTAGTGGAGTAAACCAGCGTCCGCACTCTGGGACCAACAATGTATATCGTCACCAGGTTTAGTGGAGTAAACCAGCGTCCGCACTCTGGCACCAACAATGTATATCGCAACCAGGTTTAGTGGAGTAAACCAGCGTCCGCACACTGGGACCAAAAATGTATATCGCAACCAGGTTTAGTGGAGTAAACCAGCGTTCGCACTCTGGGACCAACAATGTATATCGCCACCAGGTTTAGTGGAGTAAACCAGCGTCCGCACACTGGGACCAACAATGTATATCGCAACCAGGTTTAGTGGAGTAAACCAGCGTCAGCACGCTGGGACCAAAAATGTATATCGCAACCAGTTTTAGTGGAGTAAACCAGTGTCCGCACGCTGGGACCAACAATGTATATCGCAACCAGGTTTAGTGGAGTAAACCAGCGTCCACACGCTGGGACCAACAATGTATAATCAGCAGCGAGAAGAACAATGTCGCCAGAGCGACGGCTGGAGCAGGAGATTCAGGAACTCAGTAAGATTAACCCGCGAGGTGCTGGAACACAGGAACACTGGAACCCTGGAACACAGCATACAGGAACACTGGAACACAGGATCAGCAAGTACAGCAGGAACAGGCCCAGAAGCCTGACAAGCAAGTCAGGTGAGGAGGGCTAATCATAGACAGCCAATCATGATACTCAGCAAGTGACTGACACTGAACAGCACCAATCACGGGCACCGTGATACTTTTTTTCTGACTTCCTCTGGATCAACAGGAGTGATATGGAATTGGCTGAACTTGATGGACTCATGCCTTTTTCAGCCTCACCAACTATGTTACTATGTTACATACTTATTGTGTTTTACTTTCCCATACTTTTTGTGTTTTACATTGCCATACTTTGTGTTATATACTCTCATACCCTTTGTGTTTTATATTCCTGTACCTTGTGTTTTACATACCCATACACTCTGTTTTACAATACCACACTCATTTCTATACTATACACATCCCTATACATTCACATATCCTGTGTGTTGCCATTCTTTCTGTTACACATTCCCATACCACATGCATTTTAGAAGAGGATGTGAGAAGAATGTGTCCTGATGTTTGTGCACTAGAAAGAAATGAGGCGTATTTTGTTTTCTGACACCTGTGTATAAAGATGTGTCTGGGGATTAGGAGAAACTGAATGGTATGAGTACAATGTCAAGGTACTAGGAGGGGACCTGATATTTTTTTTTTATTAGGAGGTACTCAGGTACCTGTGCTAATTAGGAAGGATTCAGAAATGTGTGTGGTGGTGTCAATGTATTACGAGGAGGTGAAAGGCAGGAGTCCTTATGTATGTGCATTAGAGGAACTCAGTTATCGGAGTATTATGAGATTGTGCGAGGTATGTGACCAGATGTCAGTTTTTCTTTGTGCTGCCAACCCACACTTACTAGGTTCTTAGAAAGAAGCCAAAAATGCACACAAATAATCCAGAAGTAGACCCGTGGAATAGCACATTTGCTAACATTTGTTAGCAGCTGACATGCTGCCCATTTCCTTTGTAGAAAACAATGATTTTAAAGGAACTGATTTCATGTGTTACACCCTGCTAGCATATCCCAAGACACAATTATTTTCCAAGAACTGTTGTGCCAGAGTTGCACAAGCAGGTTGTTAGTGTCATCAGAATTGGCTTATACACTACTCCTGTGTCTACTGACAAAGGTTCCAATACAATAGTTACCTTGTGAATAGCAGATATTGTGCATGTACTGCAAAATCTATGCATATTTTAGCTGGCCTTACAGTGTGCACAATGCATTAGATTCCATTTGTAACCACCAAAAGTAACCACCTGACCCATTACCAGCTTAAAATGAAGGCTCCTACCAGATGGAATTCCACATTGTACATGCTGGAGTGTCTGTATGAGCAGAACAAGACCATCAGCAAGTATACAATCCTTAACTGGAAGGCTCTGGAGGAGGCTTCTTTGTCACCTGATCAGCTACAGTGTGACTTATGTGAGCTCCCTCAGCTTTTTAACCCCTTACTGCCCGAGGACGTACATGTATGTCCCGAGCGGATGTCCCAGGTGGACAGAGGACGTGCATGTACGTCCTGGAAGTCATTTAAAACAATGAAAAAAAAAAAAAATGTTCAGCGGGCGTTAAGTGCTGGCCACGTGCGCACGTGGCCAGTCTCTAAGGGGTTAAAGAGGCCAACCTTGCTGCTTAGTGATGCTGGTTCACAAATTATTGAAATACTTCCACTTATATATTTAATACAGAAAAAATTAATGAGACATACTTTCTAACTACATTGTTGGACCCACACTAAATAAAATATCTGAATTTGTGCCAACGTATGAGCAGAAGTGTGAGGATTCTGTGAAAGCATATAAAGAAATGCACTGTGGAGGATGAGAGATGGAGAAATGTAAGGACACAACTAATTGAATGAGTAATGATAAGTAAGCAAGCAGAAGGATTATACCCTCAGCAGCTTCAGCAACAACATCAGAATATTTTGCAGAAAACTTCATCATCACTCAAAGCAATTTATGTGTCTCGTTGTAGCAGTCTAACATTTGTGGTGGTAGCACTGAAACATCAATAATGGACTTGCTCCCAGAATTACGGGATGGTAACTGATGTATATGAACACTGTATATCTCCAAAAAGTGGACCCAATGCATGTGAGATGGTTATACTTTACTCGCAGGGTAATTATGTTTTAGGCCGAAAAGATGACCCACTTGATTAATGTAAAACAAAATACTATGAGTGGCTAGCACTCATACATACTGCTGTGGACACCCTTAAAGTGTTAGTAATGTCCCATTATAAATAGCCTTTATTTTGTAGAGCTTCAAAAGTTGAATATAATGCAAAAAAAATGTATCTCTCAAACCGCTATGGTTTGAGAGATATCAGCGTTCAAACTTTGATGTGTCCTGCTGTTAGCTGTAAAGCTGTCAGCAGGAGATCCGCGTCAGCCAACATTGAGGCTCTGCAGCAGAGCCGCAATCACATTATTTAAAACAAATGACTTCCCTGGAATGGTCTAAAACGTGTGCCTGGTTTGCAAGAGAAACAGATAACACATAATGCAAAAGGGATCAACAGGTGTTAAGGCGTTAATGAGCTAGATGAAAGAGAGAAAATGGAAGATGAACCACCTTCTTATACACCGTTTACTCCAAGTGTCAAGAAATTAGGGAAGATGATACACTCTAAACACCAAGTTGAACACCATGCAAAAACTAGTCCCCAGAAACAGCCTGTGTATTGGCAATGGCTTGAAGGGACTAAAATTGCATTTCTCACATGGAAGAGAGACCAAAATGTGAAGTAATGTTGTAATTTGATTCTCATTCAGGGGGATCACACAGTATCCAATATTAAAATAATATAGAATTTGTGGTTTCCAGGAAAAGAAGACCAGCCCTACAGCCTCCAATCAAGGACACTTTAAAAAAAACAAACAAACAAACAAACAACAAAAAACTAGCCACTAGGTGGAGTGTTTTGGGTAAAGTAGAGAAGAGGAGACGGAATAGTTACTGCTCTTTCAGAGTTTGCGTGTCCTGCCTCCAGGTGGTTGATCCTATGGTCCCAATGTCCCCCACTGGGAACATGAAAACAGATTTGTTACCATAAGCAGTCAATGCCCTTTTAATATTACAAATCGTTCCGTCCAGACATCGCTGAGAATGGAAAGGAATTCCACATTAAGGATTTTTTAAAATGTAATTTTAGTTACGTTGGGTATCTCCTCAAGTGTCTCTGTGTTTTTGCCTAAGTAAGAGAGACAACTGATGAAGCACAGACTTACATAGAAAATCGGAAGATGCCCCAATTCCTTAATACTTTTTTGCAGTGAATCATGGAATTATTCAGTTTACTCCCCAAATAGTTAATTCAAAATCGTCTGGATAGGTGGTGTCCATACCAAATTGTTAAATAATCCATCACAATTATTAAGGTGTGCTTCCATTATGCTTTTGAATGCTTTTTAGATCACGTTTATGATCTTTTAACCCTGGAAGGGTGCCCAACACATTGCAAATCAAAGCAATGGACACTCCTTTTGGTTCTCAAAGCATTAAAACTCTGACCTACCCTCAAGTTTGTTCTCTTTTATGTTACACAGAAGTAAGCTTGGCATGGAACGTTTGAGCAAAATTATTGGTATAACCTTTCACATTTCATGAAAATGTATATGCAAAGATATTAGTATCATTAGTGGAACCACTTTTTATGGAGGGTAATTTACGAATTTGGCAACATAGCACATTTTCTTTGTTAAGACGTAGGCACAGAAATTATGCTCCTGCATTTTGGAGTACGTACTATAAGGCATGAACATTTTAGTGCATACCGGAGCACACACTAAGCCACTGTTCCGAACACCACCTCTATAGAATGCGCAGAGAAATGGTATAAAGTTACTCTAATTTCTGCTGCGTCTTGTCAGTACTAAGCAAGGAATTGAAAGGAATGCCTTAAAATTCCTATATGCTCCTACACTGCCCTCTGACTGGTACAAATGGCAGGAGCAGCACAAAAGATACATTTCCAGTCCTATATTACAGTCATATTGTACTAACATATCACCTTTATGTCTAGTTTGTATATATTTATCCATCATTTCTCCTTATTATAGTTTACTGTGTCGGTGTTGTGAGCCATGGTAGTACTTCCTTTAATATGAGCAGAAATCAATTACACTTTCCTATCTTCATAATTATGGTGGCTGCTGCACAGAAATGTATTGAGCAACCTACCTCTGCTTCTATGCTTAACTGACATAAGACTGAAGCTAGGTGTTTGGTGCCCCACTGACTTTTTGTCAATATGCACAAAGATATGTGGAATAATTCTGAAAAAAATGTATACTGGACACAAAAAAATCTATATTAATGTAAACTGGGCTGTTAGTTTGAATGATAAAAAGGTATACAGTGCATTGCTTTGTAATGTATTGGAGCTATCTAGCATTCATAGTAATCAAACGTGCATTTGGGGGATTTTATTTGCTCACTATAGTGCTGTTGGTTTGTCCCAGCTACCCACTTTTTCATTGTGCATTTTTGCTAAATAATTTTGCTGTCTTGAGAAAGCCCTGATTTGAAATATTGCTTTGTGATGGCTCAGTGTGGAAATAAAGATTCTTTGCTGAGGCAAACACAAACAACTGGGATTCACTGGCCCCAGAAGTGTGAAGAATGGTATAAGTGATGTCTATATAATGACTTTTGTTTTACAAGGAAGAGAGAGTTGTGTGTTCAAGTGTATTAATGACTAGTACATGTGGAAAATGGTTACCTGCAGTCAAAGATGCCTTTGCTTTCAGGAGAAGCCGTATACAATCTGGTTTGTTGTATTTGACCCCGTAATGAAGAGCAGTATGACCATCTGTGGTTACTCTGTCCAAAACTCCCCTGAGAAAACAGAAAACACTCACACAGTGAGAGCGAGTCCAAACCATAAATATGTTTCCTCCTTAAGTTATTGTCATTGTGGAAGAGTAAGGGTTAATATAAGCTCAAGAAGATTTCACTATGGAGCAGTGTAAACAGGAATCATAATACTCAACCACACTGATATTTGGAACAGGTGTACAGTTAACACTAACATACAGGTGTGCAGAATGGAACACATTTAAAAACAGATCTTCCTGGATAGGTCATTTTGCCAGGGGACATCTGCAAGGAGAAATCCTGTTCAGAGACGTCTAGGGAAGGAAAGGCGAGAAAGATAATAGTGGGCAAAAGAGTCAATGTAGTACCAACAGGCCAGGAAGGGACTGAATAAGTTGAGGTAAAGATTGTACCCAGTAAGAGGAAACCACACTACAATGTGTAGTTCTCCAAGGGAGAGAGGAGCTACCAAGATGAATTGTTAATTGAAGTACGTAGAGGACTTTAGCCAGGAGTCTCCTAGTGAGAACAATGAGACTGGTCTCATAATGAACCAAGGAGAGGGTTTATTGATATAGAACCTGAACTGTGAAGTGTTTGCCAGGGGAGCTGCGAGGATTAACCCTTTAAGGATCAGAGGGGTGAGCAACGTGTTGCATGCCTCTCTGGTCTTTAAAGGGCTAAGAACAGTTTACTGTTGTCCTTGTTTATATACATGCTATATTAGGTCAGGCAGGAAATGACTAAGCTTTATTCAGGTGTCTTTGTATTACTTTATTATTTAACCCCTTGGCACTTAACCCTTTGAGTGCAGAAGGGTATGCAACACATTGTAAAGCAAAGCACTGCGTACACCATCTGGCACTCAAAGGGTTAAGGACTATGGAGCATTTTTTTTTTTTTTTTTAAATACTCGTTCCGATTCAGGGCTCCCCGAACGCCGAGCAGGCACGCAGGGAGCCCTGAAATCCATTACATGCCAGGACCATCAAGGGAAAACTTCCATAAATGGCACATTATGAGTCCTTAAGGGGTTAAAAGACCAGAGACATTTTTAATTGGTACCTAATAAAGAGAGCTAAGCCCATTTGGACTTTACTTCATGTCTGTATCTTCACTTCTGCCAATTTCCTAGGCATTCAGGGTCCTATCCACATGGTACCCTGCCACATTCACCAAGAATTCAGTTTGCATATTTGGAAACTTTAGTATTGTTTATGCATCACAGGCAGCAGATACATGTTTTAGGAAATATTGTTACTTTTATTTCTGAAAACTGGTCTGAGTGCAGTGATACACTGCTGGTGCAGAACAGAGCTTAATTAGCATACTGTGCTGACTGAAACAGGCTTTCACTTTTCATAAACTAAAAAATATACATTTCTCCTAAACTATGCACACAGATTTCAAATATACAAACAAGTTGACAGGTCCAAAATAATATATATGGTACATACCCATTCTGTATAATAAAATCCACCAGTGGGAGTGAGTTACGGTCAGAAAGACGGACAGCAAGGTGTAGAGGAGACTCACAGAGGTCCTAAAAACAGGTAAGGGGATAAGATAACACATTTTTTCAGTCACTGACTAAGGCTATGACTTGTCTTGCACTGGAGAAGAGGGATACCTGGTTGCCCTGAGTGGGCAGTGGTTTGCTCAGGTCTGCCCCACTTGCCATGCACTGAAGCAATGCTATCAGGTCCTGGCCCTGAACGGCAGCTTGGACTCCATGTAAAGCATCATTCCGCTCCCTGTTCACAAAGCTGTGCTCTACATACTTAGCAGAAATATACTCCTTCCTGGCAATCCTAGGAGAATAGAGAAAAATATAAAGAACATGTCATAGACCTGCAGAGTGTGGGTGTAACCACTAATCTGATACAGAGTGACAAAGACCTGTAGAGTTTGGTTGTAACCTCTACTCTGACTGCAACATATATGCAGTGTGATTTTAACTTCTAGTCTGATTGAGAGACCTGTAGAGTGTGCCTGTATGCTCTAGTATGATAGATTAGATAGATAGATAGATAGATAGATAGATTTATGCAGTGTGAGTGTAACATCTAGTCTGAATTACTGCAATAGACCTACAGAAAGAGTGAACCCCTAGTTGGATAAAGTGAGAGAGAGGCCTGCAGAGTGTGAGTGTAAGACCTGGTCTGTTAAAGAGAGAGGCCTGCAGAGTGTAAGTGCAACCCATAGTCTGCTAGAGAGTGAGAAATCTCTGCAGAGTGTGAGTGTAACTCCTTGTCTGATAGAGAGAGAGATCTGCAGAGTATGAGTTTAACATCTCGTCTGAAAGAGAGACCTGCAGCGTGAGTGTAATGTCTAAGTTGATAGAAAGAGAACTGGAGAGTGTGAGTGTAACCTCTAGAGTGATTGAGGGTGAGAGAGATCCTCAGAGTGAGTGTATGTCCTAGTTCAATAGAGACTGAAAGAGATATGTAGAGTGCAAGTGTAACCCCTAGTCTGATAAAGAGTGAAATACTACTGGAGTATTAGTGAATAGAGAGAGAGAGAGAGTTTCATTGTAAACTCTAGTCTGATAGAGAGACCTGGAGAGTGTGAGTGTAACTACTCTGTTAGAGAGCATGATAGACATGCAGAGTGTGAGTGTAACCCCTAATCTGATAGAGAGGAGTGTTAGTGTAAATTCTAGTCTGATACAGAATGAGAGAGATCTGCAGAGTGTAAGTATAACCCTAGAGTGATAGAAAGTGAAAGATACGAAGCATGTGAGTGTGTAACCTCTAGTCTGATAAAATGAGAGATATCTGCAAAGTGTGAATGCCACCCCTAGTTTGACAGAAAAATAGATATCTACAGAATGTGAGTGTAACCTCTAAGCGACAGAGAGTCAAAGAGACCTGAGCGTAAGCCCTAATCTGATAGAAAACTGCATAATGTAAGTGTGACCCCAAGTCTGATAGTGAGAGACCTGCAGAGTGTGAATGTAACTTCTACTCTCATAGAGCAAGACTTGCAAGTGTAACCCTAGTCTGATAGAGAGTATGAAACATGCAGAGTGCGAGTGTAACCCTAGTGTGATAGAACCTGTGAGTGTAACCTCCTGAGTTCTAGAGAATTAGAGAAACCTGCAGAGTGTGAGTGTAACCCTAGAGACCTGCAGAGTGCAAATAAGTGTAACCTATAGATAGATAGCAAGAGACCTGCAGTGTTAGAGTAACCCCTAGTCTCACAGAGTAAGAACTGCAAGTGCAACTCCTATTATGAAAGAAAGAGAAAGACCTGCAGATTGTAAGTGTAACCTCTAGTCTGAAACAGAGATCTGAGAAGTATGAGTGTAACCGCTTGTCTGATAGTGAGTGAGAGAGACCTGCAGAGTATAAACTCTAGTTTGACAAGGAGTGAAAGATCTGCAGATTATGATTGTGACTTCAAGTGTGATAGAAAGTGAGAGACCTGCAGAGTGTGCTGGATAGTTAGAGAGATCAGCAGAGTGTGAGTGTAAGTCTGAGTCTGATAGAGAGTGAGAAAGACCTACAAAGTGGAAAGGTAACTTCAAGTCTGATACAGTGAGAGAGACCTACAGATTGCGAGTGTAACCTTTAGTCTGGTAGAGACCGAGACCAGCAGAGCTAGAGTGTAACCCCTAGTCTGAAAGAGAGAGAAGGACCTGCAAAGTGCGAGTGTAGGCTTTAATAATAGAGTGGGAGAGACCTACAGAGTGTTACTGTAAACTCTAGTCTGATACATAGACCTGAAAAGGGTGACTGTAACCCCTAATCTGACAAAGCTAGAGAAAGACTTGCACAGTATGAGTGTAACCCCTAATATAACAGACATCTGCAGAGTGCAAGTGTAACCCAAATCTAATAAAACAATAGCTGCAGAGTGTGAGTGTAGCCTCTAGTCTGATAAATAACCTGCATATTGTGAATGTAAGTCTTAGTCTGATAGCAAGAGAAACCTGTAGTGTGAGTGAGTGTAACTCTAGTTTGACAGAGAGTGAGAAAGACTTGCAGTGGGAGTGTAAACCATAGTCTGATAGGAGAATGAGGGAGACCTGCAAATTGTGAATGTAAAACTTAATCTAATAGTGAGAGAGACCTGAAGTGTAAATGTAACCCCTAGTCTAATAAAGAGAGATCTGCAGAGTGTGAATGTAACTCCATGTCTGGTAGAGAGTGAGAAACTTGCAGAGTGTAAGTGTAAGCCCAAGTCTGATAAAGAATAAATGAGACTTGCAGAGTATGAGTGTAATCCTTAAACCACTAGCAAGAGAGACCTGCAGTGTGAATGTAACCCCTAGTCTGATAGAGTGAGGAAGACCTTGCAGGGTGGCAGTGTAAGCCCTAGTCTGATAACAAATGGGAAAGATCTGCAGGACTGTGAGTGTAAGCCCAAGTCTGAGAGAGATGCTGTGCTGAAACTGAGTATAAGTCCTTTCTTGCCAGAGAATGAGCAGGCTCTGTGGCATGTGACATTCACATGTCACTATCAGGGGTAGGTTTGGTGAGAGACCTGCAGAGTGTGAGGGTAACCTGTAGTCTGATACAGAGTGAGGAAAACCTTCAGAGTGTGAGGGTAACCTGTTGTCTGATACAGAGTGAAAGAGACCAGCAGAGTGTGAGTGTAACTTATACTCTGATAAAGAGTTAGATCTGCAGAGTGTGAGTGCACTCCCTAGTCTGACAGAGGGTGAGAAAGACATAGTGGGAGATTGACTAAGATGTGATAAAGAGGTGAGGATCTGAAGATGACTTCTCCAATTCCTATGTTATTCTATGGAGCCTATGAACTAAGGTTTCAACTTTGGAGATCTTACTGAACAGGATCTATAGAATCATATAGGAACTGAATAAGTGATAAACCTGGAGAAGTCTTCTCCTCTTAATCACTGCTTAGTGAATCTGCCCCACAGAGTCATATAGTGGTCAAAATGCTGTCCTCCCTTGCTCCATTGGACTGAAAGAATAACACCCAGGACATACTCTTGAAATAGGAGAGTTGTTTAAGTGGTATATTGGGTGTTATTCTTTATTTCTGGGGAATGAGGAACAACAACATTTTGACCAGATAGATGAAGAGGTACCTTTTGGAGGAATACAACAGATGTGACTATCCACAAACCACATCAACAAGTAAGCTTCTCTGCTGCACTTTTTCCCCTGCTAATAATGCAATGATGGCACCTTAGCGTCATGCTCAACCCTGTTTTGTATTTTTGTATTTTACTATTACTATTTTTGTAAAGCACTGTGTACATGTATTGCTTTATATAAATAAAGATATATACAAGTCCAGTATCCAAGTGCTCGTATAGCCTCTATACGAGGTAAGTATCAGTGTAAGGGAATATGCCAGTTTGTTCTATTATTCTATCAAGCTACATTTAGTTTGTCCTCTGTGTTGTTTTGCTGTCTTCTCTTGTATTCTATTGCCCATTCCTACTTTTTTCATTGAGAAGTGGAGCATATGCTAAAACATCAAACTTTGTCAGTGGGTGGAGCCATAGAAGAAAGAGAGGAAGAAGCAGAAGCCTAGTCATCTTTATGCAGAAAGTGCTTTCAATTTCTATTAAATTTGAGTACCCATGCAAAAGAGCTACAATGCAATTATTTTCAAGGTAAATACAATCATCTACACTTAGATGCAATGCTTTTTGTTTTCTAGGCGGATAGAGGAATAAAGAGACTTGCAGAAGGTGAGTATAGAGACAAATAAAGAACGCGAGTATGAGCTCTATACTGATAGAGGAATAAAGCGACTTGCAGAAGGTGAGTATAAGCCCTAGTCAGACAGAGAGGGAGATACATGCAGAAGGTGGGTATAAGACCTATTATGATAGGAAGGGAGAGAGAGATGTAGATTGTGAGTATAAGCCCTAGTCGGATAGAGAGAGGGAGTGATACATGCAGAAGGTGAGTGTAAGTTCTAGTTTGATAGATGGGAAGAAGAAAAGTATAAGCCCTACTCCACTGATTCTCTGTATTATTTTTCAAGCCACCCCTCGCACACAGACTGGTATTTTGAGAGCACATCTTAAAGCTCAATTGTTAAGGAGTAATGAAGAGGACAAATGCATAAAATATATATAGCTATTTTAGATCTCTCGATAAAATCAACAAATACACCACACTGGACATCATTTCCATAAATATTAAAACTCAACATTCAAATTTTTCTCAGTCTTTCTACCTAAGAAGGGGTACCCTGAGCACAAGCCCCTTCTTGCCAGTACAAGCCCCTTCTTGTAATATGTAACATTCATGTGTCACTACCAGGGGCAGGTTTGATGACAGACCTGCAGAGTGTGATTGTAACCTCCAGTCTGGGAGAGAAAGTAAGACCTGCAGAGTGTTGGTGTAACTCCTAGTCTGATAGAGAGTGAGACCACTACAATGTGAGTATAACCCTTCTCTGACAGAGAGACCTGTAGAATGTGAGTGTAACGTCTAGTCTGACAGACACTTGAAGAATGTGAGTATAAATTCTAGTCTGATAGCGAGAGAGAGACCTGCATAATGTCAGCGTAAGCCTTGATCTGATATAGAGTGTCCTGCTGAGTGTGGGTGCAAGCACTAGCCTGATAGAATGAGACCTGCAGACTGTGAGTGTAGACCCTAGTCTGAGAGAGATATAGATGTGCAGGGTGTGAGTGGAAGTTCTAGTGTGATAAAGAGTCCTACAGATTGTGTGTGTAACCCCTATAGTGATTAAGAGTCCTACTCTGTGTGTGTGTGTGTGTGTGTGTGTGTGTGTGTGTGTGTGTGTGTGTGTGTGTGTGTGTGTGTGTGTGTATGTGTATAACCCCTAGTTTGATAGAGAAAGACCTGCAAAGTGTGAGTGTAAGCCTTTGTGTGACAGAGTGAGAAGGAGAGAGAGAGATATGCAAAAGAATGAGTGAGTTCTGCAGAATGTGACACTTACATGTCACTACCTGGAGTAGGTTTGGTATTCGAGGTGGGTAGAGCTGCCTCTAAAACTTCATTCAATCTGGTGTTTCCAATTGCAACAGGAAGCTGATGACAAGACAGTAAGGGAATATGGTAACACAGCAAAAGTGATATTGGGATACAATGATATTGAAACACGGAAAAATGTGACACATACCAGTAGTTCAGATGCACTAAGCAGATCAAGGGTTAAAGACTGGACACGGGAGTAACGCACACCCAGATCCCGGTGTATCCCAGAACACTCAATGCACATCAGAATCCCCAAGTTGGTAGAGACCCAGGAGGGATCTGGAGTTGAGAGAATAAAACTAGGGAGACCAGGCTGGGACATAATCAGAAGACAAAAGGAGCAATATCGAGAAATAGGGGAGAGAAGAGAAGGGGTGAAGGAGTGTAACCCCTGGTATAAGAGAGTCCTAGCTCTGGATTAGTTCATATAAAATGTATGAAACATCACTTTTATTAGCATATGAAACTGTTCTGAATGCTTCGTTAGCATATATTAGCATACAGTACCAAATATAAATAGAACATTAGCCTCTATCTTTGTTTTCTGATTATTTACAACCTCATTTGTCTAGACACCTCAGGTATTCTTTTAGCTCATGTACAATTATAATAATTTTATGTATATTTATGATTAGACAAACTAATTATGGAAAAAATACTGCTAAAGGGGAACATTAACATGTGAAAAGTTTTGACTATGGGCTTAAATTAGCATTGGTATTTTTTAAAATTTTACCTACCTACTATTTACCTGCTAAAGACTTAAAATGTACTACTTCGGAGTTCTGTGGCACACTGTATGTGCGGCACAATGGTGCAGGACTTCCCAACCCCCTCACAGCTTCCCCAGGGAGCACATTCATGCTTTCTTTCATAGTTGTATTTATGTGGGCTATCGTTACAGCAAGCTCAGTTTACCATGCTACTGAGCTTGCAAGCTCTGTTTACCATGATACTGAGCTTGCAAGCTCAGTAGCATGGTAAACGGAGCTTGCTGTAATGATAGCCCACATAAATAGAACTACGAAGGAAAGAGTGAACATGCTCCCTGGGGCAACTGGGAGGAAGGTGGGAAGTCCTGCTCCTTTGTGCCGCACATACAGTGTGCCACAGAAAGCAGAAGTGGCAAATTTGAAGTCTCATATCTTAAAAGTAGGTAGGTAAAATTAGAAAAAATACCAATGCTAATGTAGTTGAGCTAATTTAAACCCATGGACAAAACTTTTTCACGTGTGAATGTTCCCCTTTAACCTCCTTTTTTGGGATTATTTAAGATTTATTACTGCTAGAGGGTTTGCCACACAGTACTTTGCAATGAGTTGAATGCCCCTCTGGTCCTTAAGGGAATTAAACAGTTAACAAGATTCATAATTGTCTTTCACATTTTAACATTAAATTATGTCACAACGAGTGAAGTGGCAATAACGAGGAGAGGAGGGAGAGGAGAGTTGAGGGATGAAGAATGGGAAAAAAGTAAGAAAAGAGGGTGAAACGGGGAAGAGAAGAAGAGAGTGAGTCATATGCACAAAGTCAAAAGTACATTGGACACCTGTCTATCATTCTGGGGGGGGGTGTTAAAACCAGGATTGATTTTTTTGTTTCCTTGGTGCAGTTGGTTTTCCCCAAAATTGCTCCACATTTATCTTTGTAACTTATAGTTTGGTGCATTCGTGGTGATAAATTGATCTTTGCGGAGTAAGGAAATACATACAGAACAGGATGTTTTTTCTTTGCAGAAGTATTTAGATAAACTGAGTGAATGGGCAGAAAAGTTGAAGATGAGGTATAATGTAGGTAAATGTAAGGTTGGTCTGTAGAAACAAACATGCTACATATACAGTGAATAGCAAACAGCTTGGGGAATCCTCTTTAAAGAGATTTAGGCATACTAGTAGATGATGGACTTCACAGCAGTGTGCAGTATCACTCAGCTGCTCCAAGAGCATAAAAGGGGGTATAGATGCATGGGATGAAAATATAATTCAACCCCTATAAAAATCATTGGTAAGGCCTCATCTAGCATATGGAGTACAGTTTTGGGCACCAGTTCTTAAAAGGATATTATTGAACTGGAAAAGGAGCAGAGACTAGCAACAAAACTGATAAAGGGATTGGAGGATCTGAGTTATAAAGAGAAACTAGCCAAACTGGGTTTGTTTACATTAGAACTCTCCAATTAACTATTTACTCAAAGACCTAAGCGTAGAATAAAAGGTTATCCATTAAGACTACCTGAACAGGCTCAGTTTTAACCCCTTAAGGACCGGTGCACACACTCGCGGCCGGCAGTTGAGGCCACTTTCGGTTCATGGCTCACAGAGTGGAGTGCAGCCGCGCTGGGAGCCCTGAACTCCATGACATGCCAGGACCATCACTGGTCCTTAAGTGCCAGACCGCCCTGACTGTCCTGGCATGCCAGTGATCGCGAAGGAGTTAATGTATAGCAAAGCCGAAAGAAAAGAAACAGAAGTGGTACACGTTAAGAAACCAGAGAAGAGTACCCCCTTGCCCAGGCCTCAAACCACTGGGTTCTTCCACATGGACTAGGAGAAAGGGATTTATTGGTAAGTACACAAAAATCCCCTTTACTCTTATGTCCTTTGTGGAACACAGGAACCATGGGGATATACCAAAAGCACCCATAAAGATTCCAGGGAGTGAAGTTTAAAAACTCCTCCAGACACAGACCAGTAAACTGGTACAACATGAACCTCAGCTATCAACAGACACCAACATTCCAACAGAACAAACTTGTTATTGGCCAAAAGAAAGCAAGGACACCTACACAGCCAGAATGGCCTGTAGAACCTTCTGTCCAAAGCTGAATTAAGTTAAAGTCAGTACATTAATATGGTAGCGTTTGACAAATGTGTGGAGTGACGAGCACAACTAGTCAGCAATATAGTACTTCAAGCACCTAACCAAGAGATATAGCTCCTGCTCCTGTATATTGGATGGAGCTGGACAGAGAGAAGGAAGAACAACATCCTGGTTGATATGAAACTCAGAAACAACCTTAGGGAGAAACCCTATGCGATTCCTCAGAGCCACACTCTCAGGATAGAAAAACAGAAAGGGAGGTTCGCAAGATAAAGCCTGAGTTTTGACCACCCATCAACCCGACACAGTAGCCAAGAGAAAGGCATTCTTGAGCATCAATAAATGCAGGGAAACTGAAAACAACGGTTTAAAAGGAGACTCCAGGTTCAGATTCCAAGGAGAAGTGGGATCCCAAAATAAAGGGCTTGGACAGACATTTGCATATCAGGTAGTAAGGCAATATTTCTCTGGAAAAGGACAGAAGGAGCAGAAATCTGAACTTTAATTGAACTAAAACCAAGCCCTTTCTGAAGGCCACCCTAAAGAAAAGCCAAGGCAACTGAAGTTGAAAAGGTCATAGCCCCGACCCCCAATACTCACATCACTGAAAGAACAGCGATCACACTCTGTGATATGCTTTGAAAGAGAGTAGCTTTCAAACCTGTAGTGTGGTAGCAATGACAAATTCAGAAAATCCCTTCTGTCTCAAGATGCTGGCTGCAAGAGCCAAGCCATCAAAAACATCTTCTCCATCTGTGGATGACACAGCGGACCCTGAAACAAAAGGTTTGGATGGGGAGGAGCAGAAACTGATAGATTGAGAAGATCTGAAAACCTGGCCTGACTGGGCCAGAATGGGACAAAAGAATAACATGAGCCTGCTGCATTGTGATTTTCCTCAGCACTCTCTAAATAAGGAAAACTTGAGAGAACAAAGAAACCTGTGCAAAATGCCATGGAATGACCACTGCATCTACAGTGAGAGCTAGAGGATCCCGTGATCTGGCACAGAACTGAGGAAATTTGCAGTTCAGCCAAAAGGCCATTAAGTCCACAGTCAGGAGTCCCATAGTCGAACTATAAAGTTAAATACATTCTGATTCTGCTCTGAATTGCCAGGATTGAGATACTGAAACACACTAACTAATGAAGAGCTCAAAAGATAAGAGTCAGATAAGCCCCCTCAAAAAAGAACCCAAGTAAAGTGAGGCACACTAAATTTATCAAAAATAAAAAAATATATATTTTATTGAAATAAAAAACAAAGGTAAACATAGGAACACTAAAAGCAATTAAAAATGTGTCTGGAGATCCCAGAATAAATATAAGAGCATTGCTAAATATTGGGATGCTGTAGACCAGCAAATATTCAACATAGGCATATATAGCACTAACAATGGAGCAAATAAGCACTGGAGAATAAAGAACAGGAATACTTATCCAAATCAAATGTAAAGTGCAAAGGACCCCAAAAGCAAAACGTAGCAATCGGACTCTCCAGAACATCCAGACCCAACGTGTATCACCACCAACTGTGGCTTCATCAGGGGTAAAGTGGAATCCACACTGAACCAATTAAATGGTGACACCACCCCAATCACAAAGTCAAGAGCCGATCACATGACCAGAAAACATCTAAATAGAAATACCTCATCTGATAAATCAAAAATCCAATCAGATCTCGGAACACAAAAATCATGTGCGCCAGCATTTGATCATGTGATGCATAGTCTCTCCCCCCCCCCCCGCAATGCTCAGAAAAATGACCTGCCCAATCAGGTCAGACACAGACCTATAAATATGAGTCCAACCACATGATCCAGCTGTCACAACAGTAAACAAAGCAGGGAGCCGTTGGGGGACTGAGAAAATCTGCCACAATGTTTACCACCCCTGGAATGTGAACTGTGGAGACAGCTGGTATGTGAGTCTGCGCCCAAGTGAGAATCAACCAAACCTTAGCCCACATTGCCGCACTTTTGTTCCCTCTCTGGAAGATATTTAAGCCACCTGCATTGCATTGCCAGACTGGATCTGCACCAAGGATTCCTGGAGGGACTGAGACTAATGCCGCAGAGCTAGGAGACTCACCCAAAGCTTCAAGACGTTTATGGGCAAAGAACTCTCCAACATGGTCCAAACAACCTGAACAGTCTGGAGACCTAGAGTGGCATGCCCAGGCATCTGTCATAACTATGACCCAATTTGGAATAACCAGTGGCCATCTCAAGGACAGCTGATTTCTGAAGTAACCAGTTAAAGTCTGTCTTCATCCTGTTAGAGACATGACATGTATGAAACTGTGCAAACTGGACTGCTTCCAGAGAAGACTAAGTAGCCCAATACCTTCATGTAGTTCCACACCGTCATAGGTGGCCGGCTACCGCCTTAGACACCTGAAGGGAAAATGACCCAAATCTTGTTGTTTGGTAGAAAAACTTTCAACTGGAGAGTTTTGAATCTCAATGCCAAGAATGTGATAAACCTGAGAAGGAATCAGAGAAGATTTCATAAGATTGGGAACCTGAATGTGTTGCTCCAGAATGGACATGCAAGACTGACTCTGAATGTGCAAGATCTCATCTGAGAAAGTGTTCATCCAGATAGGGAGCTAGAGATCCCAAGAGAAGATGTGAGACACTTATGAATATGATTGGATATCAACCAAAGGGAAGAGCTGGGAACTGAAAATGACAATGCTAACTGCTGGCAACACTAATGAAAATGAAGATGACTTCCAGTAGCCTGAATCAGACCAGACCCCTGCAAGTCATGCAGAGGTAGGTTTGTCAGCTTTGGACTTCTGCACAGGCTTCTTGCCTGACCAAGTCTGCTTGAGTTTTAGGGTGGAAAGGGATTGGGCTGCCGAGTGAAGTGGCGACATGGGCGAGTAACCATGTGGTGATAAATTGGAATGTTTAGGAGTAACTTGAGGCAACAAAGTGTTCTTGGCCTGGTAGCAAGTGTGTGACACGCAGCCACAGAGAAAGCCAAGAACTTTCCATTAAGTTCAAAATCATTAAAGGATGCTTCAGTAAGGCAAGTATTAGCTTCAAGGATCTTTGACATAAGAACCATCAGATTCTCTTTAGATGCATTCAGCTGGACGGCATCCATAAGCTGATCTCCCCAGAAAGCCATAGCAACATGACTAAAGTGCCATTTGGGTGGCACAGGGTGTCCCATGGACCAATAATCTAAACTCCTTGAACATAAGAAGGGATAGAGCTGAAGAAATTAGGGTCTTAAACCAATCAGGTTCTTGTTCAACAAATAAGGACCTGAAGGTTGAGTAGGGGCCACACAACAAGAGCGACATACAGTAATACAAATCTCCCTGAGAAGCCCAAACTGGCATGAAACGCAATAAGTTAAAGTTATCCTTAAGCCTTACACTTGTCCTTGTCTTCTTTAGGTTCTAAGATAAACCAGGAAACCCAGTAAAATATAAAGTAAATGTAGCAGAAAAGTAGAATAAAAGTACTATTAAATCCTTAAAAGTACTCATCAGACTACAAAGGGTTAAAGTGGCAACAAGGAGAGAGAGAGAGACCAGCCTCTCTGTAGTAAGTAGAATCCAAAAGTGAAGATGGTCAAAAAGCGTGGGAAGAATAGGTTGCTGGCAACTGTAGTCTGCGATACTTAAAACTGGTGCGGTGGCTCTCCAGGCATAACTAGTGTCCCCTAATATTGATGTGTGTGTGGGGGGGTCAGTTTAGAATCAACTTCAGCCCCATTACTGCATCTCAAACACAGACCAAGCCAACAAAAGTCTCAGAATAGTCTTCTATGTCCCAAGCAATGTGGCAGTCACAAGTGCCCGTTCTTAAATGTACAGTGACCTACAAAAATGAAAAGTTTTATAAAAATAATAAAAGTTAAAAAAGCTGCTAATGGTAAAAGAATATAAGTAAAGCTGAAAATAAGAGATTATTCCCAAATTAAGAGAAAAGTCCCACACAGCAAAGAATGCCCACAGACAGTGCAAGGGATAAAACCCCATTAGTGCTGAGAATAGAAACATAGGCCTGCTAAATCCTTTATAGATGTATATGTATGCTGCATAAGAAAGCCCATCAACTGAGTGCAATTCAGGCAACCAAACCACATAATACAGTGACTGCCAGATAATTAAGGATCTCTGCACCCTTCAGTCTTCTATATGAACAGAGAATCTTAATAGAACCTATGAGAAAAAAGGCTGATAAAACAAGTCATGATGCACAAACTCAGGTTCTGAAAGCCTGTGAACTGGTCAATTCCCCCCCCCCCCCAAGGGAGGCCAGGAATAGGTGCCTGCCTAATAGCGGATTGAACAGACCCATAATCTACAGCAGAAAATAAAAAAAGAAGGCTAAGGGAGCTTTGTCCTTGCTTCCTCCTTCATGGAGAGCACTGTTAATACTGATCATGTTCAGACAGGAGTAAAGTGGTGTAGGATGGGAGTTGCCACCTCAGAAACCTCTTTTGCTCAGTGCCCTTATCGCATGAAAGAGGGAACTTTACCACATGGTTCATGTGTTCCACATGGACTAAGAGAAAATGATTTATCAGTAAAATAGTGATTTTATTGAAGGAAGCTGGGAGGATGTAGGTAATAGAAAGGGGGCAGGGCAAGTACAAAATGGAGGATGCAACACATAATCAGAGGGGGGAAGGAGGAAATGAGTAAGAAGAAGAAAGGAAAGGGACAGCAAAATGACTTGGACTAGAGAAAAAGGGAGTCAAAGAGGAATAAAGAACATAAAAGCAATTTTGAACTTAGCTTGATTTCTTATATTAATCAATTGGATGTTAGAGGGGTTGCCAATGTATTGTTTTGCAGTAAGCTGGAGATCAGCCTAGTATTCAAATGGTTAAGATTATGGTTACCATATGTCCTCATTTTAGAGGATGTCCTCTTTCTAGTGGTATAAGTGTCTGTCCTACATTGCCTTGTAGAAGAGGGTAGGTGACCTTCATTTCACCCCTCTATCTGTTGCATGCTCCATGGTGGGTTCAAGAAGTTTCCCTAGGTTCTTACTTATGCTGGCTTCCTGGTCACGCTAAAGGTTTTGTACATGTCATAAGGAATAAATATGCAGAAGCTTTAAGCCTCTTAAATTAGCATCATATTTATAAACAACTACTACAATACACTACTAACCTATAGAGCATCCAAAGAGTTATATCTGGTTGATACCTCAATGTGTCCTTTATTTTAAAAGTTTGAATATGGTAACTCTAACGTCCCAGTTGAATCAGTAACAAGTTGTATTTTTTCTGGCTGTTTGCTGTTGTTTTGCCTCAGATTTGCTCTGTTTTGAAAAAACATGTCCGTTCATCAAGTCCAGCCCATAGGAAGGGAAAAAACAACAACAGCAGAAAAAATAAACATTGAAGCCATTTCCATTTAAGCTCCGGAGACAAAGAATTCCATAACCTTACTGCCCTTACTGTAAAAAAAAATTCTACCACTGTTTTAATCGAAAGCGCCATTCCTCTAGTCTTCATGGATGACCTCTCATTCTTAGCTCAGCACTTTGAGTAAAAAGTTCCTTGGAGAGTTCTTTGTATTGACTTCAAATATATTTGAAAATGGTAATGATATCACCCCTTAGACATCTTTTCTCTAATGTGAACATACCCGGTTTGGATAGTCTCTTTATAACTTAGATCCCCCAGTCCCTTTATCAGTTTTGTTGCACTTCTTTTCACTTTTTCCAGTTCAATTATATATATATATATATATATATATATATATATATATATATATATATATATTTTTTTTTTTTTTTTTTTTTTTTTTTTTTTTTTTAAAGCAGAGCTACCACCCAACATAATCTTTAGCTTAACCAAGTCCCCATCTGGCGACTAGCTGCTTAGTAGCGCTAGTCGCCAGAATAATTACCTTATTTAATAGATTTCTGCTGTCTTCCATGGGTGACAGACAGGATGGAGCGCGGACATCTTGCTATTGTGAAGTCCGCGCGCCTGCTCTATCAGTCCCAGCCAGAGCCAAAAGACTCCTAGCAATGCCTCATAGACTTGGCTGGGACTGACAGCGCAGGCGCATGGACGTCACAATGGCAAGATGTCCGTGCTCCGTCCTGCCTGTCACCCATGGAAGAGAGCAGAAATCTATTAAATAAGGTAATTATTCTGGCGACTAGAGCTACTAAGCAGCTAGTCGCCAGATGGGGACTTAGTGAAGCTAAAGATTGTGTCTGGTGGTAGTTCCCCTTTAAGAACTGGAGGCTGTTGTATGAAGAAATTAAGAAGAAATGGAGAAATTCAGTAGCTAGCCAACTGCATCGTAGATGACAAATATCAATCTCCAAAATTCCCAACCATTTATTCAAATACAGCTTTTAACCCTTTAAATGACAGAGAGCTTCACAATGCGTTGAAGACCTCTCTAGCATTCGAGGGGTTTAAAAGTGACATTGAAATCAATTGGAATGTTTATTTGACCCCTATGTTGAAGTTGGAGTGCCCCAAGATTACTCCAATTACTGGTAAACAGCCTCAGATGCTCTGATTATGGAAAGTAAAGGGAGGGAGAGGGAAGGAAGCTAGGAAAAAGGGATTAATATGAAGGAAGATGGAGCGGAGTGGAGGAGGTTAACTCACCTGGGGATCCACAATCACAGCACACTTGGTTGCCAGGTAAAGACCGGATCTCATTAATAATTTGCTTTGTTAACTGGCTGGGGCTGTCAGCAGATCCCCCATCTCCCACAAATGCTGCATTCAAAGATTCATCTTTACTGTTCTGAAGAACGGACACCCAGCTGTGGGGGTAAACAGAGAAACAGAAGAGCAGAGAGAAAGGGGAGTACAAAGGAATGGTAAACAGAAAATGGAGAGAGGGACAGAAAATTTATTAAATTAAAAGAAAAGAGAGGATGGCAAAGGAAAGAGACAAGTTGAATAATGGAAAACGTATGAGGTACAGTTATAGGTTAAGAGGTAGGTGAGGTGGGTAAATGCTGAGGGCTCTATGTTCAAAAGAAAATTGGATAAAACAAACCAGCAAGGCTACATGCAAATTATCCATGGATTTACCATAAATAGGACTTTAAAAACTTCTTGAATGCCAGAGAAGTCCCCATTGCACCATGAAGTGACATCTCTACAATTTAAAGACACTAACACAAGAATATAAACATGTCTGTATTACCTTTATTAAAAGAAATAAGCATTCTGGAGACTTGTGTCCTTGTGGTCCAGATGGAGATCCCAGCTGGAAATCCATTCTCTGGCACATGAGGCAGCCATAGGAAAGTTTGCCTCTCTCCTTTCTTGAGGGAAAAGTGATCAATATGCTCCTAGATGTACAGCTAATTCCAAGAGCACATCCATAGACTAGTATAGGTCATATAGGAGAACAGGGAGCCTGACAATGGAGACTGCAGCTGCTTTGGGTAGCAAAGTGGTTC
Source organism: Rhinophrynus dorsalis (assembly GCA_037306005.1). NCBI lineage: Eukaryota > Metazoa > Chordata > Amphibia > Anura > Rhinophrynidae > Rhinophrynus > Rhinophrynus dorsalis. Next base: position 274,400,457 of record CM074719.1, read on the forward strand.
CAGCTGGGGAGCTCCATGTGACGCACAAAGAAGAATTTGGGTGCCTTCAGGATGCTTATTTCCTATAATGACATTAATAGGATACCTTTATGTTTTGTTAGTGTTCCTTCCCTTTCAAGGATTAAAGGCCCCATTTAAAACAATGGGAATTTTTACTTGTCTCTTATGGTGCAGCTGGTTTGCCCCAGAATTGCTTCACGTTACTCTTGAACATCAGGCCCTTAGAAGTGCACAAAAGCTGTTAGATTCACAAAAGTCCCTGCACTTGGGCTAACTTAATACATTACCAGTGAAACCCGCAGCCCAACTTCACCATCACTATTAGGTAGCCATCTTACAGGCCTTTAACCCTGTGAGTGCCAGAGGGGTATGAAAAGCATTGAAAAGCAATGTGTTGCATTCCTCTCTGGCACTGAAAGGGTTAATCAATCAGAACCTAGCTTCTATCATCACACATAACTATGTGACAGTCTTCCATACGCAATACTTACACCTGGGCCTCACTTTCATCCTCTGCTTGTAAGTGATAGGTTCTGTTATCTGAAATACAGTACACAAACACATGAGGCAAAGGATAGAGATACACTGTATTATTGCAGGTCTCGCACCACATATCACATGTGACTGTTTCACTAAGCTTGTGTGAAGGTCTGTGCTGTAAACTATGTATTATGGATAGTTCTAGACCACTATATTGAGAGAAAACTTCCTGCTGCTTAATGTCCTGGCCAATCTTTAGTTATCTATGGTGCCTGCTTGCTGTAAATGTTTCATTTAATTGGAATATTTGTTGCTATAAAGTAGTTATTCATTGTAAAGTATGATAATGTGGTTCCATTAGTAGTATGAAAAAAAAAAAATAAAATAAAATATCACACTTGAGTGTGATATTATTATTTTGGGATATCTATAAGCTACACACTTATGCAACCTTTTACATATGTGGTATCAGTGTACTCTAGAGATTCATTTGTTTGTTCCACTTAAATACTTGCCAACATCTGAAAACATTTCCAGGAACACTTTTTCCTGGGCAGTAACATGATAGAAAGTCGCTAGTGGTCCACAGTTTTGTGAATCACAACACCAACAGAGGTCGTCATCCATCAGACTTAAAACTGCACTTGTACAACAGAAGAGACCTTACCCCACACATCAGTGCTACAGTGCCTTGCAAAAGTATTCACCCCCTTGGCATTTTTCCTATTCTGTTGCATTACAACCTAGAATTAAAATAGATTTTTTTTTGGGGGGGGGGGGTTGTATAATTTGATTTACACAACATGCCTACCACTTTGAAAATGCAAAGTATTTTTTATTGTGAAAAAACAAGAAATAAGACAAAAAAAAAAACAAAAACAGAAAACTTGAGTGTGCGTAACTATTCACCCCCCCCCCAAAGTCAATACTTTGTAGAGCCACCTTTTTTGCAACAATTACAGCTGCAAATTTTTTGGGGTACGTCTCTATAATCTTGGCACATCTAGCCACTGGGATTTTTGCCCATTCTTCAAGGCCAAACTGCTCCAGCTACTTCAAGTTGGATAAGTTCCACTGGTGTATAGCAATCACACCACAGATTCTCAATTGGACTGAGGTCTGGGCTTTGACTAGGCCATTCCAAGACATTTAAATGAAGTGTTGCTTTAGCAGTATACTTAGGGTCACTGTCTTGCTGGAAGGTGAACCTCAGTCCCAGTCACAAATCTCTGGAAGATTGAAACAGGTTTCCCTTAAGAATTTCCCTGTATTTAGCGCCATCCATCATTTCTTAAATTCTGACCAGTTTCCCAGTCCCTGCTGATGAAAAATATCTACACTGTAACAGTTCGTACAAACCAACACAGGACAGGTACTTATAGGTAACAATCATTTTATTGCGCACAAATAATAAAACTGTCAGGCACGTCTCAGCAGTAGACTGCAACCACAGGAGTTTGTAATTAACAGAGCTAGCGCCTCCTCTAGAGAGTAGGAGATTACCTCTGTAAGGAGCTCGATCAGTATGGCCCAGTAATTGTAACGTATGCACAATCTGCAGAGCCACAGGTCCGCACCTGGAGGCTACCAGACTATAGAGAAAGACACTCAGGAAGGATAACGGACTGAACCCCAGGTCCGCACCTGTAGGGAAATCAGACTTAATCGATAGGCAGCGGTAGTAAGGAATGTCTGAGCCTAGGTCCGCACCTAGGGGATCACCAGACAATCCCAGTAGCAAGGAATGGGTAGTCGGATAAGCCAGGTCATACATGGAGAGGGTAGTCAGCCAGAGCCACATGGTCACACCAGATAGGATATCCACTGAAGCGTTGGTATGCTGGATATGGAGTGGACAGAGCCCCAGGTCAACACCAGAGTGGGTAGTCAGACAACCCAGGTCATACACGGAGTGGGTAGTCAGCAAGAGCCACAGTTCTGCACCCGAATGGTTATCGGACAAGCCAAGGGACATACACAAGGCGGATAGTCAGACAGAGCCACAGGTCGGCGCCAGATTGGGTAGTCAGACAAATCAGGGTAATACACAGAGCTCAGTCAATACAACTGCACTGGAACACCACGAAAGGGCAAGTGAGTTAGTGTCCAGGCAGTTTAAATACTCTTAGCTCCACCCCTGGAAGGTGGAGCACAGAGTACTGTGCCTTTAAGAGCCAACATTACGTCATTATGGAATCCCAGTGATGCGAGCCTGACTCTGCCGGCCAGCAGAGGGTGCCAAAGTGATGAGGCAGGAGCCACACACACAGCACAGAGGAAACAGCATCCGGGACGCCAAGGGGACCAGCTGCCGAACGGACCACTGAGGCAGCCGGCTTCCTAGTAAAGGTAAGCGTGAACACTTACATCCACAGCATGATGCTGCCACCACCATACTTCACTGTGGGGATGGTGTTCTTGGGGTGATGAGAGGTGTTGGGTTTGCGCCAGACATAGCGTTTTCCTGAATGGCCAAAAAGCTCAATTTTAGTCTCATCTGACCAGAGTACCTTCTTCCATATGTTTGGGGAGTCTCCCACATGCCTTTGCAAATAGTAAACGTGTTTGCTTATTTTTTTCTTTAAGCAATGGCTTTGTTCTGGCCACCCATCTGTGAAACCCAGCTCTGTGGAGTCTACGGCTTGAAGTGGTCATAGGGGCAGATGCTCCAATCTCCGCTGTGGCGCTTTGCAGCTCCTCAGGGTTATCTTTGGTCTCTTTGTTGCCTCTCTGATTAACACCCTCCTTGCCTGGTCCATGAGTTTTGGCAGGTTTGTTATGGTGCCATATTCTTTCCATTTTTTAATAATGGATTTAATGGTGCTCCGTGGGATGTTCAAAGTTTGGGATATTTTTTTTATAACCCAACCCTGATCTGTACTTCTCCACAACTTTGTCCCTGACCTGTTTGGAGAGCTACTTGGTCTTCATGGTGCAACTTGCTTGATGGTGTTGCAGACTCTGGGGCCTTTCAGAACAGGTGTATATATACTGAGATCATGTGATCGATCATGTGACACTTAGATTGCACACAGGTGGACTTTATTTAATTAATTATGTGACTTCTGAAGGTAATTGGTTGCACCAGACCTTTAGGGGATTCATAGCAAAGGAGGTGAATACATATGCACGCACCACTTTTCCATTTTTACTTTTTAAAACAAGTTATTTTCTTCATTTCATTTCACCAGTTTGGACTATTTTGTGTATGTCCATTACATGAAATCCAAATTAAAATCCATTTTAATTCCAGGTTGTGATGCAACAAAATAGGAAAAATGCCAAGGGGGGGTGAATACTTTTGCAAGGCACTGTAGGAAGACCTGTAAGGCAGTTCTGAATTCCCTGAGATAATTATTTTCAGGAAATATGTGCCTCTAGGGAGTTATTCTTCTGGTATGTAGCAGTTCAGCCTTCTTAACCATGTTTGGTGCTACCGGTTTGGCTCCTGTGTGAGTAACATACTTATGTGCAACTAAAAATAATGAGTATCAGTATATGAGCTATTGATACAAGTTTTGTTTTGTTTGATATACTAAGCTTGTGTTGACATTCTGTATGCACACTGACTTTTGTCAGGTGTCAGCTGGGAGGCAAGTGGGGGTACTTGCCCCCTCCCCAGATAAACATATGGGCTGGGCAGCTGGCCTCGGGGGCATATTATGGCTTTGAACCTGGCAAAACATTCTGCAGATGCCCACGTTTTGTCTACCTTTATTTTTTTTTTTGTTAAAGCGGAACTACCACCCTGCCTAAAGTTGCCCCCCAAAAATTACCCATCTGTTGACTAGCTGCTCAATAGTACTAGTCACCAGAATTATTACCTCGTTATAGAGAATTCCTACTTCTCCCGGAACGGACGGCCAGGAAACAGCGCAGACATCTTTGCATACTGACATCTGCGCGCCTGCACTGTCAGTCGCTTACATCGCTGTGCGGATCCTAGCAACGCCTCCTAGAGCAGAATGGGACTGACAGCGCAGATGCGGAGATGTCACTATGCAAAGATGTCTGCCCTGTTTCCTGGTTTCTTTTCCCTGTACTCATGGGATACAGGACTTTTTTAAATGACTGTAACTTTAAATCAAAACTAACACCTCCTCATAATATGAACCCCCACTTATCTTTCTATGACCAGAAAATACTAAAGCCCAATAAATGCTTGTTCCTTTTTTTCAAGAGATCGCATCTTCAAATCAGTCTTGGATGTCATGTTCTTTGAGGCGGACATGACCATTAGTGATATTTTTTTCAGACTGGAGGCAGCAGAGTGCCTTCTTAACTTCTTAAAGACCAGATCGGTGTGTAATACATCCCTCTGATCCTTGGGTTAAAACTGCCATGGTAATTGAGCAGAACTTGAGTTTCTGTGGTCCTGCTACCAACTCTGTTGTCCACCTCAATGGACTTAAAGATGGAATGAATGAAGATGTTATGTTTTTAACAAAGGAACATGATTAAAATGAATAAGGGCCATTAGGATTTTCTGGCTATAGTAAAGCGGTGAGAAGTTTATTATTAGGTGATAGTTCTTCTTTAACTACAAACTTAACCCCTTAAAGACCAATTACTTGCTAGGACCATCACACAATTTGGTCCTGGGATGTCATGGCTTAAAGATCTCAGGACACGCTGTAATCATTACAAGGTGGCCGTAACAGACTGCTCCAGGAACAGAGCAGTCAGTTCCAGAAGTTCACCGGCAACTCAGCATATGTGATCCCTATTACACTGATCATACTGACCAGTGGAGCCACATGACAAAGGCAATGTATGGTTTTGAACATACTCACTTTCATGTTTTTATAACACTAAATGTAGTTGTGTGCAGTTAAACATGGTTGTATTACTTATAACTTATTCCTGGCACACTCACGTGTAATCAGGTAGAAGCTGCGTTTGTCCTCTAGACTTGGGCGTACTTGGCATGTGAGTAATTTAATCTTAACTGGTGGTCGATTAATCTGGGAGAGGGAGAGAGACAAAACCTTGTTATGTACAGACCTAGTTCCAGCTTCACCTATAATATCACCAACTGCAGCACCAAACTCCTCTCCTCATAAAATACTTTCAGAGGCAGTGCCACCCTCCACCTGATGCATACACAGTCAGGTGATGTACAAAGCAAACATTATGCATTTCTGGAGCACACCATCTGCACCATAGGGAACAAATAAAAAATTCACAAATTTCCATCTATTTTCACCTCTTGAATGCTAAAGAGGTATTGAAAGCAATCACTCTAGCACTCATTTAAGGGGTTAAAATTCTCATTTAAATCAGTGGAAATGTTGCAGTTGGCATGGTGTATTGGGTTTGCCCCAAAACTGCCACCTCTCACTCACACACTGGAATAGCCTCTTCCCTCTATGAAACACAGGGCAATGCCAGAATTCCCCTCATACACAACAGCAACCACAAACACAGCAGAGGTGCCAGCTTCTAACCCACTTACAATGACAGTGCCAATCTCTAACATTCAGCCAGCTCTTCCCTAACATATGCACAGGCAGTGGCAGCCATCACTAATTAGAAACCCATACAAACAGTGACAGCCTTCTCCAGAAATGATGATAGTTTATTTATGATGCACGGAGTCTGTTTGTACATAGGGGACAAAAAGATTCCACAAATCCCCACTGATTTAATGGCTGACTGGGGATCATTGCAGTTATAGCCTCAAACAGCTGGGGTGCTGATGGTTGCAGTCTTGCTCTGTCAGGCTCAATGTGTATATGGATGCCAATCATATACTGTTAACAGTGCATCAGAGATCAATGCAAACACGTCAGATAGAGATGATAAAGTAAATGATAATGGCAGGAGCACAAAGGGGAGGAGACACATGGAAGCTGATGGCCTAAGACAGATTGAAGCAATTCAGAAGCAAACCAACTGCATACCTCCCAATATTTCAAATTGCCAAAGAGGGACACTTGAGTTTTAGGTGGTATTGCTGGGGGCGGGGCTGGTGGGTGGGGCATTACTGAGAATGTTTGGGCTATTTCATGACCTATTGAGACCTTCCTGTGTAACCTAATAACCTAACAATTAACTTATAACAAGACCAAATCATTTTACTTACACATACTAGTGTTTAGACACATATACTGACCTTTAAATAAACAATGATGTGAGTATTATTAATCTGAAGCAATGTAATACACTTATATACACACCACACACTCTGGTCTCCTAAAAAAGAGGGACATCAGGGTGAGAAAGAGGGACAGAGGGATTTGTGTCTAAAAGAGGGACACTTGGGAGGTATGCAACTTCACTTATGCAGAGCATAGTGCAATATTTCACATTTTTGCCATCTAATTTATGGCTTGAAAACTAAACATGGATTGCAGATCAATCAATACAAGATGTAAGATTACTACAAGATGTAAGATTAGTAGTTTACTTCTGTGTCATACATTTTGGAGGTATTTTATATATATATATATATATATATATATATATATATATATATATAATATATATATATATATATATATATATATATATATATATATATATATATATATATATATATGTACATGCACTCCTTAAATTGCTCCTAACAAACTCTATCTTGTTCTCGATTATTTGAATGCCACAGGGATAATGCAATGCATTGTGTTGCAATGTGCTGCATGACCCTCTGGCACGCAAAGGTTTTTTGGTTTGTTTACAATGATACACGTGTCCCCAGAGTATTTATAATAATTAATGTAAGTAGTACTTAATGCATCATCTCACTATTACGAGATAAAGTCAAACACAGAGGGGATTAGAAGCAGCAGCACTACACACAGGATGAGACACAGACAATGTGCAGAGGGTTACAAGACCCAGCCAGCTCACTAACACTGTAGAACTGCTGTGCTGGGTCCCATATCTGTTATGGTTATTCATATGGACACAAAAGGTCCTTGTGAATGTATAAGTAAGTGCAGGAAGTGAAAGAATGATGGGGCAAGACAACTGCACCATTCTTATACAGAAAAAAAAAAGTGACTTCAATTGCTTTTTTTGTTTACTAAAATGTGGTGCAATTTTTTTTTTCTTTTTTTGACCAATAAATTATTGTGTGTGTTTTATGGGTAGGGAGTTATATGAGTGTGTATGCATTTTTAAATAAGCATATACATAAGACAGTGTGTGTGATACCGCCAGACAGTGGGCTTGTCTATTAGGTTAAATTGGTTCAATTCGGGAACAAACCAACTGCATCCTAGGGAACAAATAGAAATATAAAGTAATAGTGGGAAGTCTGAAATGTTGTTTTTATAAATGGTGAAATACCAGGGCATCCCTGGAAACCTTCTTGTCCCAAGACCCCAGAGAAACACTGCAAAGCCAAGAATTGGAGTCTACTAATGATATGATTTTTGTTGTGGGTGGGGCTTAATCTGGTGGGCATAGGTGGGTGCTTAACCCCTTAACGACCACGTGCCGTGCTATGACCGTCACGCGGTTTTTGCGTTAAGGACCAGTGACGGTCATAACAAGTCACGTACATTTTACTTACAGCGCTCCTCAACAGTAAATATTTTACATACTCATATTACAGCTCTTGGTGTGCATTTCTTGATTGTATCTGTTTTCACAAACAAATATCCATTGATTAAATGGGGCTTTTAACCCTTTGAATGCTAGAGAGGTCTCCAATACACTGCAAAGCATTCAAGAGATTTAACACCCCATTTAAATCAATGGTGCTTTTAGAATTTACCTATTCCCTTGGGGCTCAATCTATTACCAAAATTAAAATGCCATTGGTAGCTTTAAGTCAGTCAGGCATTCTGTTACCTATGCTGTGATAGATCACTGACAGGTAAAAAAGTACAGTGGGCGCTAAATTTGCACCCATTGTACACGACAGCAGTAGGAAAGCATAGAATAATACCCCCCCCCATATATATATATATATATATATATATATATATATATATATATATATATATATATATATATATATACCTCTCGGGCCATACTAAGTGAACTTTGAACACAGACTGGCTTTTATATGGCCAGTCTCTGTTTAAGAGCCCGAGAGGTATATGGGGGGGATGGGGGATTTTTGTTCTGCATTCCTGCCACCGACATGGCAGCATACGATTATGGCCAGCATATCTTTGGGGATATATATATTTTTTTTTATAGTGGCAATATATTCCCAAAGTAGAAAGAAGATCAAGAGAAAAAAAATTAAGAATGAAGATGAGAAGAAAGAAGATTACACAACATGACTTATAGCTGTAATACTTACCTGTCATTCACTGTGAGGTATGGGTGATAGGATAGCTTTAGGCTAGTATTGTTTCACTTTCCTGATATTGTTAGGGGTAGTGTAGGGTTAGTGTTTGGGAGGGTGACTGTATTTTTAGCACATTATTGTTTGAAATTGTGCCAGACATTAAGAGTTAACTAGTTTCCTTTGATGTTCCCATAATTCAAGCTATTTAGCGTGCGTTGCAGGAACAAAAAGCTGTGTCAAGCGTTTGGATGCAACTTGGGTTTTGGCGACCAACGGTTGTTGCATTGGATGCTGGTCAAGCAATATGATTCCAAGGGTACAACTGTGTGTGTACCACCAGGAACTCCTTTGGCCCCTAATGACGCTTTTAGCGCACAACAGAATTGCACCAGGTTAGTACATCAGCCTCAGGGTGTGAAAGGCAGAGTGAGACACAGAGGGTGAGGTTACAGAGAAGAAATTGAGCAATTCTGAAGTAAACCAAATTCACCAAAGGGAAAAAATAAAAACTCCCTAAATTCTTGTTGACATAAATGGGACTTTTAACCCCTTGAATTTGCCATAGGCACTAAGGGTCGATAGTTGGCAATGCTGGCATTGATCACAGAAAATTTTGCCTCCATAAAATTGTGAATTTTTCCCACAGTTTTCCTTGCAGTCGTCAGTCTTGGAGCAGAGTTCACTTATTTCACAGTTCACCACAGAGGTGTAATTCAAGCGTCTCCATACAGAAGTGTATTTAAAACGTAAAACCTTACCTAAGACAGAAAAGGCGACTATTAGCCCCTTAACATACGGACGCCCTGGGGAAGGATCACCCTTAAGGACGTCATTTGGAGAGCCAGCACATGTGTACTGCCTTGCCGAAAGAGGGTCTGAAACTGACCACACCGGTCGTGAAGCAGTTCGTTTCAGACTCCCCAGTGATCACAGCACTCCCACAGGAGTGCTATAAATCACAAAACTCATGACTTGCCAGAACCGGCCCTTAAGGCACGGACGCTGGGGACATGCCAGGACCGTTACCAGTCCATATGGGGTTAAAACTACTATGAAGAACTTTGAAATACACCATTATTGAGTAGTTTGACATTAGTCTGGTTATTAAACTAACTGCAGACATACCATTACAACACATCTAATAACCTCCCCCAACATCACAATCTAATGATCAATGTCTTTCCTGAACTAGGCTTACCTAATTCTTAGTGCCTACAAAGTGATAGTGGAAGCCATGAGGACATTAGTTATAGATTCTGATGTAAAGCACTTTATAAGTCATATGATATAGAAGTACATATAAGATAGGACTTTCTGAAAATGGGTGAATTGGCATGGCAGGCAAGCGTAAGCATAATGTGGCTAAACTAAGGTAATATGTAGGTAAAATGTATGCTATACTCAGGGTTCACATTTAAGCAATCCATACGAATTACCAGAAGTTCATCTTCTGTTTGTTATGGTAAACGGAGTCAGGGAAGCCTGCAAAAGGCAGGAACAGAAGTCCGCATGAAGCATATGTAACATTATATTTTACAAACAAACAGAAAAAGAAACAAAAGAAGGCGCCCAATGGTACAATACCATTCAATAAGTATCAAGATGAATGTATATAAATGGCTACTCACATAGGTTAATGTCAGTGACAGTGATATTGCACCATTGGGCGCCTTTTGTTTCTTTTTCTGTATGTTACTGAGCATTCTGGTGAGAACTGAGCTATGGAAGTGCATTCTAATAGGTGACTATCATATTGTGGTGCATGGCTGATTTTGGGGCAGCCTGAATAATCCCCAAAGGCGTTTCCCGCTGTTTGCCATGTACGTGGACTAGCAGCAACTCTGTTTGTGAGTATAACTTACTGTGGTATTAAGGTGAAGGTTACATTGTCGTTTGATTCAACACAGGGGCACCTCTGTTCCTTCTCTGTCTGTTTTACAAACAAATAATTTTTACAGAGGCTAGCATAAAGTGCAGGGTATTAAAGTGTGTGTGTGTATGTATTATATATATATATATATATATATATATATATATATATATATAACCTGTTCATTCAGTCATTTAGAGGTTGTTCTTCCTTTAAAAGGTGGGGGGGTTTTATGTGAATACCTTTACAACACTGTTCCCTGGCTACAAAGACATTGGGTAAACAAAAGTGCTCAAACAAACTTGTAAAGGATCTAAAGCAAATAATAAATTGACATAAGTAGTACCCTCCCATTTTCTGTTCAGATATAGAAAAAAGAAATACTGTTCTACTTCCTGAACACCCACTGCAAATTTCTGTTGTTTCTACAGCCTTGAAATGGCCACCACCACAAATCCAGTTTTCTTTAGAGCTCCTGCATCAACTTACTTTCATAGATGCTGGCTAAGAGTTAAATATATTTCAAGTAATAATCATATTTTTAGTGGGAGTTTTTTTCCTATTTACATTATGACATAAGCTCAGTGGTTTCAATGCTGTGCTAATCACCCAAAAATAGAACAAAGGGCATCAATGTGTCTATTCACAGAGACATTATTGCCTTGCATTATTCAGCCTGTTGCAGCTTTATGCAACTTCCTGTGTTTAATGCAGAATGCAGGGCCACCTTTCAGATTATTAACAAGGCCGATTTGGAGGTTGCAATGTCAAATGAATGGTCAACCCATGTGAGTGACAGCCAGTCATGTATAGATGATTTTGTTATGGTTGTGCCATTAGTTGACTCCATCCTGTGAATCAAATGCAAGGTGAATGCAAAACAAGGTAAGTAAAAATATGGGAGGTTTAACTGGAGTTACATCACAGTTCTGTTTTAGTTGCTTGGTAAGCACAACTTAAGCAATAAAACTTTCTGCAATTACCCTCAGAACGTCCTTTTTTCTCCAGTTTCCAGAAACTCATGCTACCTTGTCCTTAGATGATGCATGGTTGTCATTTTTATAGTATTTATATACTTATTGAAACAGAGAAGAAACAAGAGGACCAGAAAGAATAACACAAATCTCAGAGACAGACAAGTATGGGCATATCAGAGGAGGAATACAAGCAGAATGAAATAAACCAAAACAAGGAAAGAAGCCGCAGGACATTCAGCTATCAGTGGGCCACAAGTAATAAATCTTACCAAAAAGAACTGTAACAGATTCATTTTTCAGTATTTAGTAAGAGTCTACATTTGAACAGGTCAAAGATTTTGATCTCTTTTGTTAAAAACTCATTATTACACAGACATTTCAAGCAGGCTAATAACAGACAATTAGAGCAATAGGAACAAGAAGATGATTCAGATTTTGGAATCTTTTCAATCAGAAACTCTGAGTCATAAAGTTGAGATATTTAAGTTGTAATTTTCCAGGCCATTTTTGAGTTGGTTAAACAAGAATTTCGACAAATTCTATATACAGGGCTTCACACTGTACAATATTCCAAACGATGAACAACAGGCTTTCCACAACTTAAGTGTCAGGATGTTGAGATCAAGATATCTGATAAAGGAGGCAATTTGGTCAAATAACCGAAGGAGGAACCGATATATACAGACAACTACGATATGGTGTCACCTATAAGAAACTGCTTCGTAATCCTACATGTGATTTTCAAAGACAGTGGCTTGTTATCTTACAGGATGCATTTGCAAAGAGAGCAGTTAATTATTAAATATCATTTCAGTTTCTTTTTGTTCTGTATCCCAAGATTCCCACTTTTTATGTTATACCAAAGATTCATACGAACCCAGAACTCCTTCTTGGACAACAGATCATCTCTGGAGTTGCAGAAATATTGCAGACATAATGTAAGTTCTTGGATACATTTTTTGAGGCCTATCGTTTTGACTCTGCCAACATGTCAGGGACACCACAGATGATTTAAATAAACTGCTGTTAGCTGGTATTGCCCAATGTAAACTGACTGGAACGTCTCTTTGAGGAGGAGTTGCTCCACAGAGAACAAGCATACAGCTATTGATATGTAAATATAGGGAATACCCAGAGCAAGGATAACACTGGGACAAGCTCACGGCAGCAACATGTATAAGCACAAATACTGCCAAAACAACAACAACAGCAAGGTGATATCCAGTAGGCCAGATGCTAGGGATCGCAGAGTAGGGTACATTGCTGGCTGACATAGACTACTCCTTGACAGTGTTGCTTCGGTCAAGGCCAAACTAAAGATGCTGATCACAAGATTGGTTTAGTGCCAACAGGAGGAGCCAGCATACACCAAGAATGACTGCCTAGGAGATAGTAGCTACCTACTGGGGTGAAGGGAGGACAATGAAATATAACAAAAAAAATACCTTGGCTGCCAGTTAAATGTTGCTGAGCTGAAACAGGAAGAGGAACTGGTAGCCTAGGATTCAAACTCCCACTCAGGGATTCGACCAGCTGTCGAATAATTCGAACCTCAACTGTTTAGGCTGGAATCCGACAGATGGTTGAATAAGTCAAGCAGTGGAACACAGCAGCAGGACCAACAGAGAGACGAATATTTGAGCTAAAACTGCTTCAGTATAAACAGTGACCTTGTCACAGCTTACCTTGGTTCCAGCGCCGTCACTTCAGCGACGCTCGGTGTCATTCCACCCGTCACCTGCAGGTGCGAGGCTTCAGAGTGAAGCAAGCCTCTGTATTATGCCATGCTTCCTGTAGTCTCCTCCTACCTACTTCCTTCCTCTCAGCCTGCTCCTCCTACCTACTTCCTGAGGAGAGGTCTAAAGGACAGCCTGAGTCCTGACTCAGTTGCCCTTGCGTTGTTGTACAAACAGTTGTGTTTAGTTTGGGTTCTGTGTATGACCCGGCTTGTCTGACCATCCAATCTGGTCCTGGCCTGTGGCTCTGTCTGACTACTCTTTTGCCTGCTCCGATTGTGTAGTGGACACCCAGTCTGGTGCGGACCTGTGGCTCTGGCCGACTATCTGAACTCTGTATGACCTGGCTTGTCTGACTATCCAATCTGCTGCTGACCTGTGGCTCTGTTTGACTATTCTTCTGCTCGCTCCTTGTGTATAGTAGACACCCAATCTGGTGCAGACCTGTGGCTCTGGTTGACTACCAGATTTGTGTATTAACCGGCTTGTCTGACTATCCCATCTGGTGCTGACCTGTGGCTCTGTCTGATTATTCTTCTGCTTGCTCCCATTGTGTAGTAGACACCCAATCTGGTGCAGACCTGCGGCTCTGGTTAAGACCTTACTCCCTGACTGCAGGCGTGAGTCAGGATCGCTCTGGTGCCTCTGAGAAAGGAGACGGCCATCTCTTACTGACTGCAGGCTTGAGTCAGTACTTCTCCCTTACTGTATCATCTTTAGGGAGATCCCTAGATCTACCTGCTGACTGTAGGCATGAGTCAGTTAAGTCTCTTACTGGGATTCCTGCTGGGCCTTCATTATATAGAGACTCCAGAGGCTTCTGCCGGTCTCTTTAAGAGCGTTCCAACTTTTGGCAGAGTCCTATTTCTGAGTCGTTGGCCACTAGGACCTCTACTCATCGTTCTGTGATTTACTGTACTTATATTTATTCAATAAAGATTGTTTTACTATACCGTACTGACTCCTGGTTTGTTCCTGGGAAACCGTGACACACCTATACTAATATCATATCATATCTTGGCCTAGGTTGGCACTTTACAGAGGGCGGCATAAAAAGCCGTCCCCACCCGCTCATTTACCCTAAATTGCAGATAGAGGTCTGTGCCTTTTTCGGTACAGACCTTTATATCCAGCTTCTTCATGCTCAAATAATGCAGAGAGCTAGGATATGGCGTCATATCCTGGAACAATGTATTATTGGACACATCGAGGAGCATGAAGGAGCTAGACACAGACACTGATCCCTTGCTTGAAACTCTGGGATAATCCCTTGCTTGAAACCCTGGTCACAAGTTTGTGCCTGTGAACTCCTGCCTCACTTCATCTCCCGTCTGCTCCTGTAATGCAACGGGAGATGCAAGTGTGCAGGGCTGGCCCAGCACTTATTTGGAGACAGTGTGGATGACTCTTCAAATCAGACTGATTTTGACACTGTCTTTAGACTGCAATGACCGCAAACAAGGCATAGCATGTTACGTACATCTGTCTGTGGCTGAGGGCATCTTTATGCAGGCAGATGCAGTTGTGTGGTGGCAAGGCTGCAGGGGGGGATAGCTGTCCTGGAACTGAGTCAGGAGGGGCAGGATGTCACTTAATCCTTTGAATGTGTTCCGTACCCATCTGGCATTCAAAGGGTTAAAACTTATTGTTTACCATCTTCTGTCACAGACAGAAGCAGGGATTTGGGCCCATGTAAATGTGGGTCGTTCTGCAGCAGTTGAGTTGCCCACCTGTCATGGGGCAGTTCTGCAGTTTGCACTGATCTCTCCATTAAAATACACACATACTATGGTGGCTGCCAATAACAGTAAATGCACTACCAATGGCATCATGATATTGGACTCTGTGCAGACTCGTGGCAGTGTGTGCAGAGGTAGCCCTAGGGAACAGAATATGGAGCTGAAAAGGCAGAAGCATTGGGAAGCAGCATTCCAATACTTATCCCTTCCAGTATTGAGGTGTCCTTTCCACCCCTATGCACAGGGAGCAGGGGCCACTTGACCATATGGGATCTTATTCCCTGCTTTCTCACGTCAGCTACACAGATCTTCTGAAACCTAGAACAAGTGCAAGGGATGCTGGGATGTGCCACTGATAATCCAAGCTCAGGGTAAGTAAAACCCTTCATAGGCCAGAGAAGGACATATAGCACTGAAATATGTTTTTAGTAAAGTCATCGTATCTGCAGCACACACTGGCATACACTATCAACACTGGAGTCTGGAGACAACACAAACAACTTTCTCTGAGGTAAAAAAGCGTGGCCTGAATAGCCTGTCATGGGAAGGTTCTACAGGAAACCTACAACAGCAGAGTAACAGAGAAATGAAAATTGCAATGCTTTGGAGACCTCACTAGCACTCATGATTAACTGTTTGCATACTAGAGAGGTGCGCAACGCATTGCATGCTGCACACTCCTCTGCAATGCAAATATGAAGAGCTAACCTCCAAATTAACCATTTGAGCACCAGTGGGTTGTGCATCACATTGCACTGCAAAGGGTTGCACATCTATCTAGCAGTCAAATGGTTAAACATACCTTCTGTAGGCAATGGTGTTTTGATTTAATTAGAAACACAGAAACATAGAATCTGACAACAGATAAAAACCATTCAGCCCATCTAGTCTGCCCACTTTCCTGCTGTAAAAACCCCAAGCTTTTTTTGGTCCTTGGTCTTGTCTTATGTTAAGGACAGATTTATGCCTATCCCATGCATGGTTAAATTCTGTCACATATGGTATGTTCATATTTATGTGCTGAACTAGTCTTCTTGCTCCTTATGCTTGGTGGAAGACCTATTCCCTCTTACGGAGGAACTGGAGGCCGAGTGTAAGAGGTCACTGACTTCCAATGAGCACACAGAACACACACACGGACTGGCTGCATACATTGGTAAATGAGTCTGAGCGCCAGTGTTAAAAGGATATCTGTTAAACCATTTGACTGCCAAAGAGATGTGCAGCCCGTAGCAGAGTAAAGAGTTGCATAACACACTGGCACGCAAAGGTTGAGTAGGGGGTGTAGAGAAGGGAGCTGCAGCCTCATTGAGCTTTTTTGTTGTTTATCCCTTTCAGTGCCACAACGGTGCCCAGCCACTGGACCCTACTCCGATACTCAGAGGATCAATAAAATTTGTGGTGGTTCCCCCCAGGAACAGCCAGTTGTGCTTGACAGGTTTTAGGTCCAACCAGTGCATGTATGGACAAAGAATTAAAAGATGTATCTGTAAAACATTCTGTAACCAGAAGACTCTTCCCTCAAGAGAAAGCAATCCACTGTGTTATTCAGTGACATCTGAAGCATCCCCTACTGATGCATAATATCACAAAAACTAAACTTAATCAAGTAGTGCAGGTATATCAACTATACCCAGAGTAATCCATATATGGATTACTTCCAAACATGTTACACTTGATTAACCTTGTGGATACTACGAAGACATCCAACGTATTTCTTCTCAATCCTTTGGAAACCTCTCTAATAACCCAGGCCCGTTCAGTGTCAGAGGAGTACCCCTGGACACTCCACTGGCATTCAAATATTAAACCTTAGCTTTTAAGCCAATGCAGCTGGTGGAATGGCCTTAACTATTAGGCATCCTCACTGATACTCTGTTTGGGGACAAAGATGCCACTGTCAAGCTGTTTGGGGACAGAGATGTCACATGGTGCAAGAGACAGAGCTGGCTCTGAGATGAAGCGTGCAATAATAATAAATAATAATTAAGATTATTATCTCTTAAAATGATAGATAAAACATTTGAAATGGTGCACAAAACAACAAAATACACAAGTAGGCACTTGGTATTCATGCTTAATATACAGAAAGGAAGAGGTGGAACTTAGAGTGGAAAGGACAGGACCAAAAAAGGGAGGGGTGGGGTTTACAAAGGAAGGAGTGGATCCTAAACAATAAGAGGTGTGGCCCGGACAGGAAGGAGTGGGGCAAATGAAGATGGGGGGGGGTTGAGTTTAGTTAGGCCTAGGGCAGCACAAAACATAAATACACCACAGGGTGGAAGAAGGAGTAGGTTTTTCAAAGAAATGCACTACTTCACAGATCCCCTTCTGGATTAGATATATCAGCAAATACATTGTTCATCTGGGAAAAAGATGTAGAGGAATGTTGAGAATTCATACATTAACTGAATAATAACCCATTTAATTTATAGTTCATCATGCATCTTTCAAAGCAACAAATTGAATTTCTTCTTCTGACCATCTTTGTTGTAAAAAACGCATACCTGTTTACAGATCTATATAGAAAATCAACAACTACGAATATCCTTCTTTCCACATAATAGTGGACATCCAAGGACTCTAGTAAGGTATAGTCTGATCAGACATTTCCTAAAGATTTGAATGAACTTTCTATTCTCTTTAGAGAAAGAAGCTATAGTAACAGAAGTACTAAACAAGTTTGAAGACGTGCAGATCATAAATGTCAATAACATACAGGTAAAGCATTTAGTAACCATCTTTTACTGGGGTCAGATAAAGGATACACAACTCCTAAAGAACTGACATTCAAAGACGCCACCAAACACAGAGAGTTTAAGTGTACTTCTAAAACTTATTTGTTTATATTTTTTATTTGCTTTTTAAATTTGAATAAATATTATTGGGTGAATCCCCATATATAACCCAACTTAGTGTCCTGTGTCAATGGAGTGCCTACAGATAAGCCAGGCTCCCGCTGTCTAAAGAAGCAAGGACCAGAGGAGGAGGCTACAGAGGGAAGAGAAAAGGACCAGAAGCCATGAGTTTCCACCAGGCTGGGGTGCAAACCAAATCCTGCTACTGAACTGAGAATCCAGAGAAACCTCTGTTAAGAACGATTACCCTTCTTAAGAGGGCAAAAGGGTGTCCCTTTGTGGTGCAGCAGAGCAGAGATGTACTACACTCGATGAGACTTTCTGTGCTATCCCCTTTTTTCAGTTTTTATGTGCAATTAAATGAGAAGGTGAGGTGATGTCCTCAAGTTGGAAAAGCAGTGTTTGTTTCTAAAGGACATTAATACAACACTGTATCTGCACTGTACTCTCAACAGGTTAACAAGTAGTAAGATCTAACAGTAGAGCACACTAATACCTTTATATTAATTTATGGACCCCAAAATACACCCACAGCTTTGGTGCAAGCCTATACTTAAGAACATATTCAGGAAGCTAAAAAAGGAGAAATTCTGGAGCAAACCAACTATACAATAAGGAATAAATTAAAATTCTCAATGATTTAACCCCTTGAATGCTATAGGTCTCCAATGCAGTGAAATCAATGCATTGTAGATCCCTCTAGTATTCAATACAACATTTAATATTCAAATAAATATATATTGTAGGGCTTATCCTTCTGAGTAAAACCAGCATTCTCCCAGCGCTGAGTGGCATTTTATTCAAAAATGTTTGCAGCTCAAACATTAATTTTTTTAGGTGAAATATCTCAATGTCCTGAAAATTTACAGTGGCGCTATTGTTACATCATCCTGTGGACAGCTCTGGTCGGTTGACCATAAACCTCCATGGGATGGTATAGCAACAGTGCCATTGTACAAGTTCAGTCCATTATATATTGCACCTAAAAGATTCACTTTTGAGTAGGAATAATTTTTGAATAAAACACCTATCAGCACTGAGAGTACCCTTTTTACTTTGGAGGATAAACCCTACAGTATGTTTTTAAAGTGTTACAATCCCTTTAAAAGACCCATTTAATTCAATATGAATTTGGGGAATTTTTATTTGTCCTCAATGGTTCGCTTAATATCCTCCAGAATTGCTGAAATTCTTCTTAGTACATCAGCCTCACTATGCATTATGATGGTGGTAAATATGGTTAAAAAACACAATAGGAATTTAAGGACAAAAAAAAATTAGGTCCTCAAAAGTTTAAAGTTCTCATTCAGACAAAAGCTGGTTCACAGATAAGTTTTTCAAACCATCAGGACTTATGTACAAAAGAATGGAGAAGAAGTTCTGGAGCACAATATGGATGTCTGTACTTTTCACACACTATCTTGCATTGACATTACCAGCATTCCTTTCACTCACCGTGCTGTGAGATATGGTTAGATATCCATATTTTATACCACATTTTCTTTTCTGCCAAACCTTTCGAATACTAAAAGAATTAAATAGGATTTTAAGTCAAGTGAGGTACAAAGAGAAGCCATCTGAAGAAATAGGATAATGAGTTAGAGGGAGAGGTTATATCTAGAGACAGTAGCAGTTAGAGCAGCGGTTCTCAACCTGTGGGTCGCGACCCCATCAGGGGTCGAATGACGATTTGCCAGGGGTCGCCTAAAACCATCAGAAAATTGTTTATGGTCTATTCTAATCTGTAAAACTTGTAATTGTACAAATTTTTTCCGTTATAAAGAAATCCTTACTGTTCCAAGACTGACGGCCAGGTTAGTGCAGCCTGCGCTTCTGCGCCGTCAGTCCCTTCCAGGAGACCGGGACGTTTTATAGTTCATGTTATTGAAGTGATGAAGAAGCAACGAAAATAAGTTTACTGTTAGGGTTCGCCACAACTTGGGAAATTTTATCAAAGGGTCGCGGCACTAGAGAGGTTGAGAACCACTGAGTTAGACGGAGAGGTTATCTGGAGAGCAATACCAAAGTATTTTATTTACAAAGGCTAATTTATAAACACATATGGTGAGGATTAAACAAACATTAATGATAATTTTATTATGGAGAAATGTGATTCACTGACACACATAAAACAGAGTCATCTCCTAAAAAGAGTGACACCAGGGTAGAAAAGAAGTAGAGGGATTTGGTTCTCAAAGAGTGAGGTGTTATAGGGAAAGGTTTTATGGAGAGAGCTGAGGAGTTATTGGGAGAGGTTGTAAGTAGAGAAAAGATGACCAATAGATATAGACAGTGCTTGTTACAGGGAGAGGTTATAAGGAGAGATAGGAGGACCTATAGAGAGATATAGAGTTTTATTATATACAGTGGTTACATGGACAAAAACTAACAAGAACTAACACTGCTAACAAACATTGTCTGTAATAATTTCCTATCTGGCGACTAGCTGCTTAGTAGCGCTAGTCGCCAGAATTATTACCTCTTCATGGAGAACTTTGAAGTGATCCTCGGCTGACAGGCAGGATGGAACGCGGACATCTTGCCCTAGTGACGTCCGTGCGCCTGCGCTGTCAGTCCCAGAAGGCTGTAGGAGGCGTTGCTAGGAGCCATTCGGCTCCGGAAGGGACTGACAGCGCAGGCGCGCTGACGTCACTAGGGCAAGATGTCCGCGTTCCATCCTGCCTGTCAGCCGAGGATCACTTCAAAGTTCTCCATGAAGAGGTAATAATTCTGGTGACTGGCGCTACTAAGCAGCTAGTTGCCAGATAGGAAATTATTACAGACAATGTTTGTTAGCGTTGTTAGTTCCGCTTTAAAGGGCAGTTTATATAGCGGTGTTTTGTGGTCCTTACCCCTCACTCTTCTTGTATAGAAATCCAGATTTCTCAGTGCCATGTTGTTTATCTCCTTGATGTTGGTGCAAACTATATCCAGTCCCAGAATCCTTTCTGCTCTGGCCATCCTGAAAAAGAGAGATATATGGAGCCATGAAGAGCATAGTAGTGTAAACCCATACCTGCAAATTCAAGAGTAATATCCTCACCTCTTTAGTCTCTATTTGGAGCTGTCGTTGCAGATTATCTCGTAGCTCAGAAAGTCGTTTTAGCTCCTCGTCCTGGGTCTGATGAATCTTAAGGAAAAGTTATCAGCGATATTAGTTAAAAGGATCCTTGATATATTCGTGTTAAGGAAATAAAGGAGAACTAAAACGTCCTATTAATGACCCCTCACTGACTTTAATATTGCAAGAAAATACAAATTGCACTTGCTCTTGTACCCATGTTCAACAGATAACATCTACAATCAGTCCTGGATGTTAGATCTATGGAGACTGTCATAGGAGTTACTGGCAGTTTTCTAAATCTGTAGCAGATGGAATGCATAAGTCTGCTTAACCCTTTTAGGACCAGAGAGGTGTACAGTGCATTGCTAAGCAAATTGTTGTACACCCCTCTGGTCATTAAATGGTTATGACTACCATGTGCAGTGAACAGAATTTGAGGTCCTGTAGTTCTATTTGAAACTGTCATGCCCGCCTCCAGGGACATGGAATCCGGACTAATTGAAGAAGTTATCTGTCGGAGCAAGAACAAAAGTCATAGTTCCCATTAGGATTTTCTGGTCATAGTAATGTATGCGGTGGTTATTATAGGAGGTATTTGTTCTACTTTAAATGGTATATCAGACACAGGAGTTCTGTAAACTAGAGGGTCAGTGACACCGCCCCCTAGCCTCTGATGTCATTAAGTGATGTCTCCCACACAGGATTCCTATAAAAGGGGGTTCTTCTGACACTATAAAGATAGATGGTGGCACTCACTGTATGCAGTGTGTTGGATAACTTTTCGATGAAAGGAAGGAGACTCTGAGCAGCATTTAATCCATCCTGAAAAAAACTAAATCACTCGTGTTAAGAAGGGGAAAGACAGAAGAGATAGAACAAAGGAGATGGGTGAAGGGAAGTATAAGATGGAGAGGTAAAATGACAGTGTGCGTAGTGATTTACTTACTTGAGCTGAGCATGGAAGAATTTTATGAGACACTGAAGAACGTCAGGAGCTTGTTTAGCTTGCATTTCTCCAAGCTTCAGAAGGTACTGAGAATGGAAGAGAAAGGGTGGGTGGGGTGATATTAAACAGTAGAAAGTGTTCAGGCCTGGTTCTGTTGCAGTAGACAAATTATCAGTGGAATA
The DNA here is from genome assembly GCA_037306005.1 of Rhinophrynus dorsalis. Lineage (NCBI taxonomy): Eukaryota > Metazoa > Chordata > Amphibia > Anura > Rhinophrynidae > Rhinophrynus > Rhinophrynus dorsalis. The sequence goes on from CM074719.1 coordinate 274,422,557, forward strand.
AGTCTAAAAATTTATTTTGTAATTTCTGGGGAAATGTGAACATAATCAGTGATGGAATTATCACCTGCAATTGAATCCAGCCATAAAAGGCATGCCAGTTGTCCCTGTTGTATCCTGCCCCTGTGTCACTTACCTCTTCCTTTTTATTTTTTCAGCTGTCTTATCCACATGACTTACCTCACACAGGTGAAGCTGAAACACCTTTTTCTCCCTCTCAGCTTCCTCGGTGCACTCTGTATCTCCACGAGAAGTGCCTGAGCGTGCTTTCTTCATCCTGCAGGAAGATCACTCTTCAGAGCTCTCTCTACATTAAGGTCCTTTCACCATTTGTGTGCCAGCTAAGTGTCCAATGCATTGTTTCGCAATGAACTGGACCTTCCTCTGGCATTCAAAGGGTTAAAACCCTTGAATGTTAGAGAAGTCGCCAACATATTGCTTTATAAATCACTGGAGACTTCTCTTGCATTCAAGGGCCTAAAACAAACATGTCAAGATGTAGTCCTGCAATGTACTGCATTCCTTTCTGGCACCCAAAGGCTTAAAGAGATAGTAATACTTTATTATTACTATACCCCATAATGTAGATATTTGCAAAATAATTTAATAGCCCACAGGTTCATCTCTCAAACCTTTATGGTTTGAGAGATAACCAAAGGCAAAGTTCCCCCCTCCCTCCCCCTTCCCTGAAGTCAGCATTGTACTGACTGCAGGGGAAGTCTGTCGTACGACAGGTTTGTGGCTCTGCAGCTAAACTGAGATACCGTTAGTGAAAAATAATTATTTCACTGAAACGGTCTTCTACATGTGCTTGGCTTGTGCTTGGTTTGCAAGCACATGTAGAAGACCGTTTCAGTGAACATTCTTTTTCACTAACGTGATCGCGGCTCTGCTGCAGAGCCGCCTGATGAAAGTCAGACCGGATATCCCTGCAGTCAGTACAACGCTGACTTCAGGGAAGGGGGAGGGAGGGGGGAACTTTGCCTTCGGTTATCTCTCAAAAAAGTTTGAGAGATGAACCTGGGGGCTATTAAATTATTTTGCAAATATCTACAATATGGGGGAATAGTAATAATAAAGTATTACTATCCCTTTAAATGTTCTGCAGCCAGGTATCTTTCCCCCACATTCATTACCTCTGCCTAGGGTGCAATCCAGTGCTCCAAATGGAATAAATAAAAAATCCCCAAATTGATTTAAATTGGGCTTTTAACCCTTTGAATGATAGATCTCCAGCACACTGGACACCTGTCTACAATTCAAGGACCCACTTAAAAGAGGCATATTTATTTGATATCCATGGTGCACTTGGTGTGCCCCAGATTTACATCATTTTTGGTTAGTGCATCACCTTTCATCCTCCACAGAACAAACTGAGCCTTATTCATCAAGCTAAAGCCAAGCAGTTCTGGAGCAAACCAACTGCATAATGCAGGGGGTGAAAATTCTACAAATTAATTTGATTTAAATGAACTCCTAATTTAACCTCCTATTTCTAGAGTGGTCTCAAAGGTATTGCAAAGTATTGGGCATAAAAACTCCATTTAAATCAATGTGATTTTTTTTTTTATTTATTCACTATGGCGCTGTTAGTTTTCCTCAGAATTGCACTACTTTTTCTTGGTACTTTACGTGGAGCACATTGTTCTTATTTTCTTCTGTCTCATGTAATGAGTCTATTGATGGTGTTGGGGAGGTGGACACCTGTTTGAGGGTGGAAGTGGGGGGTCACCTCAGTTTGTGGGGATGGGAGAAACCTACAGCATTTTAGAAATATTTTGATTTGTGTGTTGCTTTATGAGGGCAGGGGGAAGGAAGAACCTTGCTAGAGAAGAAGTGGGGAGAGAGACCTGGCTGAGGGAGATCTTGAGAAATGGAGAAAGAGAATTCTGTGATAAAAGACTTGTGGAGGGATGTGAAGAGAGCTGTGTAACAGCACTGGGTGTGAGGCAAGCACTAGGTCTGAAGCAGGGGCATAGCTGGGGGGGCTAAGGGGCTGAAGCCCCGCGTATAGTCTTGGTCAGGCCCGAATGTCCTTGCACTCAATGCCCTGTTCTGGCCCAGTGTGTAGCCCCAAATGTAATGATAAACTGTTATTGCGACTGCCAATGGTACAAGTGCCCCGCCGCATACAACAGATCATTTAATCAAAACAAAAGCATGTGAATTAAAAGGTATGGATGGCATTAGACGTGCCCCGCCATCCAGTACCTTCATCTCCTAGCAACTAGCATGTCGCACTGCAGCCAATGAGAGAGGAGTGCTTCGATACTCCTCTCTCATTGGTTGTTTGTGATACCATGCTGCGCTGTTGCTCAGGGTCTGGAGCAGATGCCTGAGTGGTGTAGTGCCAGACTCAGCACATAATGCATTTAGAGCACATCGGACTAGGAGGAGGCCAGATTCAGATGCCAGCAGCAGCATCACATATCTGCCAACTCGATGATGAGTGTAACTCTCTGCCTGACTCAGGAGCTTAAAAGTGAGTGAGTGGGGTCACTGTTAAAACGTCGCAAAAAAAAAAAAGTCATGTGGCCACACAATACATTTTGACATAATTCTTTGGCTGCTGGAAGGATCCAGAGTGGCAGTTACAGCACAAGGCCAGTGTCAGCAGTATTAGTACCTCATGAGCTAGTCTCCAAAGTTTTTTTTATCAGAAAACACCTGAATTATTTACTAACTGACACCTAGAATAGTAGGTGGCCCTGTTGCCATGATTAAAATGGCGACATGGCCACCTACTTTTCTAGTTATCAGATAGTAAATAATTCAGGTGTTGTCTGATAAACTTTGGAGACTAGATCACATGAGGTACTTATAGTGCTGACACTGGCCTTGTGCTATAACTGCCACTCTGGATCCTTCCAGCAGCCAAAGAATTATGTCAGAATCAAATAGCTTATAACTGCAGAGTGACAAGTAAATGTGCTAGCACTATATTGAGCCTATATAGAGTAAAGGAAGCTGTAGTGTTAAAAAAGCATAATCTATTTATCTTGTAAATAATAAGTCGCTAAATAACTCTTTTATTCTCCTGAGTGCAGTTTATGGTAGATTGAGAATACTACATAAATGTAAGTGTGGTTGTGTGCACGTGGTTATTGTAAATAACGTGGGAAGCAGTGCCTGACGAGCTGCAGAATTTTGCCATGGGCTCTAGCCCCAGATATTTTTGGAACCTAGAAACGCCCCTGGTCTGAAGTATGCACATGAGGACAGCAGTGTGAGGTCACTGGGTGTGAGGCAGGCACTGGATGTGAGGCATGCAATGGGTGTGACAGGCACGTGGAGAGGCAGGGAGAGAACTATTATTAGAAAAAGTCAGGGAGACCAGGCTAGAGTAGAGATGGAGGATTTGGAGACCCGAGAGTGAAGTAGGGACTGGATAGGCTGAGTTCTCTGAAATCTGCTCGTGAGTGGTGGGAGAAGTCTAAGTTTGAGAGGCAGGACGCAAGTGTATGAAGACTGTGTTATCACACAGTGTATGTGTGGTTCTTTGATCACAAGTAGCACAGTGGAACAAAGTTAGGATGTCAGTGTATGTGTGGTTCTGTGATTACCAATGGACAGTGGAACAAAGCTGAGGTGTCAGACAGTGTATCATAGATTATAACATTCACAGATGCACAGTCACACCCAGGTGCTCTTACACTGCTCACCTTACACCCAGTGCTTGCTTCACATCCAGTGCTTGCCTCACACCCAGTGCTTGTAAACAATGCTCACTCCCAGGGCTCACCATGCAACCACTGCTCATCTCATACCCAGTAGTCTCACACTGCTCTCCTCACACCCACTGCATGCCTCATATCCAGTGCCTGCCACAAACCCAGTGATCTCACACCACTCTCTTCACACCCAGTGCATACTTCAGACCCAGTGCTTGCCTCACACTCTGTGCTGTTACACTGCTAACTTTGCATCCAGTGCTCTTACACTGCTTGCCTAACACTCATTGCCCTCACATTGGTCACATCAAACCCGCTGCATGCCTCACATCTAGTGCCTGCCTTGTACCCATTGCTCTTTTTTACTGCTCTCTTCACATCCAGTGCTTGCCTCATGCTAAGTGCCTGCCTCAAACCTAGTACTCTTATACTGCTCTCCTCACACTCAGGGCATTCGCTACATCAAGCGCTTGCCTCATACACAGTAGCTGCCTCACAGCCAATTATTTTACACTGCTCTTCTCACACCTAGTCCATGTGTCATATTCAGTGCTTGATTTATACCCAGTGCCTGCATCACACCCAGTACTCTTAAACTGCTCTCCTCACACCCAATGTATGCCTCACATCCAGCGCTCTTACATTACTCAGTCCCCAAACCAAGTGCTTTCAATACCACCCATATAAAGATCGGCAATGCTTGCCTCACACAAAGTATTCTTACAGTGTTTGACTCATACCCAGTTCTATTTCACTTCCTACCACTCCCAGTCTAACTACCTAACTATACCGTGACTACCTCTGACAGACATTGGCAAGCTGGGGAGTATGGGATCTGTAGTCTTCAACAGTACCAGCCATCAAGATGAAGCATACAGCAATTTCTCAGCGACTAGGAAAATCTGGCAGTAATGAAAGTCTGCAAGATGGACTATAGGTACATCATGCAGTCCATTCAAATGAGTAACTGCATTGATGTGATGCTTTTGGCAATGCTCAAATCACTAGCTGGCCCAGGTGATTATCAGCCAATCATGTAAATCTAAAGTTCACCAAGTGGTTATGCACTAAGGCAATCTGAGGACATCTGGGTGTGGAGGACTCACCTCATCACAGCTAGCAATGGGAAATGTAGTCCTTCACAGCTGGAGAGTCTCATATTGTCCAACCAGCATTAACATGTGATAAAGGGCTGAAAAATCTTGATAAACACTCCAGCTCTTAAGTCAGTCTATGGAGCTCCACAAAATAGCATAGTAAGTAGAAAGTTTATCACATCATAGTGTATCTCTACCCTTAAATCTTACATCATTACCAATAATGTTACAGTCCTACTCCTACCGCTAACTGTATCCTTTTAAATGGCTGCACGCAAAACAGTGTGCGACCACATGACACAGTAACTATGATAAAAATGCTGATGTGAAAATCTCTCACTACATGACAGCGCAAGATGCTCATGTCACGTAGTGAACGTCGCATACCTTTAAGCGGTCATCCCCTAATTCAAGTATGCTACCAAGAGTGTATAAATTTACTGTAACTACCAATGCCAGGAGCTTCATTACACACAGCCATCAGAGTGCCTTCAGCACTACAGTCCTTGTGCAAGGTCTTATATTCTTGATGCTGGTGGATTGTGGTTACGGTGTATTGGGGAGCAAACAGGAGTTTGATGCTGTACTGAAGAGAGAGAAAGGGAGAGAGAGCTGAACGCTGTCCCGGCATTCTCTCCCCTTCTCTCGCTTCAGTACAGCATCAGACTCCTGTTGTTTGTTCCCCAATACACCGTAATCACAATCCACCAGCACCAAGAATAGAAGATCTCCCACAAGGACTGTAGTGCTTAAGGCATTCTGATGGCTGTATGTAATGAAGCTCCTGGCATTTGTAGTTACAGTAAATTTATACACTCTTGGTAGCATGCTTGAATCAGGGGATGACTGCTTTAAGATATGAGACGTTCACTACCCGACATGAGAATCTCACTCTGTCAAGCAGTGTGAGATTCTCATGTCACCATTTTTATCATGGAGACATAGTTAAAGTGTCATGTGGTCGCACGCTGTTTTGCATGCGACCTTTTAAAAGTGAACCCCGCTAACCAACATTTTCATTGCTCTTCTCACCATCCATTGTTCTTACACTTTTATCTCTAATTCCTTCCAACTCCGTTCTGTCTGTTTCTTCAGTTCCTGCATGGACATAAGGGAGGGTGAAGAGAAATGTCATAAGAATTCAGGGTGGTGTGTGTGTGTGTGTGTGGGCATGTATGCATATTATTATTATTATTATTCTTTATTTATACAGCGCCAACTTTTTCTACAGCATTGTACAATAGGGAATAGACATACAGAGATATTAAATAGTACTATTGAAAAACAAAAATAAAAAGTGGATTATATACAGTCACTCCACTCCTTGAAGATAACCAATCAAAGTAGTAAAACAATACATCATATTACAAAAAAAAAGTAGAAATGTATTATCTAACAATAGAACATGCTCCTGAAAATAGGAAACACTCCCACATACAACATCCCTATACCCCTCACATCTATATCCCTCTAAAAACACATATACAGTCCTATTACTAGATGCCAACATCAATATCATCACATTGATAGTTATCCACAAATTGTAAAATGGCGGACAATAGATGTGATAAGGAGGATCCACTTGGCTAACAAGTTGTCTATAGCATAGTATAGGACAACCGTAACTATGATGAATAATGGTATAGTCACATGAGCTGAGAATGTTCATAGATATCCAGATGAGAGTTGGCACCGTGTTAGCTGTAGAAATACAGGAGGCAAATATAGTCAAGTTGATACCTTTATTGGCTAACTAAGCAGATTTAGGATGCAAGTGTTCAAGACCTCTTAGGTTTCTATAGATAAATATGAAATTGTCCCTCTTATATACAAGTACACATTGCATTGCTTAGAATGGAAATCAGATAAGAAAGCTCAGTCCAGACCAAGGTTCTTTGATCATCAATGGTACTCCTCTACCATTGACTGATCAAAGAACTCGGGATGGTGCTGCACACAATGTATCTCTTTGTTGCATATCACTTTGTATATCTCACCCAGCTCCAATACAATATTTCTTTAAGTGCTGATAATAATAATAACACAGCAGTTACGGTTTGGCCAAAGCATCTTTCCTCCTACAGCCAGCCTCTAAGAGTAGCAGAAAGGGTCAAACAACCACCTTAGTTATCACATCTATTATCCACTATTTTACGATATGTGGATTACTATCAAGGAGATGAAACTGATGCCAGCATCTATTGATAGGATTGTTTTTTTTGTGTTTTTAGAGGGATATTTATGTGGGGGGTATAGGGATGTTGTATGTGGGAGTGTTTCCTATATTCAGGAGCATGTTCTATTGTTGGATAATACATTTCTACTTTTTTGTAATATGATTTATTATTTTACTATATTGGTTGGTTAATTCTGAGGAGTGGAGTGCCTGTATGTGTATGTAATACACTGTTATCTCCCTACTTATATATAGTTGGGTGCCAAAACTAATATATACTTTGTCATTATTAAATAGTACAAATGGAATATGGAAAACAATAGGATCAGAGGGCCCTGCTTGAGAGCACTTATAGTCTAGAATGTTTGTGTGTGAGTATATGTGGGTGTGTATATGAGTATGTGTGGGTGAGTGTGTGTGTGTGTATTCAAGTGGGCAAGTGGTGCGTGCATAGTCATTTGAATGATGTACACATGTGATCTTTGTGTACACATATGAGTGCATGTGCTTATGCATATACATGGTAATCTAACTCACCATCCGCCCATCCTTTATATCTCCACGTAGTAAGGTGTCCAGAGGGAAAGACAGGATGCTGTTCAGATTGTGTATCTAGAGGAACAGAGACATATTGGATTGATATGGTGGACAACAAAGGTAAATGAGTAACTAAAACATTAAAATCTGTGTTTTTAACCCTTCAAGTCCTAGGCATGAATAACAACAATTAATGAGTAGCGCAACCCTGTGGTACTCAAATGGGCACTATCACCCACATATTAAGGTCCTATGCATAAAGAAAGTGGAACAATTCTAGAGCAAACCAACTGTATCACAGGAGAGAAAAAATGCCATTTGGTTAAATGTGGCTTTTTAATTCCCTGAATGTGAAATGTGTTGGAGACTTATCTAGCAATCAAGGGGATAAAAGTGCCATTTAAATCAACAGATGGTGTGGGCAATTTTATTTTTCCCATAGGTACATTCAGTTTGCTTCCGAATTGATCCTCTTACTTTGTGCATGTGGACCTCTCTCTTCTTATGGGAGTAAACGCAGGACCCGAGTCTCCCGATGCAGAATTTTTTAGATTCAGGAGACATTTCCCAATGCAACTTGGATGAATTATACTGTAGCATATATCAGAAGTTTGACTACTGACTAAGCCTCATTTTCACTCTCTTGAACAAGTTCCTGAATGCCCCAAACCTGCAAATTGCGACTGAGGTGTTGTGCACTGCAACCCTCTGCATGCCTGTGTGGGTAAAGTGTTTGCATAAATTAAATGGGTGTCATATGAGGAAGCAAATTAGTAAATTAATATTAGTGACTGCCCAAATTATGAGCATAGCAGGTGTCTGTAATGTGAATTTTTGAATTGATCTTACGTTGCTGTAGTACTGTATCATCCTATAATATAAAAGGCCAGATGCATGTTTGTCCGATGCAGTAATGTGCAGTAGAGATTGCCCAAACTTGTCCAATGCAGTTATGAATAGTAGAGACTGCCTGAAATTGTCCGATGCAGTCATGCACACTAGTATTAAATATTTCACAGGAGGCATCACGAGATACTAAAAACCAAGACTGGTTAAATTTGGAGCAATGCTTACTCATGTAATTGAGACTTCCATATTTGCAGGTTTATCAAAAACATTCACTTTCAAACTGGCAAAGGCTAAAATTCTGCTCTTGATTAGGAGCTGAAGCTAATAACAGCGTGAGTTTCTCATGTCGCCCCATGAAAGGTCACAGAGGAGATCCGCTTGACTTACCAGCACATGGTAAGTGAGATCTTATGTTCTTTATTTGTATCCTCTATATTTAGTCTGCAGCTGTATCCTCTAATATTGACTTGTGCTTCAAACTGAGTCGGTGAGGCGGTTATGCATGGCGAGATTCTCATGTCATCCTTTTCACTATAGCGACATGATCAATGCGGAGTGAAGCTGTACGCTATTACTCATGCAACTTTTCAAAAGCGAACCATTACAGATTAGGTGATCTGGACATAGAATTACACATAATGATGGACACCCCCTTGTCTTAATGGTAGCCATAGAATCACACATACAATTTCACCGCACTTTTGTCCCTCCCTCCTGCCCCATGAATGTTCTCTAGTGAACAAACACCCTCCCCCACAATTTAAAATCAGTGCAGCTGTACAGCTTTCTTGCCCTTCCTCCTGCCACAAGGTGCAGCACAGACCAACCTCCTCTCACATAGAGGTATGTTACAATCCATGTTGTGGAAGGGGGTGGATATGTTAATCCCATGAGTACCAATGAGGTATGGTCCCTCAGATGTATTACGCTGTTGTGGGAGGAGGAGAAGTTAACCCCTTGAGTGCCACGGGGGAGTGCAACGCATTGAAAAGAGTGGTTCTGTGGCTACCAGTGGACAGTGGAATGAGATTAGAGTGTCAGACAGTGTATGTGTGGCTATGTAACAGACAGTAGGACAGTGGAAAAAAACTCTGGGGTGTCAGACAGTGTTTGAATGGTTCTGAGCCTACAAGTGAACATGAGTGGCAAACAGTATGCGTGTAGTTCTTTGGCTACCAATGGACAGTCGAAAAGGTTATTGTGACATACAGTGCATGTGTGGTTCTGTGACTACCAATGGACAGTGGCAAAAAGGCTGATATGGCAAACAATGAAAAGAGGAACAAGGTTGGGGTGGAAAACAGTATATTTGCAGAGCTATGGCTACCAGTGGACAGTGGAAAATGCAGGGGTGGCAGACAGTGTATGTATGGTTCTGTGGCTACCAATGGACAGTGGCAAAAAGGCTGATATGGCAAACAATGTATGTATGGCTCTGTGACAGTCAGTGTGACAGTGGAACAAAGTTGGGTGTCAGTGTATGCATGGATCTGTTCCTACCAATGGACAGTAGAACAAGGCTGAGGTGCAAACAGTATATATGTGGTTCTACGGCTACTACCGGACGGTGGAACAAAGCCAAAGTGTCAAACTGTGTATATATGTGGTTCTGTGCCTGCTAGTTGACAATGGCACAAGTCAGAAGCAACAGACAGTGAATGTATGGTCCTGTGATTCTGAGTGGACCAAGGCTGGGGTTTCAGACAATGCATGTGTTGTCCGTGACCATCAAGGTAAAATGAAACAGGGCTGGATGGCCGGCAATCTGTGTGTGGTTCTGAGACTACCAGTGGAAAAGGCTGCAGTAACAGACAGTGAATGTGAATGGCTGGATCTATGACTACCAGTATACAATGTATGTGTATGTGTGTTCCTGTGACTCCCAGTGGACCAAGGCTGGGGTGTCAGACAGTGTAAGTGTGGTTTTGTGTCTATCAATGGACAGTGGAACAAGGCTACATGACAGATGGAGTATGTGTAGCTCTGTGACTCCTAGTGGACAGCGAATCAAGAATGGGTGGCAGACAGTGTATGTGTAGTCCTGTGACTTTCAGTGCCCAATGCTGGGGCGGACAACAGTGTATGTGTGGTTGTGTGACTAAAATTGGACAGTAAAACAGTATATATTTTTCCAATTCAGCCCTGGTGGGTATGTTTTGGCTTGCAGTGGCGAGTAACTTTTCAGGTCTGGCTAGTAGCAAAGGACTTAAAATTATAAGCCATGTATATATATATATATATATTTAAAATGTGAAGTCCTTTGCTGAAAATTTACTCGCCACTGCAAGCTATAACATACCCACCAGGGCTGAATTTCTACTCGCCAGGGCTAAATTTTCGCTCGCCATTGGCTAGTGGAAATTTTGAGCCATATATATATATATATATATATATATATATATATATATATATATATATAGAATAGTAGTTGTGGAGTGGACCGCACACACTGTGGTTCAAATACATTCGCCTGGGTGCAAATCAAATAATAAAGATGATACATACAGTTCAAGCAAGGAGATCGCACTCACAGGACTTCAATTCCATAGGTAATGTTGTTACAAGTTTATTGAGATCGACGTTTCGGCCAACAACGTAGCCTTTATCAAGATACAATAGTGTAGCAAACAAACTCTTTAAATACCTTCCCCCACATCTTAGCGTGAAAACCGCACCAAATACCTAGGATTTGCACCCTGGACAATTAGTACTTTTGCTCCATCCATTGCTCTGAGCACTCTGACGTTTTCCCTATCTCCTGGCCTTTAATATGGACTAGGTATTTGGCGCGGTTTTCACGCTAAGATGTGGGGGAAGGTATTTAAAGAGTTTGTTTGCTACACTATTGTATCTTGATAAAGGCTACGTTGTTGGCCGAAACGTCGATCTCAATAAACTTGTAACAACATTACCTATGGAATTGAAGTCCTGTGAGTGCGATCTCCTTGCTTGAACTGTATATATATATATATATATATATATATATATATATATATATATATATATATATATATACACATACACACACACATTTATATGCACATATATACACAGACATATACAAACACACACATATGTTAGTGTTTGCATGTATGATTAGGTTATCACCATTTCCCTCATATTCTCCATCATCAGTCGCTCATGACATTGGGGGAGATGCAATAACCTTGATAAGGAGGTGACAATGAAGTGGAGATACCTTCTCCAGTGGTATCACTTCTCCAATTCCTATATAATTCCTTGTAGCCTATGCACTAACATTTCTCCAACTTTTGAGATCTTAGTGCACAGGCACCATAGAATAGCATAGGAAACGAAGAAGTGATCTCACTAGAGAAGTCATCTCCTCTTTATCACACCTTAGTGCATAACTCCCATTGTGTACTGCCTGCTTGTATCTCCTCTGATGGTCTTATGTAATCGTGCAAAGTACTGCTGTCTCACTGATGATTTGAGCTCCATATCTTGCCTGATCTGGAGGCTTACTTTTTTGCTAGAAGTTTTGTTTGGATATATGAATTAGAGGGGAATGCCACATTTTATAGGTTCACACTGGGAGCTATATAGCCTAAAAATGGCCCTGGTTGCCTGTCCACATTTCTCAGAACTAGGTATGATGAGAAAGCCAGGGAGGGCACTGTATTTAACTTCATAATGTCTCTGAACTGAAGCAATTAACTTGGAAAGGACTTTGCTATAACATGTATAATTTTAATGATTTCATTTTAATTGCCATTTAACTTGCCCTTCCCTTGTACCATGTGTATATGCTACAGAGTCACTGTTTGCAAACTCTGAATTATACAAACTTGTTCTGTCATATGACATTAGCAAATTCACTTGCTCTACTCAAGGAAGTTATTATCTTCTCTTTGCAACTTTATAGCAAAACTGTCATGGATCGGTTCCGAGACACTCTGAGGGATCTAACAATTGTCCTTGTCAGCCTGCAATCGATGCCTGTGTATGACGAGTTTAACCCTTTGAGTGCCAGAGGGGCAACACATTGCAAAGCAATATGTTGGATGCCCCTGTGGCACTCAAAGGGTTTAGAACAGTTTGCAAGACTCATGAACAAATGATTTTGCTTTCTTAAACACTACTGGGACCAGATATTTAACCTTTGGATTTACTGTTTCGGAGATGTCCCTAGCATAGAAAACAGGGCTCCTGTGAGCCCCAATTTTCCCAGAACAGTCCCAGTTTTTGGAAGCCAGTCCCACTGTCTTGGCTAAAGCTGATGGGGATATTAACCCTTTGAGTGTCAGAGCTACCCAACACATTGTGTCGGTTACTTCTCTGGGACTCAATGTCCTGGATTTCTGCCTTTTGCGCACACAATGTTAAGATTGGCTACATGCCAACCAATCAAAGTACTTTCTTAGTCAACCTCCTTTCTGAATTTACATAATCTGCAAGAGCATAATATATAGTCACAATGACTATATATTTCATTTTTTTTTTCTATATGTCCCTGTCAGTGAGCTTCCTGAAAATCTGTTTCCAAAGAGCTTTCGGTCAAGAACTATGAAAGTAAGGCTAGTGATACAATGTAACACTATCTCTGCAGCGGAAAAGACTACCTAAAGCCTATTAAATACAGAATACACAACACTCAGCACTGCAGTCAGTGCAGGGTATGTACTAAGAATAGAGGTGAATAGAGTCTGGGCTCCGTATGTATGCATCGATTTGTGGTATGAGCCATGCCTGATGCACATCTATATACTAAAGGCACCCTTGAGGCCTTAGTGCATAGGTGGATTTCCCAGGCATGGTTGACTGTGTCTCCCCATAGTGGGTGCAGCCAGGCCTGATTTAATGAATCTGGTCCAAGGAAAGCAGGTGGAACTTCCTCCTGTTCCTTTGCCTCTGGATTAGGCAAACGTAACCGGGAGCTGGGACTCTGTCTGATCCTACAGTGACCCCCTTCCCCAAACAACCTCCCCAAACATACAGGTCCCCTGAGTTAACCCCTTAGGTTAGAATGGAGGGATGATAACGTACAGGTTTTTTTTTCCTTTTGTTCTTTTTACTTATCCCCTCAGTTGCTGGAGCTGATTGGAATGCATTGCTAGGGAGTGGTTGATTAAAAAACAATACACTACACCTATCCCGTTGCCTCCATCCTAACCAGGCCACTGATTAACCCCTCCTTTGCCTGATTGAATAATATTATCTGAACAGGCAATGAAGTTGTTAATGGTTAAAAAGAAAAACCTCTCTGGCACTCAAACAGCTAAGACCAAAAGGCCTTAAATTAAATGAAATGGTGGGTTTTTAGCCTAAATGGGAGGTTACGACTAACGGGGGACACTGTGAAAAGACAGGCGTGAATAAATATGTGATTGTTTACCCATCTTATGTACGGTGTTCCGGCTAACAGTGGAACTGCAAGACAAGTAGGGGGAGCTATCAGTGGGTTGAAGCTGGGATGTAAGTGTCAAACATGGTAGGTGACTAGAGGAAGGTGTCCTGGACCCCTTCCATGGGCATTCAGTGAGTATGGGCTCTTTGCCCCCCCCCATATTAATTTTTCTTGTTGTTTTTGGTCTTCCAAAAAATGTATATAAAAGGTGTATAGACAGAGTATTAAATTATATCTATTAAATTTGATTAAAACATTTGGGGTGAATGTTCCCAATTTTTTTTTTTTTTTTTTTTTACATTTAATTTTTTAAGGGAGAGTACAAAAGTACCCTCCCGCTAACAAAAAAAAAACATGATACGGCGTCCCAGAACCTCATGTTCTTTTGAACACACCCTCTATCCTGATCTGATCAGGATGGAGAACTGGGGGATTACCTTATCCCTTTACATTTTATTTAACAAAGTCTGTTCTGAAATAAAATCAAATGCTTGTTTGGTTTTTTTGTTTGATTTTATTCATTAAAGGGATAGTAATACTTTATTATTACTATCCCCCATATTGTTATTCGCAAAATAATTTAATTGCCCCCAGGTTCATCTCTCAAACCTTTATGGTTTGAGAGATAACCGAAGGCAAAGTTTCCCCCTCCCTCCCCCTTCCCTGAAGTCAGCGTTGTACTGACTGCAAGGGAAGTCTGTCGTATGACAGGCTTGCGGCTCTGCAGCAGAGCAGAGATCGTGTTAGTGAAAAAGAATTATTTCACTGAAACTGTCTTCTATATGTGCTTGGTTTGTGCTTGGTTTGCAAGCACATGTAGAAGACCGTTTCAGTGAAATAATTCTTTTTCACTAACGCGATCCCAGCTCTGCTGCAGAGCCGTCTGATGAAAGTCAGACCGGATATCCCTGTAGTCAGTACAACGCTGACTTCAGGGAAGGGGGAGGGAGGGGGGACCTTTGCCTTTGGTTATCTCTCAAACCATAAACGTTTGAGAGATGAACCTGGAGGCTATTAAATTGTTTTGCAAATATCTACAATATGGGGGATAGTAATAATAAATTATTACTATCCCTTTAACCCCTCCACTAGTAGTTTAGTTAGTTTTAAAAATGTAATGTACATTATTAATCCCTCTACCGCAAGCAAATTTGCAATGAGCTGCATTGTGAAGTCGGATGGCAACTGAGGGATTAAGGAGGGCATTTGTTTGTATGTGGGTGGATGTTTTGGGGTGCTATGGAATGCGAGGCTCAGACAGGGCAAATGGAGGTTCATGCAAACCACGTTGCACCTGCCTTAACTACGTGTAGAGATACAGATGTATAAAAAAGATAAACTGATGTCTCTGTATCCATTCACCATCAGCACTGCAACCAAGAGCAGACACATGCTGATAATGTCAGTTTACCTTAGCATGTCCACCTCTCCACCTAAGATGCAGACAGGTTTAAGGCAAGCACAAAAATTACATTTTCCGGATCTACTTTGAAAACAGGCACAAAGTGGGAGAAACCTAGGTGCAGACCAATCAACCACAATCCAATAGAAAACAGTTTAATAAATGCCCCCACAATCGCCTGATAGAGGGTTTTCTGGAATAAAAATTCAGGGAGTTCACTGTCAGGGACA
Source organism: Rhinophrynus dorsalis (assembly GCA_037306005.1). NCBI lineage: Eukaryota > Metazoa > Chordata > Amphibia > Anura > Rhinophrynidae > Rhinophrynus > Rhinophrynus dorsalis. The sequence continues at coordinate 274,437,884 of CM074719.1, forward strand.
TAAAAGTGTAAAAAAAAAAAAATGAAAATAGCTAAAAATATTATATGCCATGTGTTTTATCAGATTATGCACTTCCAGAATATTTAAAGTTAAAAAGAAGGCTGACTTACCTTAAAAGGATAGTAATATTTCACCTAAACAGCCTCTCCAATTAATCTTCATAGTATTTAAGCCAAAGAGAGTGTTATTTCAATACTGTCAGAGTTGTAGTTCAAGAGTAAATGAATGATAAAGTATCCCCCTACGGCCCCTTTTACCTAGTGTAAGCCACCTGCCCTCAGATGTGGAATCTGGTCCACAGATCAGACTGCTCACAGCAAGGGACAATCTTCTTACTATGAGAACAATGAAAGCCCTGCCCCCATTGACAGGTTTTTCCCTTATGTTAATTGAAGATTGTCCCTCTGTGCGATCCATCCAGACAATCTTGCTGTTCTGAGCTGAGCAGTGTTACATAAGTAAAAGGTGTGGGGGATAATTTATCATTCAATTACTCTTGAACTACAACTCTGACATTACTGAAATAACACTCTTCATGGCCCAAATACTATGAACATTAATTGGGGCTGCTTTTATTATGAAACATTGCTATCCCTTTAAAAACAAATAGGTGGCACAGAAGCAATATTTTCAAACATAGATCTGAGAAAGATAATGTAAATCGTAGTCTCCACCCTACGCATTTATTCACTCAGACCTAAAAGGAGACATGTACTTAGGCCCACCGAGTGCTCACCACCCCATGACATCTTCAGTGGCCTTAGTAACTCTATGTGCACACTGTCTGCATAGACAGACAGCTTTGAATCTTACAAGCTGCCATTTAGATCAACAAAGGAGGTGTGGCAAAAGATGAACTTGATGGACTTTTTGTCTTTTTTTCAGTCTCATCAATTATATAACTATGTGACAAGTCTTCCACTCACCACAAAAATAATACTAATGCTAAACACAAATGTGGGATGCACTGCTAAAATCACCACTACTTTTTGGGGTATGATGGGTCCTCTTTCTGTTTAACATTTATGGGGGCTCTAATTAAAGGAGTTAACCCTTTTAGTGCCAGAGAGATATCCAACCCCTCTGGCACTCAAAGGGTTAAACTTATAATAAATGTATAATATTGACCGTACATTTGTTTTCTTCTCCCTGTCTTTCTTTATCACTCTGAGTTCTCTCATTCTCAGCCTTATTTGTGTTCCATTAACCTTCTCTAATCTCACATTCTCTCTAACACTCACATACGCTCTCTCGTTTTCCCTCTTTATGGCAGTCTCTCGCTCTCTCCTCACATTTCATCCTTTACAGTGTTTTTTGCTTTAATTGGAACCATATGAGCAGCAACGTTAGGGGAGGTAGAGGGGGTTGGAGAGCAAGAGAGAAACTGAGAGTGTGAGAGAGAAAGAACAGAGCAATAGAAAAATGGAACCTGGCAAGAAGCAGGCAGATGAGACAAAGGTGCAATATAAATTGAATGCAATGTGAGAGACTTGGATGGCTGCAGCATACACTCACTTACCATGTTACTGAAGAGTGCGCTTAGCTCCCGTGACAGTACAGACAGGTTCAGGAATCCAGTAGACAGTTCATGATTGTTCAAGGAGAGCTGGTTACTGCCCAGAGATTGAAGGGCCTCCACATATCCCTCCTGGGATTCCACATGAGCTGGTGAGAGATTGCCACATTTAATCCAATGTATATCAAGAGCCACAAATTTATACAGAAAGATGCTTAAGCCCTAGCATGCATCCAATGGATTACTAGCCCCTTAATATGCATCCAGAGACACCAACACCTTTAAAGTACATCAAGTGCAGAGATGGGAAAATTACTACCAATGGGCCAATTTAATCTGACACTTAGGTCCGGCTGGCTGCGCACATACAGAGGTGCTAAAAAAGAAATGATCACTTTCTCTACACAAGAACAATGAAACATTTTATCACAAAGCACATTGATTCAAGGGGGAGATTCACTAAGCGGTGATAAAGAGGTGATAAAGTGGAGATGACTCCTCCAGTTTATCACTTCTCTATTTCCTATGTTATTCTGTTGAGCCTGTTCACTAGGATTTCTTCATCTTTGGAGATCTGAGTGCATAGGCTCCATAGAATAACATAGGAACTGGAGCAGTGATAAACTGGAGAAGTCTTCATAATGCAATTTGCTCTGTTTGGAGATGACTCATTACTATGATCCTACAAAAACATACTGAACAGTGGTGTGGCCCTCAAAACAACTGCACAAAAGGGGACAAAATACAGAATTCACAAATCTCCATTTATTTAAATAAGCGACTAGGAAGGACAATCACTGTTCTATAGAGCCACTGACATATTCTGTATACTCACACAGCCCAGAGGTGTAAAGGGATCGTACACTCTTTCGGATCCTGTTCAGAACCTGAAGATCAGTGTCTAAACTCTGAGTACAGAAAGATAAATATTAAAGAAAGGATGGGGAGATGGGAGCAAGAGTGAAGGAAAAGGATTGATAAAAAAAGAAAAGAAATGTGACACAGAGAGATGGGATAGAGGGACTGAAAGATGAAAAGGTTAACATGAGGAAAAGAGAAAATAAAAAGGGAGTTGGAGAAGTAAATCAGGGAGGAAAGGAGAATGGTGAAATAGGGAACACCAGAAAGCAAAAGTAGAGGATGACAGACAGTAAGTAATAATAATAATAATAATCCTTTATTTATATAGCGCGCACAGATTCCGCAGCGCTTTACACTCATATTGGTTCCTGTCCCCATTGGGGCTCACAATCTAAATTCACCTATCAGTATGTTTTTGGAGTGTGGTAAGAAGAAATGAGGTAAAAGAACTGGACATAAGGTAAGAAGAAGAAGCGTGTATGATGAACTGAACTGAACTACAATGATTTAAGTAGTAAGGAGAGGTGGTGGTAATGGTGAGAAAGAGAAGCGGGATATAGGGAAGATAGAAGAGTGATAAAGGTAGAAGGCAGAGAGGGGACTGAAAGAGGGAAGATAGGAAGGGGAGTAATGGAAGATAGAAAGAGAAGAGTGGTGAGAGAAGGCGGGTAGGGAGAGATGTAGTAGAGAAAAGATGGCATGGGGAGTGATAGAAGGAATGTAGAAAGAGAAGAGAGGGGTGATATAGAAGAAAGGTAGAGAAATAAGGGAAAGTGGAATGGGGCAATAGAGGACAGGTATAGGGGGATGACAGAAGGAAGGTGGGAAAGAGAAGAAACGCGTAGAGGCAAGGTAGAGATGATAGAGAAAAGAGAGAGTATGGCGTGATAGACTGCAAAAGAAAAGAGAGGAGGTTGATAGACGGAAGGTAAAAGAGAAGAAAGGAAGTGATAAAGAGAATGTGGGATGAGAGAAGAATGATATAGGGAGGTAGAGAAGAGTGGTAAAAAGGGAAGGAGTAATAGAGGGAAGGCAGGAAGAGGAGAAGAGAGAGCAGTAATAGAGGGAAGGTAGAATGTGTAATGAAAGTGGGAATGTAGAAAAAAAAGACAGTAATAGAGGGGAGGCAGAAAGATAAAAGAGGGGAATAACAGAAAGTATAAAGTTAAGAGGGGAGTGACAGAGGAACGGTAGAAAGGGAAGAGGGAAGCTTGATATAGGAAGGGTAGGAAAATAAGAGGTGGGTGATAAATAGAAGGAAAACATATGAGAGGAGAAGACAAAGGGAGGGTAGGAAGAGAAGAGAGGAGAGTGACAGAAGGAAAGTAGGAAGGTGATAGAGGGAGGGAAGGAAGGTGATAGAGGGAGGGTAGGAAGAGAAGAGAGGTGACTAATAGAGGGAAGATAGGAAGAGAAGAGAGGTGAATGATAGAGGCAAGATGAGAAGGTGACAGTGGGTGATGGAGGGTAGGAAGAGAAGAGAGGATGAGTGATAACGGGAAGGTAGGAAGGTGACAGTGGGTGATAGAGGGAGGGTAGGAAAAGATAAGGGGTGGGTAATAGAAGCAAGTTAAAAGTGAAAAGGGTGGATGACAGAGGGAGGGAAAAAGGGAAGAGAGGGGATGAAAGCAAAGAAAGGAAGGAATAGACGTGAGGGGATGATAGAGGGAATGTAGGAAGAGAAGTGGGGGATGCTAGAGGGAATGTAGGAAAAGAAGAGTTGTGGGTGATAAAGGGAAGGTAAAAAGATATGAGAGGTGGTTGATAGAAGGAAGAGAAAAGAAAATTTTGAATGACGGAAAGTAGGAAGAAGAGAGAAGGTGATTGAGGGAAGAAGAAAAAGAGGAGGTAGAAAGAGATGATAGGAAGTAATTTAACGTAAATATAGATGAGAGTGAGTGATAGAGGGATGGCAGAAAGAAAAGAATGGAGAGATATAGTGAAAGTAGAAAGAAAAGAGTAGAGGGAAAGTAGAAAGAAAATAATGGAGTGATAGAGAAAAGGTAAAAAAGGGAGACAAGGAACAAATTAGGGATGGCAGAAAGAGAAAAGGGGTGATAGAGGGAATTTAGAAACAGAAGAGTGGTGACACAGGGAATTTAGAAAGAAGGTAGGAAGAGAAGAGATATTGGTTAGGTAGGAATAGTAGAGAGGGAGTGATAGAGGGAAGATAAAAAAAATAAAAGAGGGAGTGATAGAGTAAAGTTAAAAAAGGAGAGAGGGGAACGACACTGAAGACCAAAAAAGAAAAGAGGTGAATGATAGAAGACAGGTAGAAAGAAGAGATGGAAGGTGGGAAGAGAAGAAAGAGAGTAACACAGGGAAGGTATAAAGAGAGAGGTATTTTTATTACTTCTGGAATGCGGAAATGAAGTGTATTATAAAGAGATGACCCCTCCTCCCCCCTCTCACCTACAGATCTTGTTTCTCCTTCTCATCCTCTTAGCCAACGCAATCACTGTCTCAGACATAACGTACACATCCACATATGTATATGACAATAATACAGACACACATGAGTGACACAAGTAAGGCACATTACCAAAACAAAAAACAGGTGTGACAAAATAGCACGTAACAGTACCATAAGGACAAAGCACAAGTACACACAAGTGTGACACGGTACAAGAACATACAGGTAAAACACAATACCATAAGAACACATAGGTGTGACACAGTGCCACAACACACAAGTGTAACACAGTGACACAAGAACACACAGGGGTGACACAATGCTCAAGTATGACACAGTAGAACAAGAACACATAGGTGTGACAAAGTGCCACAACAACAACACACAGATGTGACACACTGCCACAACATACAAGAATACACAGGTGGGCACAGTTCAAGAACATACAGTTGTGTGACACAGCACAAGAACACACAAGAGTAGAACAGTACCATAAGAACACACAGGTGCAACACTAAAATAACAGACACAGTACCACACTATCCATCCTTATTAACATACTATAACATGTTTTTAGTAAGACATAAACACATACAAAACAAACTAAATCAAATACTACACAGTTTTAACAAGCTAGTTTATAGATCGAAATATCCATAAACATCACACATCCATTTAGCTATTATTATTTACGTTAATAGTAGTGCCAGATACACATTGTGGGGCAAATCAAATGCACTATATGGGTCTCACAGAAAACCCAATAGGTCGCAAATGCATTACTGTGAAATGCGTTGGAGCCCTCTCAGTGATTTAATACCCAGTTAAATCAATTCGAATTTGTATTTGACCCTTAAACTGCAATTGACTTGACTCAGAACTGATCTACTTATTTTTAGTACATCAACTTCATTATGAATCATAAAGACTATTGATATAAATACATAGTAGGGGATTAAATCCATACATCCACTACCTGCACCCACCTCCTCCAACGCACTGACTCCCTGTCTGCATTTCTGCGCCCTAGAGATGAAGCTGTGTGTTGAGGAACACAGGGGATCCTCATTAGTAATCCCTAGCAACAAGGACAGTGGGCTCAGGTCTGGCATGGTGCTGACCCCCAACTCTTCCCTCATCACTTAATCCAGAATAACTGGTTTGCTTCAAAGCACTGAGACGTTCCTTTCTGGATTTTAATCTCGTTTCCAGTATGATCTACATCCCCAACGGATCCCACTTTCAGTCAGATTTTGTAATTCCACTCAGTCCGTGTAAAGGCAGATTGCCCATTAACACAATTTGTTCATTAAATATTGATGCAATTGCTACTGAAATAGACCAATATCTAATATGGGGCAGCACTCATGCAAAATCAGAACTCCGGTTTTGGTACAGATTAAAACAAAGTTAAAAGGTGTCCTATGTCCAGTTCAATGTGTGTTCCGAATTTCATCCAGTACCTAACGATCTAGCATCATTTGAAACAAAAATTAGACTCATTGGATCTGGTTTCAATACGGATTCGTCATTTGCAAACTTCAATCCAAACATAACTTCAGTTGACTATTGTATATTCCGATTAACCGTGGTATTCTCTCCGGTCAATTTCAGGTTCATATTATTTGCAAACTTTTTACTGTCGTAGACTTGCCAGAGTTCATGCAATGACTGCGATTAGCTGGAGTTTCAATGTAGAGCCATTATATTTAATAAACAGTTGATTCACGTTACTAACAAGATTTTCTCACTGATTTGGAATATCCTTAAAATCTCTTCTGGATTCGGGATTCCTTCGAAACCTTCAGACTTGCCCTGATTCAGTGTTCAGGAGACGTGTGACCCTCCTCCCTCACTCCCCTCCTCCCTCACTCCCCTCCTCCTGCCCATCCCAGTCACGTGATCGGCCGAAGCCCGAGAGAGCAGAGTCTACAGTGTGGATATGCGTGTGTAAATGCTTGTGTGTGTGATCGAAGGGGTTTGTTCTTTGTAATGTTGTAGCCTATCCACTGAGATAAACAGTTTCTATATTTTAACCCTTTAAGGACTAGAGGGGCGTGCAACGTTGTCCTTATAGGGTTCAACGTTACAAACACTGTATACTTTTATTGAATAAAACGCCGTAGAACAAGAGATGCTTTTGAGCAGATTCCATAAGAGGAGTGGGGGCGTGGGGTAACCTGTGGTCTTCTAGATGTTGTTGGCGTCAAATTCACGTAATCCTAAACTGGCTATTGTAGTAAATCAATTTCACATATCTATTTTCAAGCTAGAAAAACTGTTTATTTTAATGAACAAACTCCATAGAGCAAGATACTTTATTGGAGAGTTTTTTTTATCTTTCACCTGCATATGTACGTATCTTCCTAGAACAGGGTTGAACAACCTGTAGCGCTCCAGGTGTTGTTGGACTACAATTCCTATCATCATCTCTCTCACACAGAGATACTTTTAAATGAATAGTAAAGACAAACCAGCTTCACTTAAGGAACAAAAAAATTCCCATCGATTTAAATGGGACTTTTAACCTCTTGATTGTTAGATAATCCTCAAGAAGAATGCTATGGCATTCAGTCAGTTAAAAACAAACAAAGCATGTAAATCAGTGCTTATTTTTATTCCTCATTGGACATTTATGGTGTATTCAGTGTGTCACAGTGGAATCTGGGGTTTGCCTTTAAGGCTGGAGAGTGACCTAGACAGAAGGGTGGTATGCAGGGCTGGTGCAAGGATTTTTGCCACCCTAGGCAAAACCTAATTTTGCCGCCCATTTGGCCCCACCCCTTTATACCATGCCTACTTATATATTACAATATTCATGATTGTCCTCTCTCTGCCCCCTGGGCCAGTCTGCCCCTGGTCTGGAGATGCCCCCCACCAGCTCCACTTTGCCCCCACCAGCTCCACTATGCACCTATCGGCTCCAACTTGCCCCCCAGCTCCACTTTGCCCCCCATCAGCTCCAACTTGTGCCCAGCAGCTCCACTATGCCCCCTCAGCTCCAACCTGCCCCCCATCCGCTCCAACTTGCCCCCAGCTCCACTTTGCCCCCCATCAGCTCCAACTTGCGCCCAGCAGCTCCACTATGTCGCCTCAGCTCCAACTTGCCCCTATCATCTCTAACTTGCCCCCCATCACATACCTGTAGCTCCCGTGCCGTCTTCTCTTCAGTAATGCAGAGCGCGCTGGGAGATCATGACTCCCAGCGCGCTCTGCATTACTAAAGAGCGACCGCGATGAGGGAGCGCAGTAGCAACGCAAACCTGACTGTGTTGCGTTCCGGTGTGTTGGGTGCGGGTGCAGCTCTTCTCCGCTGCCTGCCCGCACCCCCAGTACGTGTGCTCCCTAGGCCGGCGCCTACCTCGCCTATAGGTGGCGACGGCCCTGGTGGTATGTAGCCAGTCCATCCAACAGCAGGGTGTCCAAGTGAACTTGACTAGAGCACTAGGAGATGATGCATTTATATGTTGCAATTCAACAAGCTATAAAGTTAAATTTTGGAGGGCAAAACAACTTAACCCTTGAGTGCCAGAAGGGTACGCAACACATTGCAAAGCAATGCGTTACATATCTCTCTGGCCCTCAAAGGGTTAAAATTCCCATTGTATTAAACCTTTGAGAGCCATGGAGGTATCAAACACATTGCAGGGTTAAATGGCTCTTTTCAATCATTTAATGCTAAACAATGTGGGTGACCTATCCTAGCCTCCTAGGGGTTAAAACTTGAAATCAATGGGAAATTGGCAAGTTTTTATTTGTCTGCTTTTGTGTAGTTGGTTTGCCCCAGACTTGCACCTATTAAGGGCTTTATGCAGGAGACGAACAAACCAACTGCTGCAGGGTACAAAGAAAAAAACCCTAAGTCCTATCTATGGTGCAGTTTGTTTCCCCTAGAATTGCTACTCTTTTCTTTCTTCATAAGGCCTAAATGTATACTAATATATTATGGAGTAAAAACAAAAGCAAAAAAAAAAGAAACAAATTGCCATAGTGTAAAGAAAAATAAACAATTACAAGCATATAAATCACTGGGAAATGTGTGGTTTTTACTCATTTTATTAATCTTTTTTCAGGCCTAGACAGGAGCAAATTCACAGGTGCCTCTTGCCGCCTCATTCACGTGCAAGCAAACATGAATGAACTTGCGTAACATGCTTATGTTTGCTTTCTTTCTACTGGATATAGTCCCTTCAGGTGACTGGGATAAAGACTGATACATACTCCCCAAAACACACTGCCATACCTATGCACCAATCGGAACAAACCTTTTTATATTTATTTTTTAACAAACATGCAGCACCAAATTAAAGTGTTAGTAATGTCCCCAAATAAATATTTATCATCTTGTAGTGCTAAATAAGTTGAGCTAAATGCAAAAAACCTTCTCTCTCAAACCGCAATGGTTTGAGAGAGATTCCTATTCAAAGTTCCCCCTTCCCTTTCCTTGATGTCAGTGCTGTGCTAACAGTAGGGGAATCCTGTCCGGGGATCAAAATGGCGGCTCAGAGGCAGAGCCGCAATCGTGTTATTTGAAACGATTGAGTTCACTGGAAAGGTCTACAAAGTGTGTCTGGTTTGCAAGCACACTTTGTAGACCATTCCAATGAATAATCTGCTGTACACCTGACAGCAGGAAACTTCAAACTTGCACAGTGAATATCTCTCAAACCATAGCGATTTGAGAGATAGGTTTTTTTGCATTTAGCTCAACTAATTTAGCACTACAAAACAATAAATATTTATTTGGGGACATTACTAACACTTTAAGACTCCATAGGGCCTAGACAGGATTGCAGATTGGGTCCCCCTATCCCAGCTTGGACTCCTGCCCCACCTCATCGCTGAAGCAAACCTCTCTAGGTTTGCCCGTTGTTCTTGTTGTTAGAGGTACTAGTACCATCGTAAAGGGGAACTATCACCCCAAATAAAGTCTCCCCCCCAACAATTACCCATCTAGCCATAAGCTTAACAATAGCAGTATTAGCCAGCATAATTACCTTGTTACTGAGAAATCCTATTTGTGCCAAGACTGATGGCCGGGCAACAGTCCAGACATCTTTGCTTACAGACATCGGTGCGCCTGCGCTCTCAGTCCCAGTGTCTTCTAGGAGACGTATGGTACCTTTAGGTACCAAAAGGGACTGGCGGTGCAGGCGTGCAGATTCCTCTAAGAGCTGTTGCCTGGCTGTCAGTCTTGGCAGAAGTAGGATTTCTCAGTAACACAGTAATTATGCTGGCTAATACTACTACTGTTAAGCTTATCGCTAGATGGGTAATTGCTGGGGGGAGACTTTATTTGGGGAGATAGTTCACCTTTAATAAAAGACAAAAATCAATGTTTTAACCCCTTGGATGCCAGAGAGGTCACCAAAGCATTGCAAAGCAATACATCGGGCACTACCCTGGCATCCAGGGGGTTAAGTATATTAAAAATGTACTTTATAGTTTATAATTGAAATTGTGCTACACAAAGGATTTCACAAAGCTTGCAGTTGAAATTGGCAGGGCTGGTGCAAGGATTCTTGCCACCCTAGGCAAAACCTAATTTTGCTGCCCCCTTGGCCCGCCCCTTGTGTACCACCCATTTATTCCCTGCCCCTATATTTGTATAAGTGTCAGTGTATGTGTGTTTCCTACATGTGTATGTGTCAGTTTGTGTGTTCCCTATATGTGTATAAGTGTCAATGTGTGTGTGTGTGTGTGTGTGTGTTCCCTATATGTGTGCAAGTGTCAATGCGTGTGTATTCCCTATACGTGTATGTGTCTGTGTGTGTGTTCCCAATATGTGTATGTGTAAATGTGCGTGTTCCTTATATATGTATAAGTGTGTCAAAGGGTGTGATCTCTTTATGTATATCAGTATGTGTGTGTTTGTTTCTCTGTATGTGTATCAGTGTGTCATTGCATGTGTTCCTTATATGTGTGTGTGTCAGTGTCAGTGTATGTTCCCTATATGTATATGTGTGTGAGTCTCTGTAGGAGTATCAGTGTGTAAGTGTGTGTGTGTGCTTCTCTATATGTGTATCAGTGTGTCAGAGTGTGTGTTCACTATGTGTATAAGTGTGTCAATGTGTATGCTTGTCTGCATGTGTACCAGTGTGCATACTTATCTCTATGTGTATCAGTGTCGGCAGAACATCTGATTACTGACCGAAACGTTGAGCAATACATCGCTCTAATTTTGCATTCTAAACGTAATTATTATTTTATTTCAATATTCATCTGCGTACACTTCTAAAATGGATAAAAACTCCATCCATTAAAATACAGATATTCTATATTAGTAGTAATACTTATAATAATAATAACTATTATTATTATTATACAAATTGTATACCAATAATACTAAATATAAAACAACTGCTACTGTTACGATAAAAAATCGTTATCGTCATAAACCCATCCATTCTCAGCAGTTTTACATTTATTGGTCCTGTATGTGAATCTCTATATAAACATATGTTTATTCACAGAAGAAAGTGTGAGGGGGATTTTGACACAAACCAGTTGCTTCATGTCTCTGCAGGTTATTTAATAACAATATTAACCCTTTGAGTTCAAGAGATGACACCCCTCTGGCACTCAAAGCAGGGTTAACATTTATTCATCAAGCCAGGGCACAAAGCTGCACTATTCCACTTGAGGATTCTGGCGCATTTCTTTTGCTCCAGTTGCGAGAGTTTAGTAAAAAAAGATGAATGAGTTTCTAGTTGTCACGAGGGGACAGGGTAAGAGATCCCATTGTTGGCACTGCCATGAAACTGGTAAGATGATCCCAGAAGGAGCCCCCCCCTGCGCAGTGTTGCTGCTCAGCCGGGAGCTGTAAGGCTCGTTGGGGGTGGCAGGAGGACGCTTCCTAAGTGCTCGCTCTTTGAAGAGCAGCGCCTCTCTCTCCTCACAGTACAGCTGCCGAGGTGTGTATGGCTCTGCGCCCCCAGTAAATGTGCACCCTAGGATGGCACCTACTTCGCCTATAGGTGGCACTGGCCCTGCTTGCGGCAGATATATATAAAAATTAAATAAATGGAAAAAATAATAATAATAATAATTAAAAAATTGCAGCTCCCCCCATTTCAGCGCCCCCTACACTGCTGCGCCCTAAGGCGGCTGCCTAAACAGCCTTTTGCTAGAGCCAGCCCTGGAAATGGAGTTACAAAAGTGATCACACAGATGAGTGATCAGATCCAGATAGTGAAAAGCGGGTTTTAATCTCTAATTTTGCTGCAACATTGAAAAATCAGTTGCAACAACCCCAGAGGTGACTCCCTTAGGATTGAAACTTGCTTTATTCACCACTAGCATCTTATCACTGGATTTCACTTAACCCTTTGAGTGCCAGAGGGGCACGGAATGCATTGCTTTGCAATGCATTCCGTACCCATCTCGCACTCAAAGGGTGATGGAAAGTTAACAGAGCTTTGGAGCAACAAGTGGCCAAAGAGAGTCACTTTTGTTTTAGATGGTGTGAAATGTAGGTTATTTCATGACCTACAATTCTTACATATGTGTAACTGAATAAATGATTTAGAACAAGACCGAAGTATTTTATTTACACAGAATAATTTATAAACACACATGCTGAAGTTTAAACAAACATTAAAGGGATGGTAATGTCCCAGAAAAATATTTTTTGCATGGTGTAGTCCTTAAAAAGCTGAACAAAGTGCAAAAACAGTATCTCTCAAACAGCTATAGTTTGAGAGATATCTGCATTTAAAGTTGGATGTCTCCTGCTGTCAGCTATAAAACCAGTGGCGCAACTATAGGGGTCACACTTGCGACTGGGCCCGTGCACTCCAGGGGCCCGGCCACCCCCTGCGACCCCTCCGCCTGGCTCCCGCAATCTCCCTCCGGCGCTCTAGTAATGCATATGTCATCTCCCAGCGCTCTGCATTACTTAGAGGACCGCGCAGGAACTCCAGGTAGGAGGCAGGAGATGGGGACATTGTGGAGATTGAGGGGCATTGTGGAGGGGACCAATGGGGGGGGCCCTTGGCACTTCTTGCACCATGGTCCGGAGGCTTCTAGTTACGCCTCTGTGTAAAGCTGTCCGCAGGAAATCCATGTCGGCCGACATGGAGACTCTTCAGCAGAGCTGCAATAGCGTTATTTACAACTAATGACTGATACACTTATATACACACCCACACATTCTGATCTCCTAAAAAGAGGGACACCATGGTGAGAATGGGGGACAGAGGGATTTGGGTCTCAAAGAGAGACTGTCCTGCCTAAAGAGGGACACATGGGAGGAATGGTGCAGGAATATGGCAGCTTGTTAAAGAGATCAGATCATAGCTTTATTCTCTTTGCACTGATTAGCGTACAAACAGAGAAACTGGATATTAAACTAAGGTGATTTAAACTTACCTCACAGACACCCGCTCCATTTGAACATTCCATGATGTCCTGGGAAAGAAGGTAAGATCCAAGTCCATTAGCCCACAGACTGTTCATGCAGTTTGAGGACAGTGTGAGCCTTGTGGGAGGGGTAGAGGAAGTCATTTGCACAGCAGCAACACTATAGATTGGAGAAGAGGGCTTATATCCAGTCAGAATTCTGCAAACTCTGCAGTTGTTTTACACTGGCAGCAGGAAGCAGTTAAGCCAATTAGGAAATGTCTCACTGACTGCTTTACTGATGCTACCATAGTAATACAAGCCAATGGTACCATATCCATCCCCCAACTATGGTAGGGCCTGGGCCCCTCCTGTAGTCCCAGTCAGGATAACAACATTCCTGCCTGTGTCAGCTTGATGGTGGCCCTGGTCACAAGGCTGACTGTGAGCAGAGGCCGCACACGCCAGCCCTATGGGATATGTTCCCCTCGGTTTGGCATGGCAGGACCCCAAACTTCAGCAGGCCCTTGGTAGGCACCTAGGGTGCCTTGCCCATGATCTGGCTCTTCAAACATGAAAAGGTTATATACATATATATATGAGTGTGAATTAAAAACAAAACAAAAAAGCTAACGTTCTCATTCAAACAAGCAAAAGCTGGGAAATTCAAGGATACAGTTTCACCCAAAGAAAAGCTGAGAAATTTGTGTGTAAGTATTCACAGACATTTATTCCACACTCCTCCAAATGGTTTGTTGATGGGATCTAAAATTACCTCAGAATTTCCATTATTAACCCCTTAAGGACCAGGGGTTTTACACACAAGGACCAGAGCCATTTCATTCTCTGAGCCTGCACATGTGAGCAGAGGGTAAAGCTGAAAATGACTGCTACAGCCCTGGAGCAGTCAGATTCAGCCTCCCGGTATGATCACAGTCTGATCATATCCTATATAATAATTTGCTAAATCGTGTGTAATGCCGCGACATGCGCAGTAGAAACTGCTGCTCGTGCTGCAGTCATGCGCAGTAGAGACTGCCCGCGCCGTGGCTGATACAGAGCTGGGCGCTACGAAGGAGCGTCCATCTCTGTATCAGCCGCGACGTGGGCAGTCTCTACTGCGCATGACTGCCCCGCGACCGGGTGGCAGTGGCACTGTGGCCTGTGTAACGGGCTGTTAAACTAGTAACTCATAATGTGCCAGAACCGTCACTGGTACTTAAAGGGTCGTAACTTGGCACATCCACAGTTGTTAAGGGGTCAATGACATTAATAAAATTACAAGTGTTTTGTTATTTGCAAAGCATGGGAGATAGAATGCAGAATTAATGTCTGTAAAATGTTATCCCTGATTCCCTACACTTGTTTGTTAATCTTTAACTTTGCATTTCACAGTTTGTGATCTTTTGAGTGATATGTTTCACATTGGCTTAAGCTTCAAGGGAAACTTTCATCCAGAAGCACATTTTATCTATTTTAATAAATATTCTGAAACAACTATACTACTGATGATATTTTTGTCTATATTTTGTAGTTTTTGTGGAAGATTTTAAGACTTAGGGCTTGATTCATTTGGCCCCATTGGCCAGAAAAACAGCTAACGGTATTTTTTAAGCCATTACCTGTGTTATGAAAAAATACCAGATAAAAAAACCCAACTTCGGGCAATATATGTACATACCGAACACCAAAATATGCCACTCAATTTTATGCATTAGGCACTAAGATCCTTTAAGGGACCCACTTTATCATGTGAAATCTGCACCCAGTGTTTTCTGGGTGCAGAGTCCCTTAACGGATCTCAAAAGTGCCGATGCAGGAATTGAATCAGTGGATGTATTGATATGGGGTCATAAGCCCCATATCAATACATCCAAAGTACTAAAAAAATGTGTCAAATGTTAGTAGAATTACCCCTATGAGTGCCAGTAGGGTATCCTTACCCCACTGGAACTCACAGGTTTAATCCGACTAAGTTAAAAAAAATAGCCCTTGGCAACAAACTCTTATCAGTAATCCTGCTGTCCAGCGGAGTCTTCCCCATCCTGGTTAGCTACTGTCCTTCTTCTTCAATCTTCCATCTTCTGTTTTCTCTCATCTTCTTTCTTCTTATCTTCTTTGTCTTCTGTCCTGTAAAATAAAATTAACGTCAATGAAAGTAGTGTTTACAAAAATGCCCTCAAAATATGCCAGAGTTAACCCTTTGAGAGGTGGTGTCTCAAGGTTGAATTGCACTTCAATATCTCAGCACCGGAACCTCAATCTACGTCCACCTCGGGAACTTGTTCCAAAAAAACTTGCAAATGTATTCACTATCACCCAAAAATCATTCCCCTGACGAAGTCAATGAATGTGCCAAAGCACGTAGGGAGATATTTTCTGTATATTTATTTTATTGAAATTTTACATATATCTTTATACTACCCAAATAAATGGATGCTTTTGAATAGCCCAGGTATTGGTGATTTTTACATGATAGTGAATACATTTGTAAGTTTTTGGAACAAGTTCCTGAGGTGGATGCAGACTTGAGGTTCCAGTACTGAAATATTGAAGTGCAATTCAACTTAGATGCTGGGAGAGCCTCTTGATTCTATGAGTAGACATCTTTAAAGGGATAGTAATGTTTCATAATAAAAACAGCTCTAATTAATCATCATAGTATTTGGACTTTGGAGAGTGTTATTTCAGTTCTGTCAGAGTTGTATTTCAGGAGTAATTCAATGACAAAGTGTCCCCCTCCTGCCCCTTTTACTGATGTAACACTGCTCAGCCAAAGCAGAAGGGAGGTGCCCAGGTAAATTGCACAGAGGGACAATCTTCAATTAAGATAAGGGAAAAACCTGAAAAGCTTGTCAAGGGGGGTAGGGCTTTCATTGTTTTCATATAAAGAAGATTGTCCCCTGCTGTTATCTGTCTGGTCTTACAACCAGATTCCACATCTGAGAAGAGATGGCTTACACTAGGTAAAAGGGGCGGGAGGGGAACTTTGCTTGTGAATATCTCTTAAACCATAAAGGTTTGAGAGATAAGACTTATATTGTTCTTCATGTTTTTTTAATGCCTACAAAATAAAATAGTTAAAGGGATAGTAATACTTCGTTTTAACTTTATTTTATTTTGTAGGCATTAAAAAAACATGAAGAATGATATAAGTCTTATCTCTCAAACCTTTATGGTTTATGAGATATTCACAAGCAAAGTTCCCCTCCCCGCCCCTTTTACCTAGTGTAAGCCATCTCTTCTCAGATGTGAGTCTGGTTGTATGACAGTACAGATAACAGAAGGGGACAGTTTTCTTTGTATGAAAACAATGAAAGCCCTTCCCCCCTTGACAAGTTTTTCAGCTTTTTCCGTTATCTTAATTGAAGATTGTCCCTCTCTGCAGTCTACCTGGGCATCTCCCTTCTGATCTGGTTGAACGGGGGGGGGGGGTACTTTGTTTGTGAATATCTCTTAAACCATAAAGGTTTCAGAGATAAGCCTTATATCATTCTTCATGTTTTTTTAATGCCTACAAAATAAAATAAAGTTAAAATGAAGTATTACTATCCCTTTAAAACGAAGTATTACTATCCCTTTAAGGGAAGTGGTTGTGATATCTTGTGAGAAGATTTACACAAGTGGTCACCTGTGCACCGTTTCTGTTTGTACTGGACACCCCCTTTGGCATTCACACATTCATGGTCTGCTTTGCCAGCCTTGTTACACTGACCAGTGGTAGCCATAGAACACCATGTATACTTTCTGACATCCCAGCCTTGTGCAACTCGTAGCCACAGAAGCACACACACACATAATGTCTGACATTCCAGCCTTGTTTCACTGCCCGCTGGTAGCCAAAGACCCACAAATACACTTCTTTCCCAGCTTTGTTCATCTGTATCACTTTTAGCTGTAAAATCACATATAAGCTGTTTGCTTTCCAGACCTTGTCCTATTGGTAGCTGCACATACACTTTCTGACATTCCTGCCTTGTTCCACTGAACACCGGTAACCACAGAAACACACATGCAAGCTTTAAATCCCAGCAGTGTTCCATTGTCCTACTGGTAGCCAAAGATCCACACATATACACTCTCTGACCCTTTTGCCTTGTTCCACTTTCCAATGGTAGCCTCGGAACTACACATACTCTGTTTGACACCCCAGCACTGACCACTGGCAGCTATAAAACTGTACATACACTGTCTTATTGTAGTATTATTGAAGTGATTGAAGTGTAAAAATAAACTTTTTTTCAATACCACCACTTTCTAGAAATAGTGGTGCACTCTAGCCTAGCAGTTGAAAGTCAACTGACCCCTCATTTGATGATGTTAGTTGTCTACTTTCCAAAATGGTAGGCTTTGTCTATATTTTCTTCATTTCTGTAGTTGTCAAAACTCTCTTAGTACAGGGAAGTCATAATTAAAAAAATAAACCAAAATATTGTAGTTGGTGTAGTTTATTGCTCCTGGCAGCCGCTACAGTATGTTAACCCATAACAACTTTGGTAAACCCATATCATACTTCTCAACATTTCAAATGGCCCAAGAAAGGCACTTTTGTTTTAGGTGGAGTTGATGGGGGTGGAACTGGTGAGCGGGGAATTACTGAACATTTTTAGGTTATTTCATGAACTACTGACACCTTTTTGTGTAACTAAATAAAGTACTTAGAACAAGACCAAAGTATTTTATTCACACAGACTAATTAAAAAAAATACACATACTGACTTTAAAGCAAACATTATGTGAGCTTTACTGCTGTGGAGCTATGCTATACATGTCAACACACACCACACCGTCTGATCTCCTAAAATGAAGGACACCAGGGTGAGAAAGAGGGACAGATGGATTTAGGTCTCAAATAAGGACTGTCCCTCCTAAAAAGTGACACTTGGGAGGTATACCATACTAATTTTATTGACATACCATTTCTTCATATTTGTAATGGTTATGACCAGTGTTTCCTCTAAGGTGTGCACAGGTGAGCAACCCAGTCCTAAAAAAGTTAAAGAGGAATGTATATGAAGGGCTGCATTAGAATAACAAATGTACCATGTAGCCCTGTTCAGTTATTATTGCTCGTCTAAATGTTTCAGGATGGATTGCTCGCGAAATGGAGCACTGGTTATGACCATTTTTGTGCAGAAAGGTATTTTCAAGTGTAGATTAATGCTCCTGACACCCCATACAGAATGTAAGCCCATATAACTTGGGAATTACATTTCTCAGGCTGGTGGCAGATCATTTTTAAAGATTTTAGCATCACTGAATTGGTGGAAATGTACAAACATGCTTATTTTTTTGATATAGCACCACCTTATGGAAACATTTGTGCACACTAGCATAGGGCTAGAAAGGCAAACAACCACTCATGTAGTGCAGATATCCAATTAAAAAAAAATATAATAGGCAGGTGTAGATTAGTGCTCCTGACACTTCCTATAGCATATCTAACCATACCAATATGGTACCATTTTTGTTGGGCTGGCAATAGGTACAGAATGTTGAAATATTTTTTGCATCTTTGAAGTGATCTAAATGTAAAAAGTGTTCTTCCTGTAGTTACAGTTTCTGGAAACAGTTAAACAGTAGATTTGAGATAGCATTCAAGTGACTCCTCATTTGGTGTCGCTGATTGTGTACTAAAATGGTATGCTACACCTAACTTTTCTTATTTTCCATAGTTGTCTCAATATTTTAGTACAGGCATGTCATCAAAAAGAAAGACTGTAGATAGTTTATTTTTGTGCTTCATTTAATATGGTCCTTAAGCGTAAAATAGCCTGGCTCTTAAGGGGTCAATATAAACAACAAAGATGGAAGAAGGCTGGCATCTGTCTGAAGCCAACATAAAGTAGAAAGCCCTCCTGTACTTCATCCTACTTCTTGTGGAGTGCAGGTTTCTTTATAAACAAAGGAAGTGAGCTTGCTGATGCTGCTGATTGTCTATATTCCAAAATGTTATGTTTTGTCTACCTTTTCTTCATTTCTTTAGTTGCCATAACTATATTAGTACAGGTACATGATATAAAATGTATGAAAAGAGAGATTGTAGTTTGCGTAGTTTTGTACTTCATTTAATGTGGTCCTTAATAAGTAAAATGGCTTGGTGTTTAAGGGGTTAATATAAACACCAAAGATGGAAGCCAAGTTCAAGTAGATCGCTCTGCTGCACTTCTTCCTACTTCTTGTGGAGAGCAGCCCCTCCCTGTAGAAACAAAGGAAGAGAGCTTGCTCTCCATGAGTGGCAGAAAGACAAGGAGTGTTCCCTTCCTTGCTTGGCTGATGCAGCAGGCAGATTCAGAGTCTGAGGAATTGGGGGGGTTCATACTACCGGTGATGAGACTGTGTTAACCACAACTTGCCTTACATTTTTCGGCAGAGGCATTTTAATGCCTGAGCATACCCGGCGTATGCAAGGAGTCTCATGCTCATGGGAAAGCCTCAAACGTCCACTAGAAAAGCAGATATATCCAGAACTTCATGGTCTTGATATATATACTCTCATTACTTGTTTTTATCAAAGTGTGGCAATGAGTACAGAGTCATTGGCCTGATTACACGTATGGTGGTGCGCCTTATCGTCATGCTCTCTAAACCACTGCCCATTGAACAGGAACAGAAAAGATGATGCTAATGTGATTGAGTGGATGGGCCTGTTTCTCTTGATGATATTAGCAATGAGCATTGGTGCCATCCAGTTGTACACTGTAACCTAACCCATCAATGAGGAAGAAAACAGCCAAGCTCAGCCAACTGGCATGCACAGTACTAAAGGTCTTCATAGATGGAGGGCGACAACTGCTGCATGATGCTTACTAGCTATAGTTACAGGTAGGAAGACAGTTGGTTGGGGTGCCTATGGCCATACTAAGGGCTCTGATGGAGGAAGGTTGATCTGAAAACTTGTGGAGGGTCCTGAGGTCTGTTTTCAGGTAAGGAAGGTATGAAAGCTCTGATGGGACAAGGTGGTGCTGAACTATGTGATGAGGAGTGCTGAGTGTTCTGATGGGATAAGGGGATTGAAGGCTGTGATGGGGAAAGCTGAGGACTCAGAGAGATTGTGTCTATGATGTGGCCTCCTGGGGCTATTGGGGGTGAGTGGGCTGACGTGGGGCTTGCTGAGAGCTCTGATGGGGTGAGGGCTGCTGAAGACTCTCTTGTGAGGGGACTGAAGGCTATGGTAGTGGGTGCTGATGGCTCTGATGGGGTGATGGGGACTGGAGGTTATGATAGGCTGTTGTCACGGATTTGAAGACTCTCAGACTTAAGGTTTGGTAAAATAACTTAACTTTATTAAAAGTTAAAGGCAGTCCCCGTAGGGTAAACATACATAACAATACAACAGTAAAATAACATATAATAGGTTCTACCGGCCTTGCCTAAATACCGAGCAAGGCAACCCAAGTGACAGTTTTAATGACAGGCTCTACCGGCCTTGCCTATACCGGGTAAGGCAACCGTGAGATGACATATACCAGTTCTACCGGCCTTACCAATACCGGGCAAGGCAGCCCCCACGGAATGCTGAATGTAGGCTATACCTGCCCTGCCAATCCGGGTAAGGCAACCTTAAAGATAGTCAATTACAAGGTTCTACCGGCCTTACCAATACCGGGCAGGGCAGCCCAAAGGAGTACTGGAGTAGGCTCTACCGGCCCTGCCAATACCGGGTGAGGCAACCTACAGGATGGTATCGTCAAGGTTCTACCGGCCTCACCAATACCGGGCAGGGCAGCCTGAGCGAGTAGACCAGCTGTCAGGTGACTAAGACTGCATAGAGCATAAGTATAGAGGTCTTACTCCGCAGGAGTCTATTGCCAGGTATACTCAGACAACTGCAAGGAAGTGGACAGCGGCTGACCACAGTACTGGATGTTCAGGAGCAAACCAACGTCCGCACGTTGGGACTAATGGTAATAGCGCCACCAGGTCTAATGGAGCAAACCAGCGACCGCACACTGGAACCAACAATGTATATCGCAACCAGGTTTAGTGGAGTAAACCAGCGTCCGCACGCTGGGACCAACAACGTATATCGCAACCAGGTTTAGTGGAGCAAACCAGCGTCCGCACGCTGGAGCCAATAATGTATCGCGCAAACAGTTTAGTGGAGTAAACCAGCATCCGCACGCTGGGACCAACAATGTATATAGCAACCAGGTTTAGTGGAGTAAACCAGCGTCCGCACGCTGGGACCAACAATGTATATGGCAACCAGGCTTAGTGGAGTAAACCAGCGTCCGCACGCTGAGACCAACAATGTATATTGCAACCAGGTTTAGTGGAGTAAACCAGCGTCCGCACGCTGAGACCAACAATGTATATTGCAACCAGGTTTAGTGGAGTAAACCAGCATCCGCACGCTGGGACCAACAATGTATATCGCAACCAGGTTTAGTGGAGTAAACCAGCGTCCTCACGCTGGGACAAACAATGTATATCGCAACCAGGTTTAGTGGAGTAAACCAACAAAGTATGATCAGCAGCGAGAAGAACAATGTCGCCAGAGCGACGGCTGGAGCAGGAGATTCAGGAACTCAGTAAGATTAACCCGCGAGGTGGTAGAACACAGGAACACTGGAACTCAGTAAGATTAACTCGCGAGGTGCTAGAACATAGGAACACTAGCATACAGAAACACTGGAACACTGGAACACGGATCAGCAAGTACAGCAGGAACAGGCCCAGAAGCCTGACAAGCAGGTCAGGCAGAGTGGAGTCAGAAACACCACGAAAGGGCAACCTGGAAGTGCTCAGCCTGGGTTAAAAAAGGCTGTGTGAGGAGAGCTAATCACAGACAGCCAATCATGATACTCAGCAAGTGACTGACACTGAACAGCACCAGTCACGGGCACCGTGATAGTACCCGCCTTTCAAAGACCCCCTCTCCCAGAGTAGGGTCTAGGCTTCTGAGGGTATTTGGCATGAAATATTCGTAGTAACTTGGGTGCATGAAGGTCCTTACTGTCTACCCAGGAACGATCCTCAGGACCATAACCTTTCCAATGCACCAGATACTGTACCCCTCCTCTACCTCTGCGGGAATCAATAATGTTTTGTACTTCATACTCCTCCTGCCCCTCGACTTCAACAGGACCTGGCCTCACAGGTGTGCTAGTATAACGGTTACAAACCAGAGGTTTAAGGAGAGACACATGGAATACATTATGAATGCGCATAGAAGCAGGTAATTCCAAGGCATAGGAAACAGGGTTAATTTTGCGAATGATCTTGTACAGACCAATGAACCGAGATGCCAGCTTATTAGATGGGACCTTGAGCTTTAGATTCTTGGAGGACAGCCATACTCTATCCCCAACTCGGAAGGAAACCGCTGGAAGCCTTCTACGATTGGCATGACGCTGATGTCGCTGAAAAGACTGGCCCAATGCCCTCTGAACTTGTGCCCATGTGGAACGGAGTTGCTCTATATGCTCATCCAGAGCTGGAATCTGCTGTGATTGAAAGGAATCCGGGAGCAGACAGGGTTGGAACCCATAATTGATCAAAAACGGAGAGCTCCCGGAGGAAGAATTAACTGCGCAGTTCCTGGCGAACTCTGCCCAAGGCAACAAGTCGGCCCAATTATCATGATGGTCAGTCACAAAACATTGCAGAAACTGTTCCAATCCTTGATTGGCCCTCTCAGCGGCCCCGTTGGTCTGGGGATGATATGCCGAGGAAAATGATAGCTGTATGCCCATCTGTTCACAAAATGCCCTCCAGAATCTGGACACAAACTGGCTCCCCCTGTCAGACACCAGCACCCTGGGTACTCCATGTAACCGAAATACTTCTCGAGCGAATACCATTGCCAGTTCCTTGGCCGAAGGAAGGCCACGGAGGGGTACGAAGTGTGCCATTTTAGAGAACCTGTCTACCACCATCAATATGAAGGAGTACCCTCTAGATCTGGGCAATTCTCCCATAAAGTCGATGGAGACGTGAGACCAAGGGCGTTCACCATTAGGCACCGGCTGAAGCAAGCCCACAGGGAGATGTCTAGGGGTTTTGGCACGGGCACAGGTGACACAGGCATTCGTAAAACTGGCACAATCTGCTCTCATAGAAGGCCACCAAAATAGCTGAGAGAGAGACCAGAACAATTGATCCCTACCAATATGTCCCGCAGCCTTAGAGGAGTGGTAGGTCTCAAGTAATCGAGTATGGAATGGCTCAGCGACAAAACATTTGCCCACTGGAGTCTCATGAGGAGCAGAGGCTTGGGATGCCAAAATCTCCTCCCCTAGTGGTGAAGTAATACTAGTACGTATGGTAGCCAATATTCGATCGGGTTGAATGATAGGGGTTGGTACCTCTTCTCTGTCAACCTCTGCTTCAAATTGTCTAGACAGAGCATCAGCCCTAACATTCTTTGATCCCGGCAGGTATGATACAACGAAATTGAATCGGGATAGAAACAGTGCCCATCTGGCCTGGCGAGAAGACAATCTCTTGGCCTCAGAAAGATATGTCAGATTCTTGTGATCAGTTAGAATAAAATCGGGGTTTTTTTGTGCCTTCAAGTAAATGACGCCATTCTTTGAGAACGAGGATAATGGCCAGTAATTCTCGATCACCAATCTCGTAATGACTTTGAGCACTAGTCAGTTTTTTTTAGAAGAATCCACAGGGTCTGAGTGTACCGCCTTTAACCTGTCGCTGAGAGAGCACCGCCCCGACCCCAATATCTGAGGCATCAACTTCCAAAGTAAAGGGGAGTATTGGATTAGGGTGGGACAACACAGGTGCTTCAGCAAAGGCTACCTTCAACTTCTCAAAGGCCTCTTCAGCAGCCACAGGCCAGAGGGATGGGTTAGCGCCCTTGTGCGTGAGGTCAGACAGAGGTTTCATGATAGAGGAGAAGTTTTTAATAAACTTCCTGTAATAATTGGCGAAGCCCAGAAATCGTTGGATGGCCTTGAGGCTCTTGGGTTTAGGCCATTGTAAGACTGCCGTCAATTTCTCTTTATCCATGGCGATGCCGTCTTTGCCAATTATAAACCCCAGAAACGGTACACTGGTTTTGTGGAACTCGCATTTCTCCAGTTTACAGAATAATTTATTTTTTCATAAGCGCAGCAAGACTTCAGACACATCCTTGATGTGTTGTGACAGGTCTTTGGAGTGGATGAGTATGTAGTCAAGATAAACTACAACACAAGATTGTAACATATCTCTAAGAACGTCATTGATCAGTTCTTGAAATACTGCAGGAGCATTACATAGACCAAATGGCATGACTAGGTATTCATAATGCCCAGATCTCGTATTGAAGGCAGTTTTCCACTCATCACCGGCTCTGATACGTATCAAATTGTAGGCTGCCCTTAGGTCCAATTTGGTGAAAATCAAGGACCCCTTAAGTCTATCAAACAGCTCGGTGATGAGTGGTATTGGGTAGGCATTTTTTGCCATCAGCTTATTCAGCCCATGATAGTCTATGCAAGGTCGCAGTTCGCCACTTTTTTTCTTAACAAAAAAGAACCCGGCACCGGCCGGAGAAGTAGATTTCCTTATGATCCCTCTACTGAGGGCATCTGCTATGTATTCCTCCATAGCTTGGTTCTCCTCACAAGACAATGGATACGTGCGTCCCCTCGGTGGTACTGCTCCAGGACTCAGTTCTATGCGACAATCGTATGGTCTGTGCTGAGGTAGGGTGCGAGCCTCTCCCTTACTGAAAACATCGCTAAACTGCTGGTAGGCATCAGGTAGTGAAGGGGAGGTGCACAAGACCTTAACAGGATGGGTAGCGCACTTATCCATACAGAACTGAGACCAAGCAGCAATCTCACATTTCTGCCAATCAGATTGTGGGTTGTGCAACTGTAACCAAGGAAAGCCCAAAATCACGGCATGGTGAGGAGAATTAATCAATTGGATCTGCTGCTCTTCCTTGTGAAGAGCCCCAATAGTCATGGACAAGGGCATCGTTTCAAAAGTAACTTGGGCGGGTTCCAAAGGTCTGCCATCAATTGCTTCAATAGCAAGAGGGGTTTCTCTCTGAATCCGTGGTACCCCATGCAATTCAGCAAAGGTATTGTCCATAAAATACCCAGCTGCACCAGAATCAACCAAGGCCAAAACCTCAACCGAGTGTTGTGCCCATGACAATACCACCTGTATGGTGGGTTTAAGTGTGTCCAACAATGGGGACGATTGGACACCACCTAGGGCCTGTCCCCCAAGGTACCCTAGGTGTGTTCGTTTCCCGGACGTACCGGACAAGATCTTAACAGGTGACCATTTTTACTGCAATACAGACATAATCCTTGTGTCTTGCGATACCTTCTCTGCTCCTTAGTTAACCTAGTGAAACCCACCTGCATAGGTTCACATGGTTCCTGTATGGATTCACTAGGTTTGGATGCAGAGGGAGGGTTGGGTGGGCAAAATATGCTACTGGACCAATTATCTTTTAACCGTACTCGTCGCTCTCTGGCGGTTAATCTTTCACGTATTCTGGAGTCAATTAGAATCACGTATTCAATATAATTATCTAGGTCAGTAGGTAAATCTTTTGCTTCGATCTCATCTTTAATCTGGTTACTCAATCCTTGAGCAAAGGCTGCCAACAGGGCCTCGTTATTCCATCCTACCTCTGCTGCCAAGGTGCGGAATTCAATGGCATAATCGCCAACAGTGCGCCTGCCCTGTTGTATCTCCATGAGACGTTTAACAGCAGAGGTAGTTCTACCAGGAGGCTCAAATACTCTTCGAAAGGATTGCACAAAATCACAGAAATTCTCTGTGCAGGGTTTAGCGTTTTCCCAAAGTGGGTTAGCCCACGCCAATGCTCTGCCAGTTAGCAGGGATATCATGAACCCAACTTTGCTGCGATCACTAGGAAATGCGTGTGCCGTCAATTCCATAAATATTTCAAGTTGATTGATAAACCCTCTGCATAGTTGAGGGTCACCGTCATATCTCAGCGGCAAGGGTGCAGAAGCCGTTAACCCTTTGACTGCAGTCCCTGGGGACCTAGACTCATTCTCCGGTGTCTGAATTGGCGAGACCACCGGGCTAGAACCGGACTTATCAGCAAGTACCAAACTGCGTTCAAGAATAGTTTGGATAGCAACCGCTAGCTGATCCAAACGTTGCTCGAGCGTATCCATCCTCCAATGGATATTCTGTGCGTTACCGTCACTCTTACTGTCTGAGGCCATGGCCCTTTCATACTGTCACGGATTTGAAGACTCTCAGACTTAAGGTTTGGTAAAATAACTTAACTTTATTAAAAGTTAAAGGCAGTCCCCGTAGGGTAAACATACATAACAATACAACAGTAAAATAACATATAATAGGTTCTACCGGCCTTGCCTAAATACCGGGTAAGGCAACCGTGAGATGACATATACCGGTTCTACCGGCCTTACCAATACCGGGCAAGGCAGCCCCCACGGAATGCTGAATGTAGGCTCTACCGGCCCTGCCAATACCGGGTAAGGCAACCTTAAAGATAGTCAATTACAAGGTTCTACCGGCCTTACCAATACCGGGCAGGGCAGCCCAAAGGAGTACTGGAGTAGGCTCTACCGGCTCTGCCAATACCGGGTGAGGCAACCTACAGGATGGTATCGTCAAGGTTCTACCGGCCTCACCAATACCGGACAGGACAGCCTGAGCGAGTAGACCAGCTGTCAGGTGACTAGGACAGCATAGAGCATAAGTATAGAGGTCTTACTCAGCAGGAGTCTATTGCCAGGTATACTCAGACAACTGCAAGGAAGTGGACAGCAACTGACCACAGTACTGGATGTTCAGGAGCAAACCAACGTCCGCACGTTGGGACTAATGGTAATAGCGCCACCAGGTCTAATGGAGCAAACCAGCGACCACACGCTGGAACCAACAATGTATATCGCAACCAGGTTTAGTGGAGTAAACCAGCGTCCGCACGCTGGGACCAACAACGTATATCGCAACCAGGTTTAGTGGAGCAAACCAGCGTCCGCACGCTGGAGCCAATAATGTATCGCGCAACCAGTTTAGTGGAGTAAACCAGCGTCCGCATGCTGGGACCAACAATGTATATAGCAACCAGGTTTAGTGGAGTAAACCAGCGTCCGCACGCTGGGACCAACAATGTATATCGCAACCAGGCTTAGTGGAGTAAACCAGCGTCCGCACGCTGGGACCAACAATGTATATTGCAACCAGGTTTAGTGGAGTAAACCAGAGTCCGCACGCTGAGACCAACAATGTATATTGCAACCAGGTTTAGTGGAGTAAACCAGCGTCCGCACGCTGGTACCAACAATGTATATCGCAACCAGGTTTAGTGGAGTAAACCAGCGTCCGTACGCTGGGACAAACAATGTATATCGCAACCAGGTTTAGTGGAGTAAACCAACAAAGTATGATCAGCAGCGAGAAGAACAATGTCGCCAGAGCGACGGCTGGAGCAGGAGATTCAGGAACTCAGTAAGATTAACCCGCGAGGTGCTAGAACACAGGAACACTGGAACTCAGTAAGATTAACCCGCGAGGTGCTAGAATATAGGAACACTAGCATACAGGAACACTGGAACACGGATCAGCAAGTACAGCAGGAACAGGCCCAGAAGCCTGACAAGCAGGTCAGGCAGAGTGGAGTCAGAAACACCACGAAAGGGCAACCTGGAAGTGCTCAGCCTGGGTTAAAAAAGGCTGTGTGAGGAGAGCTAATCACAGACAGCCAATCATGATACTCAGCAAGTGACTGACACTGAACAGCACCAGTCACGGGCACCGTGATAGCTGTACTATGAAGTCTGGTGAGGGGATGAGCTATGGTGCTGAGGACTGTGATGGAAGGAGTGGATGAGGATTGTGGAGGTGGGGGCTCTGATAGAGGGATGGGTTCAGTGATATGCTGGTGAGAGTGCTGACTGGGGATTTGGTGATGCTGGGGGGAATCTAAAGGGGGGATAGGTAGTGTCATATGTCTTTTTTTTTTGAGGGGATGAGTCTGTGGTTCATTGTTCTGTATGGTAGTGTGGGGCACTGAGCTAAGGACTCTGCTGGGGGAAAAGACTGAAGGCCTTGATGACAATAGTAAAGGCTAAGGGGTATGGTACTGGTTGTGAGGTGAGTGCTCTAATAGTGATATAATGCGGTGGTGGGTAAAGGTACTAATGGTGGTGAAGGGGAGAACTGAAGTTATTACTGGTGTTGGCAGAGAGCTCTAATGGTAGTAAGAGGTTGAAGGCTGTGATGGGGAGGCTGACAGCACTCTCTGAAGGACATGCTCATCCATACACAATAATAGAAAAATATATACAATTATGTCAGGAGTCTCAAAAGGTCATAAGAACAGTCCTGTTTTTGGGCACTGAGGTGGATACAGCAAGTAGGGAGGTAAGGCTTCTTGAAGATAAGGTACAGAAGGCAAGAGCAGCTTTTGATAGGGACACTGGGTGGGTAACTCCAGAACCTCCCTTAGATCTATATAGTCCTTATTTGGCAAATTGAACTTTGTGGCCAGGGTCATCACAAAAGCTAGGTTGTGTAGCAGGAGGCTGGTGTGCAGTCAGCAGCAATTTCAAGATGTTCACACCTACTGGGATGACCCTGATGTAGTAAAGTTCAGAACTCCTGCTTTAAAATCTTGACCTTTAGCCTCCACAGCAGAATGGTTTGGTCACATATAGGCCTCAATGAACCAGTGGATGAACTCGTGAATGTACTGATATGGGGCCCTAAGCCCCATATCAATACATCCAAAGCACTTAAAAATGTGTCCAATGTTAGTAGAATTAACCCTATCAGTGCCAGTGGGTTATGCTTACTCCACTGGTAATCACAGGGTTAATCCAAATAAGTTACAAAGCAACAGCCCCTGAAAACAACCATTTATTAATCCTTATGTCCAGCGGGGTCTTCAGCACCATGGTCATCTACTGCCATCTTCTTCTCTCTTCTTTCTCTCCGTTCCGTCATTCCTGTGAAAATAGAAGAAAGTCATATTGAATGTTGTGTGCCCAAACATAATCCTGACATTTGTGCATAGTTTAACCACTTGAGGACCAGATGCCCCTTACACTGTGAGGGAATTTTAAACAGAGACTGCTTTTATATATGGTAAATACCCAGAAAGAAAGAAGATTTTTGGAGGAGAGTCATGCAGAAGTCAGTGATGCATTATAATTAAAGCATTGCACTGACTCATCCCACAAACTAGAAACCAGTTCAGTGGATATTCATAATGAGGCTAATCAAGAGAAACCTAAGCCCTAATGTTGTAATTATGAAAACCAAATTATACACAAAGGAATGTTACAGACTACTCAGTGACACAAATTGTTACACCAGACTGTAGACCCCACAGATACATTTCTGATTGAATTACATCAGATTTTTGATAGAGGTTTAAATGATGGTGCAATTAGTAAGCAGAATTTGAATTTTTGTTCACAAAAAAAACACTATCTCTACCTTCTATATTATGCCAAAAATTCTCAAGAATCTAAATCGGCCACCAGGAAGCCCAATAGTGTCTGGAATAGGGAGTCTTTCGGAACAGAGTAGCAATTATGTTGACCAGGTATTAAGAACCTATGTATATGGATTGTCATCTACGCACATGACTCTATGGATGTAATTAAGCAACTGGAGGGGATTTGTTTAGAAAAACATCATTTTCTTGCTTCCCTTGACATAGAGTCACTGTATACCACCATCCCTCACTCAGATAGTATACATGCTACCAAATATTTCCTGCAGAGGAGGGGTACACAATATGAAAAACATAATGCATTTGTGGTTGATATGCTTGCCTTTGTGTTAACTCATAACTATTTTGTCTTTGATGGAAAATTCTTCCATCAAACCAGAGGTATGGCTATGGGGAGCACTTGTGCTCCCACATATGCCAACCTCTTCTTGGGATGATGGGAGAAAAATAAAGTTTTCACAGATGAGATGGAGGAATTTATTGTACATATGGATGAGGTACATTGATGATGTCCTTTTAATTTGGACAGGGACTAAACAAATTTGTTTCTGTCATCAATGTAAATGGCATAAACCCCAAGATGACTAATGAGGTTGACTCACATAAATTAACCTTGTTTTATATATAAATATACAGAGGTGAGCATGACAGTATCTAAACTTCAGTGTACCATAAACAAACAACCACCAATACACTGTTGGAAGCACGTAGCCAACATCCTGTGCCCCTCAAAAATGGAATTCCCATCAGCCAGTACCTACGTCTTAGGGCAATATGTAGTACAACAGAAGAATTTAAAGTTGA
Source organism: Rhinophrynus dorsalis (assembly GCA_037306005.1). NCBI lineage: Eukaryota > Metazoa > Chordata > Amphibia > Anura > Rhinophrynidae > Rhinophrynus > Rhinophrynus dorsalis. Next base: position 274,468,253 of record CM074719.1, read on the forward strand.
AGCTAATAAGCTAAAACTTAGATTACTCCAACATGGCTACAGCAGGAGGACTCTGAAAAAAGCATATCAAAGAGCATTAGGATCTGACAGACACATATTATTGAATCCAACGAGGCAACCACAAAAAGAAAAACTGTTTAAGAGTGGTGGGTGAGTTTAATCAACAACACAAATCAACCAGAGCAGTGTTTACCAAGAACTGGGGGATTTTGAAAACTGTCCCAGATTTGGCTTCGGTGGTGAGAGAACGCCCTTTGATAACTTTTAAGAGGGGAAAGAACTTAAAGGACATGATAGTCCATAGCCATTTTATTAGACCTAAACAATCTACTTGGCTCAAATCAGGGGTGTGTGGCACTTTTCCATGTGGTAATTGTGTGGCTTGTCCATACATAAATAAAGAAAAAACCTTTACTAACCAAAATAATGACAACATTTACCATCTCAGACAGTTAATAAATTGCAACACAAAAGGGGTTATATACCTGCTTAACTGTATTTGCAGTAAAAAATATATATCGGAAAACCAAGAGATTGATGAAACAGAGGATCCTTGAACATTTGGAGGATATCAGAAATAGCAGGGAAAAACCCATTTCACAACATGAGTCACTTCACCATAATGGAGACACATCTGCCATTAAATTTCAAGGGATCTGCCATATACATGGATCTATAAGAAGAGGTGATATTGACCTTAAATTATTAAAAAAGGAAGCAGAATGGACATACCGTTTGGGCACATTAAGCCCAGATGGTTTAAATGTAGGATTTACATACGCTCCATTCATAAAGGAAAGATGGGAAATAAGGAAAATAAATACCCCCTCTCTGTGGTGTGGGCTGCTAATAAATCTTTTGTCTGTTTTATTGATTATGCTTGAAGTATTTATGTGAAAGATCTATGAAGAAATGACACTGATTTGGATGTCTAAGCATAGACAATGATTGTTTATGAAGTTATGATTTAGAATATATTCTTTGATGTTGTCCACTATATACAAGGGGTTAATCCCTTTCTATAATATAATCCCTTATTTCAAGTGAATACTGAAATATTAGTGTGTCGGAAGGAGCCTATTCATAGGTTTCTCTCTTAATTGTCTGTGGCATTTGAGGGGTTAATTCTGGAACATCTGGTGAAAATCCCAGGCGATTTAAACAAAGCACTCACATACACTTCATATATAAGGGATAGATAAGAAATTAGAACAATAAGTATCCCAATTTTACGATCCGGGTTGGTAAGAAATTATTTACCTCCATGAATTATTAAGCTTGAAACAGAATTTATGTGAATCAGTTATGAAGTGACATCCATTTAGATGTCCAAGCATGAACAGCAATCATTCATGGATCTATGACACAGCGTAATATCTTTCAATGTTATTCTTGATACACAAGGGGTTAAATTAATTCCTCTCTATAATGTAATACAATCCCTCTATTTCAAACGAAGATGGAAATATTAATGTATCGAAAAGAATCTATTCATAAGTTTCCCATTGAAATTTTCTGCGACATATATGGGGTTAATTCTTGAATGTCCAATGTTATAACTATTTAACTAGATCAATCTTAGGTTTTAGTAGCCATGAAGATAATAAAATGTTACAGTAATGTTTAAAATTACACGGTTTTGTATTGTTGACAAATTTCCTTGCAACTTTGTTCAAAATAAATAACAAATTAACACAGCCTATAATAGCAAATAGAAAACCTGCTTCAGAGTAATGAACTAGGGCCACTGTGACTTTTCATAGGGAATTGGGAGCAGTACCTCAGTTGTTTCTTTTAACAAATAATATCTGGGATGGCATAATTAACGTCATTTAGAATTATTATATTTTTAATTCAAATTCCAGATTCATTTAGGATGCACTTCATGAATTTTAATTTGATTAAATAAAGGTTAAGTCTTAGGTTTCCCTTGATTAGCTTCATTGTGAATATCCACTGAACTGGTCTCTAGTTTGTGAGATGAGTCAGTGCAATGCTTTAATTATATAGCATCACTTACTTCTACATGGATCTCCTCCAAACATCTTCTTTCTTTCTGGGTATTTAGCATTACTATAGGACCTGCAGTGTGATCATTATTAAGTTTTCTCACATTTTCTTCTGTTGCTTTTATATATGGGCAGTCTCTGTTCAGAAGGACTCACAGCCATTGGCTTACACACCTCCCAGCCAGTCACTTAACTTATTTCTGGGAGCAAATATTTTAATGTTAACCAGGGGAAACTGATTGATTAAGTTGGCATTCTCTATGTAACCCTGGCATTTGTGCATTGTTTAACTTTTTGTGTGCCAGAGAAGTACACAACACATTGCTCTGCAATGCGTTAGGTACCCCTCAGGCACTCAAGGGGTTAAACTATGCATACTTGTCAGGATTATGTTTGGGCACAGATAATTTAATATGTCTTTTTTCTCAGGAACCATGGAACAGAAAGGAAGAAGAAAGCAGAGAGAAGAAAGAAGAGAAAAGACAAAGATTAGAGGAAATATGAAGATGGATGAAAGAAGAAGATGGCCAGTGGATGACAGGTAAGTGTAACACAAATAAGTTAATGATCGCTGTTTGAAAGTATCTCTGCAGGCAGCAGCGGCAGGCATATGAAGTGGCATAACCCCCTTCCCTAACTCATGGGCCAGAATTTTGAACCCCACTGGCACTCATAAGGTTAACCTTTTTTGTTTTTTTCAACCACAAGTATGTGTTGGAAACCAGTTTTCTAACACATACCAGTGGTTTTCACCACGTGTTAGGGAATCTGAGCCTCCTTTTCATGGTTCAGGTTTTTCACAAAGAAAAGTGTGTTCCTTAACGTGTGGTGAAGCCACAGCATGGAATAGGATAGCAAATTCTACTTGTTTTACGTTACGTCCAATGGGTGCATATTTTGCGCCCATTCAACATTTTTGCTCGCCGTTGATTGTTGACAGCAAAGTAAATAGTATAGCAAACTGTGCTGTCAAAACTACCACCGCTGGTTGAAAAAAATTGTGGGGCTAATAGTATCAAGCCCCAAAAATGTAAGCTGTACTATGGCTATAGATATGCATTTCTCAGCAGTAGGGGTACCTTTGTTTTACTCAATGGGAAGGCCCCTACAGTATATTTTTTTTTCCTAAAAAGTTAACTTTTCGTTTAAAATGCCCTGTCAAAAGTTTGTCCTACAACAGCATGGAGCACTGGAGCACACCCAAACTAACTAGCTGATTTCCATGGCCTTGCTAGTGTGAGGCTAGGGTTGGAAAACTATAGCCCTCCAACTTTAAAGGGATAGTAATACTTCATTTTAACTTTATTTTATTTTGTAGGCATTAAAAAAACATGAAGAATGATATAAGTCTTATCTCTGAAACCTTTATGGTTTAAGAGATATTCACAAACAAAGTATCCCCCCCCCCTGTTCAACCAGATCAGAAGGGAGATGCCCAGGTAGACTGCAGAGAGGGACAATCTTCAATTAAGATAAGGAAAAAAGCTGAAAAACTTGTCAAGGGGGGAAGGGCTTTCATTGTTTTCATACAAAGAAAATTGTCCCCTTCTGTTATCTGTCCTGTCATACAACCAGACTCACATCTGAGAAGAGATGGCTTACACTAGGTAAAAGGGGCGGGGAGGGGAACTTTGCTTGTGTATATCTCATAAACCATAAAGGTTTGAGAGATAAGACTTATATCATTCTTCATGTTTTTTTAATGCCTACAAAATAAAATAAAGTTAAAACGAAGTATTACTATCCCTTTAAATCTACAGCTCCCATACTCATGATTCAGTCAGTGATCTGCTCAGGAGGACAGAAGGTGGTGTCAACAGCTTGAGAGCAACAGGTTGCTCACTGCTTGGATAATGAAACAGAGAGTTGGGATGGTAGTAGGCTGGCATATATTGATTAATTGCTAGCTATTGAACTGAGCCCAAAATGGATGCAAATTGTTGCCATGGTTACTTGTTTTACTCCATACAGTGCATTTGTTTGAAGACATCTTAAAACATGTAATCATCTTACTCATCAAAGAGCATATGCATATGTAAGTATTAGATATGGATAAAAGCAAATTTTATACATCGATGAAATTGATCTAACTCACAATAGGTTCAATTACCTGTATTTATATATTATGTTTTTCAAATGTATCTACCTTCAAAACTATTTACTGAAAAAAATATATTATATATATATATATATAAAGTATTTTTCATCATTTGATTGGCCCTGTGTGCTGTCTCTACAAGGCCAGGAATCTCCCCTGGCTGATATATCCTATATAATAATTTGCTAGGATGTTTGTCACGATGCAGTCATGCTCAGTAGAGATTGCCGCGTTCGGGCAGTCTCTGCTGCGCATGATTGCATCACGTGAGTGAGGCAACGCAAGAGTGCATCGCTTGGAGCAGTGAGGTAGCGGTCTCGTAACCCTTTGAGTGCCAGAGGGGTACTCAACACATTGTAAAGCAATACGTGGTGTACCCCTCTGGCACTCAAAGGGTTAACATTACCCGGACCTTGGCCCATGTACATGGGCTTTTACACTAGTATATATATATATATATATATTTATATATATATATATATATATATACAGGGCTCAAAATTTCCACTCGCCACTAGCCAATGGCGAGTGAAAATTTAGCCCTGGCGAGTAGAAATTCAGCCCTGGTGGGTATGATATGAATTGCAGTGGCAAGTAACTTTTCAGGTCTGGCTAGTAGCAAAGGACTTCAAATTTTAAGCCCTGTATATATATATATAGCAGGATGGCTGAGTTCTCACGATGAAACAAATAGCAGTGACACTAAAGTAATAAAGTTTTACTATGACTTATTCTGTTCACAGATTAGCTGGTATTCTTCCTTTGAAGCAGGTAACAAACAAACGAAGCAGAAAATAAAAACTTACTCCAGTTTGGAGGCCAACTAAACAGTGTTTTTCCTCACTATTAAAACAGGCCAGCTAATCTGGCTCTTAGTTTACCATTGGATCAACATTGGTAAACAGGTTTTTGAACACAATATTTATCTAGAAAATGTCTTACCAGGAAAAATACATTGAGATTTCCCTTATTTTTAAGTATGTTCTGGGGCTCAAGGCTGACAGCCTCCTCTCTGCCCTTTATGTGAGATCCAAATGCCTTATGAGGGTTTACTATTGAAATGTCGCCCTCTATTTGGCGACCATCAAAAGGGTGAGATCATAATGTCTCCTGCATCAAAAAGGTGATATCCGAATGTCACCCTCATCAAAAGGGCGACATTCTGATGTTGCACCCTTAAGGGTCGCCCTGCAATGGTCTCCAAATAGAGGGTGAAATTTCTATAGGATACCTGTTAATTCAGCAGCTGTCTCCACTGAAAGTATGTATGGCATCCAGCTCATCCACCTTCTATCCTCTCCTTCTACTACGTCTCTTTGCCTGCCTCTCAGTCTTCTCTCTGGTCTGCTTGTCTTGCTCTTTCACCTCCTCTCCTCTTCCTTACTCCGTCTCTTCATCTGGCTGTCTGTCTCCTCTCAGGTCCACCTCTGAGGTGGTGAAGTCGAAATGCAAGTGGACTTGAGAGGCAACAGAGCCAGATGGAGAGACTAAGTAAGGAAAAGGAGAGGAGGTGAAAGCGCAAGATAGAGAAGACTGAGCATCCTTTTTTGGATAGTGAGATGATTGTGCATAGACTTGTGATGCATATTGAGGTTATCTGTAAGTGAGGCGTCTGTGAGGTGAGAAGGGATCTGTGTGTGCTTTTGTATCTAGGATGGGTAGGGCTGGTATGCGTGACTATAGGTATTGCAAATAAAGGGAAGTTAAGGATTAGTATTTGAAAGAGGGGAGGAGCTGAAAGTTGATTGTTCTTTTTGCTGTTCACATTTGTGTCATGAGATAGGCTCTACAGAACAAATGGGTCAGTTATAGATTTTGCAGTCTTATTCACCTGCTTAATATGTATATACAAAGTTCTTTGCATGTCAAAATGGACATTTTGGCATAACAGAGGAGACTGAGAGGCAGACAGAGAGACGGAGTTAGGAAGAGGAGAGGAGGTGAAAGCGCAAGACAAGCAGACCAGAGAGAGGACTGAGAGGCAGGCAAAGAGATTTAGTAGAGGGAGAGGAAAGGAATGGGAAAATGACTGGGATGTAGAAATACCAGGGTACTCTCTATTTAGAAAAGACAGGAAAGGCAGAAAAGGAGGAGGGGTTGCCATTTATGTCAAAAATAGCTTAACCCCTTAAGGACCTTTGACGTACCAGGACCGTCACGGTCCTTGAAATACTCAAGGACCGATGACGGTCATAGTACGTCACGTACATTTTACTTACAGAGCTCTACCGGGAGCGCTGTAAGTAAAAATAGGGCCTGAAATTGACCTCTCCAAGATCGGAGCGATCTCTATCAGGCCCCATAATGACGCGCCAATACACGCGACAGGTCACGTGTACCGGCGCGTCCAAGTGCTCCTATGCAGTCATTATGGGATGGAAATGTCCCAGGACCGCCAGTCCTTAAGGGGTTAAAGGTTAATCTTATAGAGGGTATGAAGGAGAACACAGAGACTGTTTGGATAACTTTAGAATCTGGGAATAAGATGGTCACTCGTATAGGTGTGATCTATAGACCCCCCAGGACAAGCTGGATCAACTGCTGGTCAAGGAAGTAACTAAGATGACTATGAAAGGTGAGGTTATTATTATGGGGGACTTTAATCTTTCTGATGTGGACTGGAAAAAACAAGCAGCAGGTTCAGCCAGGAGTAGAGCTATCCTAAATTCTTTACAAGGATTAGCTCTTAGTCAATTAGTAGAAGAGACGACTAGGAAGGAAGCCACACTAGATTTATTATTTACTAGCAATGTGGGACGGCGTTGCCCGTCATGTTATGACCGTTGGGCGCATGTGTGTGAAATGCACACACACTGATAACCACAGACATGTGCAACATGCAGACAGACACATACACACAGTGAGCGGCAGAAACATGCAAAAGACATGCACACACACGGACACACCGGAGATGCACACATGAACACACATATGTAACAGAGATGTACACACACACACACAACATACATGCGCAGACACACATGCGTGCAACAGACATGCTCACACACAGGTAACAGATATGCACACACACATGCAGCATACATACGCACTCATGCAACAGACATACGCCCACACACACATGCAACAAACATACGCGTACACGCTACAGACACACACATGCTACAGACACACGCACACAACTGACATACGCATGCACACACAAACACAGACACGCAACAGACATACACACATACAGAACAGACATGCAACAGATACACAGACATGCAACAGTCATACACAGATATGCAACAGACATACACACACAGAGGGGACACTGAAACAGTGATAGGCGCCCCCCATGTGTGGACATTCCAGCTCTTGCTGGTTCTCCAAATCTGCAGGTTCTGAGTGTAGAAGTGGGGTCTGTGGCCACCCTGGGATTAGTGTAGGAGCTTTACAGTGGTGTGTAGGTAACAATCTGCAGTATTCAGAGAGTTAGAATTAAAATGTAGCCCCCTAGGGACCAGAGAACATCATTTCACAACATGTTGCCATCCCCACTGTGGTCCTGAAAAGGTGAAATCAATGGTATTTGTTATTTACTTTACTTTGGGGCAGAATTGTAGTATTATTCCTCTGTGTGTTAGACGTGTAGAAGTGGAAAGCAGAAAATAAAAGATTATGTGAGAGAGAGACTTATACCAGCATGTTAAGCCATAGAGTGCCATGCAGTATACAGTGGTGTGTCATGTCAGTGAACCCTTTGAGTGCTGGGAAGGCATCCAGTGCATTGTGGTGCAATGCATTAGTTATATTTCTGGCACTCAAGGGGTTAAATAGAGTGCTGTTAATTTGTCCCAATGACATAAATAATGTAGATTCAGAGCCCCACATTATTGGCCCTGGTACAGCAGAGACACTCTTCTCCCCACAATGTGCCTCACAATGTCAGGTCCAGTACGGGAGGAAGAAGCCGCTGTTGATTGTGAGGAAACAGGCCTGAGCCTAGGGGCTGGCAGGGTTATCGGCCATGGAGAGGGTATGCTGGGCGTGTGTGAGTTGAGGAAAGAACAGGGATCTTCCTGGCCATGTAGTGTCCATTAAAAAAAAAGGGTCCAAAAACCCCCAACATGGTCATACCGGAAAATATCAAGATTATATAATATTTTAAAGGGATAGTAATAACTCTATTAAAGTTTATCTATGAATCTTGTTTATATTTTTAGTAACATACCACTATATTTAATTACTTAGTGCAGTAGTTAAAACTGTATTGAAGCAAAAAGGATCCCCCTCCCGCCACTTCTGGACACCTCCCATTAGATGAGGAATCCGGTTATGGGATAGGAGGGATACAGTGAGGGACAAACTTCATTAAGTATAATGAACCCCTTGATGAAGGAGCACAGGATTTTCCTTTAGTTTACTCAAGATTGTCCCTTGGCACACTCCATCTGGATCAGACTGAGAGGTTGAGTGATGCAGGGAAAGGGGCAGGAGGGGGATCCTTTTGGCTGGAATATCGTTTTAAGTACAGCACTGTAAGCAGTTAAATATAGTGCTACGTGATAAAAAATATAAAGAAGACTCATGGGTAAACTTTAATAGAAGTATTACTATCCCTTTAACCCTTTGAGTGACAGAGGGATTGTGAACGCATTTCAAAGCAATGTGTTGCATAACCCTGTGGCATGCCAAGGGTTAACAATTTGAGTAGCATAGGCATCTGATATCCCTCAATCCCTCCCCCTCCCCTGCAAGTTAAGAGTGCATAAGGGTTTAAACCTATTGACACCTCTTTGTGTAATTGAATTAATTATTTGCAGCAAGAGTAAAGTATTTTATTGAGACAGACTAATATAGAAACACATATATTGAAGATTAAGTACACATTTATGTGACTTTTATTGCTGTGGAGCAATGTGATACATACTACTTATTGTGATCTCCAGAAAAGAGGGACAAAAGGGTAGAAAAGAGTGTGAAAAAGGGAGTGTCCCTCCTAAAGAGGGACACTTGGGAGGTATGAAGCACTAATATATCCTAAAGAGGGACACTTGGGAGGTATGAAGCACTAACATATCCTAAAGAGGGGCAGCTGGGAGGTATGAAGCACTAATATATCCTAAAGAGGGACACTTGGGAGGTATGAAGCAGTAATATATTGTAAAGATGGAACTTGGAATTGCAATATTTTGCCTGTGTGTGTTTGGGTTGTGCAAATGGAAAGAGAAAAATAGAAGGAGCATTATACCAGCATGTTAGCCCTTTGAATGACAGAGGGCGATGCAATGCGTTGTGCACCCCTCTGGCACTCAGTGGGTTAAGGTATAGAGAGGCATGTCAGGGTTAAATAGCAGTGGGAAGTGTATTCATACCTGGGAACTTTTACTTGTGGAGTCCCTCATGTGATGCTGATGTGGAGAAAGAAATGGGGCAATTTGGGGTAAAAGTGGGCGTGGCTTAATTGTGAGTAGGGGCGGGGCTTAATATAAATGTGGAAAAGTGTTAGTAATAGGCTGGGGAAGGAGGAGAAGTGGGAGGGAAATGCAAGTTTACAGTGTGAGGGGTTTGAACACACTCCCTGAGGGGTACCTTAACCCTACCTTAACCCTTTGAGTGCCATTTTGTTCCACTGGTGCTGCAGCTTACCTTCAGTGGCTGTACTACAGGACCTGCTGAGGCCACTGGGAGTCAGAGTGAGTGACTGTGTGTGTGTGTGTGTGTGTTAGCCATTTTTCTTTCTGGTTTTGTGTGTGTTTGATGCTGTGTGAGTGGGGCATGTGTGTGTTTCTGTGGTGTAGGAGCAAGTGGCAGCCATTTTATTTTTCTCAGTTGGATAGCGATGGCAGGGTGGGCAGTGGGAATTGTGTTCATACCTGGGAACTTTTACTTGTGGAGTCCCTCATGTGGTGCTGATGTGGAGAGAGCAATGGGGCAATTTGGGTTAAAAGTGGGCATGGCTTAATCTTGAGTAGGGGCGAGGCTTAACATAAATGTGGGAAAAAGTGTTAGTAATAGGCTAGGGAAGGAGGAGAAGTTGGGGGAAAATTCAAGTTTACAGTGTGAGGGGTTTGAACACACTTCCTGAGGGGTACAACTTGACACACAACCCTGTGGCAGTCAGTGGGTTAAGTGTGTACCTGATGGCTGCCTGTCCTGTCTCTTGCAGGGCAAATGATGACAGTCAAGAAATAATTGAGCTATGAGGGCCTACCTTAACCCTTTGAGTGCCCCTGGTGCTGCAGCTTCCCTTCAGTGGCTGTACTACAGGTCCTGCTGAGGCCACTGGGAGTCAGAGTGAGTGGTTGTGTGGTGTGTGTGTTGTGCGTGTGTGGTGTGTGTGTGTCAGCCATATTTCTTTCTGGTTTTGTGTGTGTGTGTTTGGTGCTCTGTGTGTATGTGTGGTGTTTTGTGTGTGTATGTCTGTGGTGTAGGAGCAAGTGTCAGCCATTTTGTTTTTTTCCTCATTTGGATAGTGGTGGGCAGGCTGGTTAGTCCTGTGAAAATTACACCCCCATTGAATCACCCAACTCTTCCTTACTGCCACCCCTGGGTGTGTGTGTCTCCTGAGGAGACATAAATTATGTAATGAGACATTCTCTTCTATGTGTGTGTCTCCCGAGGAGACATAAATTATGTAATGAGGCTTTCTCTTTTATATATATATATATATATATATATATATATATATATATATATATATAGACTAATGGAGACTTGGTATCAGATGTAGCTGTAGGTTTTAGGCTCTAGTGATCATCAATCTTTGTGGTATAATATAAAGAGAGAGGCTGAGTTGCGCCACACAAAAACAAAGGTTCTAGACTTTAGAAAGGCTGTTTTTTCTAAAATGGAAACATTTTTATGTCAGTCTTTAACAGCTTGGAGATCTTTATATGGAGTCCAGGAGAAATGGGATTACCTGAAATGTGTTTTACTAAACGGAACAGAGCATTGTATTAAACATGTCAGCAAGGGTAAAAGAAAAAGAAAACCACTGTGGTACTCCGCAAAAGTGGCAAATATAGTAAAGGAGAAAAAAGAAGCATTTTAGAAATATAAGCAGACGCAGAAGGAAGAAGTTAGGTATTGGTACAAGACTAGGCTGAAGGAGGCCAAATGCATTATTAGATGTGCCAAAGCACACACAGAGAAAAAATTGCCCAGTCAATAAAAAAGGGGGATAAAACATTTTTTAGATATATAAGTCAAAGGAGGAAATTAAACAATGAATAGTTAGACTGAAAACAAAAAATGGAAACTATGTAAATGAGAATAAAGGTCTAGCTCACTGTCTCAATGAATATTTCTGTTCAGTTTTTACAGAGGAAGATGAAGGGAAGGGACCTCTGTTAGAAAAAAGAAATGGCAAGACATGGGAAACATGCATTTTTACAGAGGAAGAAGTTCGACTTCAACTTTATGAGGTTTAAACAGATAAATCAATGGGACCAGATGGGACACACTCAAAGTTATGAAAAGAACTTAAGTGTGTTCTGGCAAAACCTTTAACATGATTATTCAATCAGTCACTATCAACAGGAATAGTTCCAGAAGATTGGAAGGTAGCAAATGTAGTACCGCTTCCCAAAAAAGGAAGCAGGGAAGAGTCTGGTAACTACAGACCAGTAAGTCTTACATCAGTAGTGGGAAAATGAATGGAGACTATGTTAAAGGAAAGAATTGTTGAATATCTGAATTTGAATGGCTTGCAAGATACCAAACAGCATGGGTTTACAGCAGGGAGATCTTGTCAAACTAACCGTATAGATTTTTTTGGCTTGACTGGGGGGTGGCAGCAGTAGATATAGCTTATCTAGATTTCAGTAAAGCATATGACACTGTCCCTCATAGAAGACTCATTGATAAATTGCGGTGTTTGGATCTGGATGTAAAAATAGTTAAATGGATAAAGCAATGGCTGAGTGACAGGAGACAGAGGGTGGTAGTCAATGGAGAATATTCTGACGAAAGGAGTGTTACTAATGGGGTACCTCAGGGATCTGTTCTGGGGCCCATTCTTTATAATATTTTTATTAGTGATATTGCAAAAGGTAAGGTATGCATTTTGCAGATGATACAAAGATCTGCAATAGGGTAGACATTCCAAGGGGGAATAAGCCAAATGACAAATGATTTAGGTAAATTAGAAGAATGGACAAGATTGTGGCAGCTGCAGTTTAATATTGCTAAATGTAAAATAATGCACTTGGGACATAATAATCCAAAGGAAAAATATACTATTAAGGGTACTGTGCTGTCAGAGACAACAGAGGAAAGGGATTTGAGAGTAATTATTTCTATTGGCTTAAAGGTAGAGAGGAAATGTAATAAAGCAGTGGGGAATGTAAGCAGGGTGCTGGGTTGCATAGCTAGGGGCATTAGTAGCAGAAAAAGGGAAGTGGTCATGCCACTCTACAGATCTCGAGTTAGACCTCACCTAGAGTATAGTACTGGAGACCCCATCTCCAGAAGGATATAGATACTGTAGAGAAAATTCAGGGAAGGGCTACTAAAATGGTGACTGGTTTACAGGAAAAGAAATATCAGGAGAGACTAAAGGATCTGAACATGTATAGCTAGGAGGAGAGAAGAGAGAGAGGGGATATGATAGAAACATTCAAATAAATGAAGGGATTCAACAAAGTGCAGGATGGAAGTACATTTCATATGAGTAAAAATGTTAGGACAAGAGGCCATAGTCTAAAACTAGAAGGACAAAGGTTTAGACATAATGTAAGAAAGTTTTACTCACTTAACTACTACCCACTGCGAAGGTAGTAGTTAAGTGGAATAGCTTACCAGCAGAAGTGGTAGAAGTTAATACAGTGACAGAATTTAAAGCAGAACTAACACCCCTGCAACATGTAGCCTCAATTAGAGGGCTACAATCCGTGATAACTCGCTGTGTAATTTTTTTTTTTTTTTTTAAACGTGTTATTAAAGAGTAATCTGTTAATCCCAAAAAGTACCTGGTGACGTCTTTCCCCCGGAAAAGCGCATTGCGCATGTCAGCATGGAGCTGATCGGCTCTCTTGTAACTCCTCCCGGCTACACGAAAACACCTACATCATCAGCTTTAGATTCTCCTGCTGGTCCGAGAATCTAAAGCTGATGACATAGGTGTTTTCGTGTAGCCGGGGGGAGTTACAAAAGAGCCGATCGGCTCCGTGCTGACATGCGCAATGCGCTTTTCCGGGGGGAAGACGCCACTAGGTACTTTTTGGAATTAACGGATTACTCTTTAATAACACGTTTTAAAAAAAAATAATAATTACACAGCGAGTTATCACGGATTACAGCCCTCTAATTGAGGCTACACGTTGCAGGGGTGTCAGTTCCGCTTTAAGCATGCATGGGATAGGCATAAGGCTGTCCTTAACATAAGAAAAGACCAAGGACCAAAAAAGGTTTGAGGTTTTTACAGTAGTAAAATGGGCAGACTAGATGGTGTGAATAGTTCTTGTCTGCTGTCAAAATCTATATTTCTATGTTACAGCTGTCATCCTCCACCGCAACACCAGCCCAAACCCCAACACATGGTATGCCCAAAAGGCGGTCTGGAAGACGGGGACCATCTGACCCCTCAGCGCCCCCACCCCCGGCAAAAAGGGAAGGAAATGATCTTCCATTATAATAAACATGCCTTCTTTGGTAAGATTATATGTTTTTAACTGTGGTTGTACACTGTGATTGCCAGAGGGGTATCCAATGCATTGCAAAGCAATAAATGGACACCACTCTGACACTCCACAGTCTGTTGGGGTTCCTGTGTTTTGCATCAGTGCAACAAACAATCCTCAGCATATTACCTGGGACTCATCAACATGGGTGACAATGATGGGCCTTGTGTAAGCTGTGGGTCAACAACAACTGATGCACACACAGATTGTTACCTACATATGGGTCCATGCAGTTTCAGATCTATAACATTGTGACAGTGTAGGGACAACAAAACATGTTTCACAGATGACAGGATGGCAATATGCATGCCAGGTGAAATCTGGGACACAAACACACTAGCACAAGTGAATTAGGTAACAATCACTGAGTCTGTTTTCCTCAAACTACATCTTAAACATCCTAACACTGCATGTGTTCTTTATCCCTTCAGTGTGTCACATGTGATGTTGTATGCAACACAGGTGACATGTGATCAATGGCCATGGAACAACGATTGCTTCCAGAGTCTGTGCTGAGATCAGGCAACATGCCTTACTGGAGTGTATTGATATGTGGTTGGGGGGAAAACATACTCACACACACTGAGGTTCAGATTTGTGGGGGTATACAACATGGGATTTGTTTATATCACATTTCATGTGAACTGACACCTCAACACTTTGGGTGGGGTTGACTAAGCTGTGATGAAGTTGTGATGAGGTGGAGTCTGGAGATGACTTCTCCACTTCACCAGTTCCTATGTTGTGCTATGGAGCATTGGCAATATGATTTCTTCAACTTTGTCAGTGCCTAGACTCCATGGAACAACCTAGGAAGTGGAAAGTGATATCACTGGAGACGTGGTCACCTCTTTATCACACCTTAATGAATCCCCCCCATGGTGGATTGGTCTGTAGCACTCCCAATATCTTTGTGTTTCAAACATATCTGCCATTCAACAGGTTGGGAGCAGAGTTCATAGGAATGTGTCATAATGGATGTGTGTAAGTTCTCACATGTTTTGACATTTCATTAACCTTCTGAATGCCAGAGGGGAAACCATGTGTTGTAGAGCAATGCATAGTGTTCCCCCTTGCATTCATAGGGTTAAGCACAAGGCATAGACCTGTAAAGCATGGCACAACATGACATGTTCATGCACACAGTGTAGGTTTTAATGGTCACAGAAGTAGAAACATACAATTACAGGAAGAAGGGAAAGTGCATCACACACACATCTCTTCTGCATCCATGAGCCACAGGATCCTTTGCAGATTGGTGACATGTGGAACTCTGTAGGGAAAGAGAAGTAAACAGATGTAAGACAGTGAACAAAGCATAGGTAGCTATATGAGGTGTGTCACATAGGGGACAACTGACACTGAGGGATATCACACATATTAGGTGTCAGTACAGACTCACATGTTGCCATCCATTGCAAGGCAACTGGCTCCTTTGAAACCACTGAAGGCTATGTGCAAGGAATGTGACAGGCTGCATGTTCCAGGGCGTTGTTGGAGTCAGTGTCAGCTCTGAAGAAGAAGTCCAAGAGGAACAGTCACTTCCAAAACACTCAGGTGCAGTGGCAGGTGTCCAGCAGGAGATCATCATCCTTCGAATGGAGAGAAAACATGTTTGAGGTTTGGGAAGTGTGTATGCATGATACTCACAGGCAAAGCATTCTCTGATGACCCTGCCCTGTGTCTCCCCACCTCTGAGGGTATCACCCTCCAATGGCTGTGGCACTGGTACCTCATCAAGAGGATCAGGGTGGAGGAAAGCCAATAACCTAGTGTCCACAGCAATATTATGCAGGATGACAGTTCTCCATTAGTTTGGGTGCTTTCAGTGGTTAACCTGACAGTTCTCCATTAGTTTTGTCCTCAGAGAGCATGCGTGTATGTATTCTGCTCTGCTTTCATTTAAAAAACAACAATGTCTTAAAACTGATGTTGTGGCTTCTACGCCTCAACTTTGAGGAGAAGGATTAACGGCAGAAAATGTAACAACAAATCACTGCCATCCTCTCCTACAGCCATCCGTGGCATGACCCATCCTGGAACAGAGTGATGTCTAGGTGACCCTGATGAAACACTGACTACACTTCCATGAAGCCCACCTCTTCCTGTTCTCTAGCACTAGTGTTTATTCAGTGCAACATTTGAAGTTGATAGCAACCTTTGCAAAACATTCACATATTAAAAAACTACTCAACTATATGTGTATGAGATGTCTAAGATCTTTACAACAATACTGCTTTTCTGCAGAGTTCAAAGACCTCTTGGAGAACATATGAGCAGATTAACTTGGTTTGTAGAGTTTTGCGAATCGGTTCAGACAGTTTCGTAATTCGGACAAATAAGGGTCAGTCAGCGTCATTCGGGCCAGCCGAAAGGCAAGGGCCATTTGTAA
Source organism: Rhinophrynus dorsalis (assembly GCA_037306005.1). Classification (NCBI taxonomy): domain Eukaryota; kingdom Metazoa; phylum Chordata; class Amphibia; order Anura; family Rhinophrynidae; genus Rhinophrynus; species Rhinophrynus dorsalis. The sequence continues at coordinate 274,484,378 of CM074719.1, forward strand.
AATACAAAAAACAAATCCGAACAGCCCTGGTCCAAAATTTTGTTGTAAATTTTGGAAATTTGGACGACTGCTTCCCACATGCACGCTACTTTCCCGCCCTCTCTAGTCCAATTAGTTTCTTCATTTCATGATGGGGGTTGGTATCACGGTCCCCGTGTTTTTGCTGTCAATCTTGGCTGTATACCTATGCATTGGAGGAAGCTGATTGGCCCGCCCAGGATGTTCCTTTATATGCTGGAGGTTGGGCACTTGTCAGTTGCCCTTTCGTGGTGTTCCTGTTCCTACGCTTTGTTGCTAGTTCCAGTATCTCCTGTGTACCGACCCGGCTTGCCTGACTACTCTGCGGTTCCTGCTCCGTGACCTGACCCGGTTCTGGCTGACGACCCTGCTCCGAGATCTGACTCGATTCTGGCTGACGACCCCGCTCCGTGATCTGACTCGATTCTGGCTGACGACCCTGCTCCGTGATCTGACCCGATTCTGGCTGAAGACCCTGCTCCGTGATCTGACTTGATTCTGGCTGAGGACCCGACTTCATGATCTGACTCGTTGCTGGCTGCTGAATCAGCTCCGTGATTGACCTGCTTCTCGTTGGTGAAGTCTGCTGCTGTCCGGTTCCTGTTCCGGTGTTCCAGTACTCTGCAGTCGCTCCGGCTACATTCTGAACTGTATAGAGACTCACTGTTTCTCTCTCTCGGCAGTAAGCTGTGACCTAGGGTACTCTGCCTTATGCTGGTTGTTGTCACTCCTTCTCTTACCGAACCACTTAACCCGTGCGGTGCCATTGGTCTCCGTGGTGTGCCTTCCGTAATATCCCAGTATATGGTTAACTGCTGAGCCGCTTATTGGTGTTCCTCTCTGTATCTTCGAGCTCCCTCTGCGCACCGACGGCCGGTGCTCGGTGTCTGTTAGTCCGCTCGCTACTGTAGTAGCTGCACCGGAGGGGTGCTCTGGCTCCGGCCTATTCACGATAGAGGGTACACTTTCTAGCCGCACTTCCAGTGCGCCGGCTCCATACAGCTTGTGCAGTAACCTTCACTGTGGCATCCAAGGGGTGTCCAGGCCCCATCTGTTTGGCACTCGCAGGGTTATTACGTAACTAGTAAGGGCGTTTATGGTTCTGGTTTCCAGCACTGGCAGTAGTATTCCCAGACAGCCCACGGAGGTGGTATTGGTTCAGCTTTGGTCATAAGGGCGAAGTCCTATTTCTACTTGAGAGTGTATTCAGTCAGACACCATTTCTATCATTACTTGCTAGAGACTGTTCGATATATCCTGGGCATTGGCCTATCCTGATCCTATTCTGCTGTTGTGCACCTATTAACCCTTAGGGGTTATTCTCCATTATATCATCGTGTGCATTCACTTGTCAGTTTTACCATTACTGTTATTCTTGTACTGGCCCTTAGGGGCACTATTTTACTATCCAGTTCAATAAAACTGTGTTTTTACTTCATAACCTGGTCTGTGTGTCAGAAAACCGTAACAGTTGGACTAATGACACAGACTCCCAGACAGCCTGCATTTCCTGTTAGTCAGTTGATGGAGCTCAGAGAGAGAAGAAGTAGAGAGAGAGTGTCCAGAAAAGAGATTTATTAGCCAGTCTAGTGCCTTATTAGCCAGTCTATTGCCAGTCTAGTGCCTTATTGCCACTGTCAGGAGCTGTAATTTTTTATCAGAGTAACACAGCCAATCTGAGAGTTGTTGTGTAGGCAGGAGGGCAGCATTAGGCAGGCAGCCAGCATTAGTACCTTATTGCCACTGCAAGTCATTTTTTTCCTGTTGAAAATAAAAATATTAGGAATTTATGTTAATAATAATTTTCAGAGTGACACAGCCAGTCTGACAGTTGTTGTGTAGCCAGGCAGACAGCCCTAGTGCCTTATTGCCACTGCAAGTCATTTTTTTTGTTGAAAATAAAAATATTAGGAATTTGTGTTAATAATAATTTTCAGAGTGACACAGCCAGTCTGACAGTTGTTGTATAGGCAGGCAGGCAGCCAGCATTAGTGCCTTATTGCCACTGCAGGTCATTTTTTATTCATGTTGAAAATAAAAATATTTGGGATTTGTGTTAATAATAATTTTCAGAGTGACACAGCCAGTCTGACAGTTGTGTAGACAGACAGGCAGCAATCATTAGTGCCTTATTGCTACTGCAAGTCATTTTTTTCTGTTGAAAATAAAAGTATTAGGAGTTTGTGTTAAAATTAATTTTCAGAGTGACACAGCCAGTCTGACAGTTGTTGTGTAGCCAGGTTTTCAATGATGCCATTCACACCAGTTGCACTGGAACCCAGTAATCCCAGTACTGCCACTCCTGAACCATGGGGGCTCTGTGCCTCTCTCACCATCCACACTGTGGCTCATCTCCCTCTCTCAAATACCCCCAAATCTACAGCTCATCTCTCTCCCTCCTGCCCCCCATCCTCCATGCAGTGGTTCACCTCTCTCCTTTACCCACCATTCACACTGTGGGTCACCTCATTTCCTCCACCACACTCCACAATGTGGCTCACCTCCCTCCCTAAGCTACATCCATGCTGCAGCTCACCTCTCCCTCTCCCACCCTACATTTGGCACACCTCCCTCCCTTACCTGCTCTCCGTGATGTGGCTTATCTCACTCCCTTCCCCACTTTCCCCAAAAATGTTTTTTTATCAAATAATTCAAGCAGGCTGGTTCCCCTGTATCCCAATCAAACTTCCGTTCTCAACATTGCCCCATTGTGATATCAGCGAGGTCGGCATGAAGCTATGATATCAGTATGTAGCACCAATCCCATAGAGGTCACATCAGGAGAATGCTGGTCATAGCGAGATAAGGATTTGGCATACCATGCCAACTTCAAGGTAGCAGTTCTCAAACTTCTCCAAGTCCTCTTGGAAAAAGTTTATCCAGCAATGAGGGAAGATGTTCTTAAAATCCTGCAGCACGCCATGGGGGTGGCAAGAACTCATTTATCACTCTGTCTCTAGGCCAGGGAAAGGGAAGGTGTCAGACAAGGGAGGTACAGCTGTGCAGGGAGACAAAGGGAGGACAGAATGTGTAGTGTGGTTCTGTGACTACCAGTACAAAAAGGGTGGGCTAGCAGACAATCTTGTGTGTTACTGTGGCTACCAGTGGATTGAAGCTGGGCTGTTAGACAGTATACTGTAGTTCTGTGGCTACCAGTGAAATAAGACTGGGGTGGCAGACAGTATAGTGTGGTTTTGCGGCTACCAGCAGAAAAAGGTTAAGATGGAAGATAGTATAGTGTGTTTTTTGACTACCAGTGGGCCAAGGCTGAGGTGGCAAACAGTGTTGTGTGACTTAGTGGCAACCAGTGGATCAAGGCTGGCCTGGCAGATAGTGTATTGTAGTTCAGTGACTCTTCTTGTATGAGCAGCACTGTGATTCTTTTGCTAGTATAAAAATACATATTTACATTAAATACATTTTTGTTCCATCTCACTTACAATAAGTATATAGTCTTGGAAATTTTCAGGGTGCATACCCCATACCTAAAAATATTTTAGTAAGGCTGCAGCATTTATTAATATTATTATTTTAAATAAACAAAACAATCCTTATTTTCTCTGTTCTAAAAATTTGAGAAGCCAATAAAATTACATTACTATACATTAAGCTCAGCGAACAAACTGACTCTTAATTTATCCACCCATATTCTGTGTAATCTGAATATCCTCCTGCTGTGACAAACGGCCACACTTCAATACTCTATCACTTATCTTTTCTTTATCTATCTCTAAAAATATACAAACTCAACACTGTAGCATACCTGCCAACATTTCAAATGGCCGAAGAGGGACACTTGTTTTAGGTGGTGTTGCTAAGGATGTGGCTGGGGGAAGGGTATTGCCAAGGATTTTCAGGTTATTTTATAACCTATTGACATCTCTTTGTGTAACTGAATAAATTACTTAGAAGAAGACCAAAGTATTTTATTTACAGAGTCTAATTTATAAACACATATGCTGAAGTTTCAATCAATGTTAATGTTAGTTTTATTGCTGTGAAGCACTGTGATACACTTATTCATTCACCACACAGCCTGATCTCCTTAAAGGAGGGAAACCCAGATACGAAAGAGGGACAGAGGTATTTGGCTCTCAAAAGGGGACTTGAGGGACACTTGGGGGGCATTCTGTAATGAAAAGGAGGTGGTCAAGTGAGCACATACATGCACCCGCTGAAGCACTGAAGTACCTGAAGACTGAGGCTCCTATTTACACTGGAATTTCCCATTCTTTGAGCCCAATTGATAAAAAAGGTAAGCTCACCTTTGGCCAGTCAGCTAAGGGAGTGAAATCATGAAAACTTGCACTAGCTTTTCTGCCTAACCATTTGAGTGCTTTGCTATATGTTGTAGCCTAAAAACCCTAGCTACTCTGTCTACGCAACTTTAACATGAACAACCTACATACAATGGAGTCAGGACTTTCCTCCCCAACTCCACTGGTTTGCCCTTCTTAAAGGGATAATATTACTTAAAAATTACTATTCTGCATCTTGTAGCCCTTAAAAAACTGAGTAAAATGACACCAGCGGCATCTCTCAAACATTTATGGTTTGAGAGATATCTGCTTTCAAAGTTCCCTCTCCCCTGATGTCAGCGTTCTAGCTGACAGCAGGGGAATCCGATCCCGGGACCGGTGGAGGCTCTGCAGCAAACCAAGCACACGTAGAAGATCATTTTAGTAAAGGATTTCTTTTTTATTACAGTGATCTCTGCACTGCTGCAGAGCCACCGGCTGATCCCAGGAGAGGATTTCCCTGCTTTCAGGTAGAACGCTGACATCTGGGGAAAGCCAAAAAGAGGGAACTTTGAAAGTGGATATCTCTCAAACCATAAAGGTTTGAGAGATGCAGCTGGTGTCATTTTACTCAGTTTTTTTAAGGGCTACAAGATGCAGGATAGTAATTTTTAAGTAATATTATCCCTTTAAGTCCAGGGCCCATAAATAAAAAAGTAAATAATATTAATAGCCTCCTCCAAGGTTGGCCAATGAGAGAGATCCAGATTTCATGGAAGAAATCCTCTGTCATCGGAGGAGGTTGGGTCGAGACGCTACGTGGGGAGGGGAGCAGAGGATGAATGACAGACTGCACTGCAGAGCTGTAACCGCAGTCTGTCTGGAAGTAAGGACCTGGATATTTTTTAAAGCTTTAAATTTAGTCATACCACATACTTTATAAGAATTTAAAACAACTATTCAAGCTAATCGCTATATGTTGTTAAAGTGGAATTACCACCTATTTTAAACTTTATGGCACATAATTACCCATCTGGCGACTAGCTGCTCAGTAGTGCTAGTTGCCAGAATAATTACCTGGTTAATGAGAATTATTCCCTGCTCCGGGGCTGACAGGCAGTAGAGAGTGCAGACATCATTCCATAGTGACATCTGCGTGCCAGCGCTGTCAGTCCCAGCCGGCTCTAGGAGGCATTGCTGGGAGCTGTTCGGCTGCAAAAGGGACTGACAGTGCAGGAGCGCTGATGTCACTATGGAAAAATGTCTGCGCTCTCTACTGCCTGTCAGCCCTGGAGCAGGGTATCATTCTCATTAACCAGGTAATTATTCTGGCGACTAGCACTACTGAGCAGCTAGTCACCAGATGGGTAATTATTTGCCATAAAGTTTAAAATAGGTGGTAGTTCCACTTTAATTATGAGCCCAACTTGTATATGGGTGATAGTTCCCCTTTAACCTTCAACATAGTGACACAAACAGAAGCAGTAGCATAACTAATCTTTGAAGATGCCCAGTGCAAACATTTTGTAGGGCCCACTAGCACAAATATATCTTCCAGGTGTAATTAGAACCTAACGGGCCCTGGTGTCAATGATTCCCCCCAGATGCCAAGTCTCCATCACATCTGCATCTGTTGTACCGCTGTAGTTATACCCCTAGGAAAGTGAAGTACACACACAGTTTACATAGCTTGATCTATTAAGTTACTTATCATTCCACACTGACACATATGCATGCAGCTGAATTCCTCAGGCATTTATTAAAAAAAGAAAATATCCTATATGCTACATACCAAACATACCATGGCGCCATAACTTCAATTTGCCTGTAGCATATCATGAGCTACACACTGGAATGATGATGAAGACTTAAAAAAAAAAAAAAAAAAAGACAAAGAGTCCATAAGATTATATACACTAAATAATTTAAAGTAGGCAAGTTTGTGGGTTACAAAGACAAGCTCACAAAATACTGTGGTATATAGTGTGTCAGTGCTGTAGTAAATATATTAATTTGACTGAAATGGGAATCTTAGCCCTTCTGATTGCTAGCCATGTGTCCTGTGCAATGCATTAAAGACCTTTGAGTACCAGAGGGGTATCCCACCCATGGCTAAGCAATGTGTTGGAAACTCCTGTGGCACTTGATCAATCAATGTGAATGTGTATTTTTCCCAGTTTTTCTTAGTACATCAGATACCCTGCGCAATATATGGTGACATCCTCAATACTGTAATGTACTAAGCAAATTGTCTCTCATTAATCTGGTCACTGATTTTTATCCGTTGTTGGTGGGACCTCCTGACAGCCGGCACTGAGACTGATGCACTGAGGAACTATAGTAGTTCAGGGGAAAACCAATGCACCATAGAGGACATAGTGTGTACAATATATATGGTTTTATTTCATTTTTATTAGATGTATGAATATTATTTTTAATAAATATATTTTTTATTATCTGACTAGTTGAAGAGCCCGTTACACGGGCCACAGTGCCACTGCCACCCGGTCGTGGGACAGTCATGCACAGAAGAGACTGCCTGCGTCGCGGGCAGTCTCTACTGCGCATGACTGCAGCACGCGCAGCAGTGTCTACTGAGCATGACGCGGCGTTACACACGTTTTAGTGAATTATTATATAGGATATCACTATATCTTTTATCCTTAAGGGTGAATATAGCGCTAATCTTTTTTTCTTTTCATTGGTGTTTGTTTTTACCATTGGGGAGTAGAGGTAGCTAGATATAGCTGCTTATTCATCTTTTGAGCTAGGTTGATATTCTATTGCGCTACATATTTATTTATTTTTTGTAGATTCAGAAAGTGCATAGCCAGTTCCTGAATGTATTCGGAATCTTCCGATACTGCTTCTTCTCCTCCTCTTGAATCCTTTACCCATGCATCAATAAAATTAATTAACGCCACTTTTAAAAACTTTTCCTTCAACTCATTGAGCAGATGATCTCCATTGGACCCATAAAACATACATAAGAACTGTTCCAAGCCATATCTGCCCACTGAACACTAAACCCACCCAACAAAGCCGGGCTTGCCACAGAAGCACCTCCTTCACTGAACCCTTGTCCCCCCAGAGCTACCACCTCTGCAACCACCGTGGACCCATCTGAATTACTGCTTGAGAGGAAAATGGGTAGATGAGCGCAGGTGAGCCAATCGGGAGAACGCTGTCACAGAGTGACTAAGAAATAACGACACTTGACAAGTACAGAGCGATCTGCGTGTCTTTGGAGCCATGGGAAACCCAGAATGATGGCATGGTGTAGAGACTGAATAACCTGAAATTGTAGAGTCTCCACATGGAGAGCTCCTACCCTTAGGGATAGCATGTGTGACATGGGATGGCTCAAGTGGATGAACATCAATAGCCTCTACAGCCACTGGAGACTCACGGGGTATCACGGGAATATTGTGTGTCTTCACAAATTCACCATCAATAAAATAGACAGCAGCACCAGAATCGATCAGGGCTGGGGTAGCCACTGAGGAGTTAGCCCAAGAAATAGCCATCTATAGTATGGGCTTGCTTAGATCCTGATCTGGGGACAGACTGACTCCACCTAGGATCTGTCCCCTCAGAGATCCTAGGTGTGTGCATTTCCCGGACGCACCGGACAAGCTCGTAACATATGTCCAGCCTTCCCACAATACAGGCATAGACCCTCTCTACGGCGGAAGGACCGCTTCCCCTGGGACAAATGCGTAAAGCCAACCTGCATAGGCTCAGCCTTACTAACCTCCACGTTAGGTGGCAAGGAAGGTGAGGGAGGCATGGGTGGGAGCTCCCTGTTCGGTACCAAACGCAACTCATGCCTTAGCCTGTGGTTCTTGTATGTGGACCTTTCTCTTATACGGGTGTCAATTAGTATGATGAACAAAATCAACTGATCCAAATCAACTGGTAGTTCACGAGCTGCTATTTCATCTTTGATCGCATCATTCAGTCCCAGCGAGAAGGCTGTCACCAGAGCTTCATTGTTCCCTCCTACCTCTGCCGCTAGTGTGCGAAATTCTAAAGCATACTCTGCTACCGTGCGGGTGCCCTGTTGGATCGTCATAAATTTTTTTGTGGCAGAGATTGACCGGCCTGGAACATCAAAAACCCTTCGGAAGGCCTCAACGAATTGAGAAAATTTAGAAGTTATGGGTTTAGCCATCTCCCACAACGGACTGGCCTACGCCAAAGCTTTGCCGGTCAATAAGGAAATCATGAAGCCTACTTTGCTTCTCTCAGACTGAAATGCATGGGGTACCAATTCCAAAAATATTCCGAGTTGGTTGATGAACCCACGACACAACATGGGATCCCCATCGTATCTTAGGGGAAGTGGAGCGGTACCAGACAACCCTCAATAACACTCATTTTCCACCTAAGTGGTTGTTACTGATGCCGGTACCGAGGAGGCCATCAGTGGTTGACCAACTTTGTCCAGATGCACAGTTCGGTCTAATTGTGTCTGCAACAGTACCAACAACTGATCAAGACGTTGTTCCTGCTTGTCCATCCTGGACATGATATTCAGCGGCTGCCCACTACTGGTATCAGTACTGTCTCAGAGATCTGAGCCTGATAAGCCCCTGATGCCCTGTGGATTTTTTTCTAAAAAGATGTCTAAGGCCCAAAGCCTATATGATATAGGGGACTGTGAATTGCTTGCCATTATCCTTGCTCTTCGTGAATGGCGTCACCTCCTGGAAGGGACAAAGGCTCGTATTTTGATCTTAACGGATCACAAAAACCTGATATACTTATCAGAGGCCAAAAGACTGTCACCAAGACAAGCCAGATGGGCTTTATTTCTATCTAGATTTAATTTTGTGGTTTTGTACCTCCCTGGTTCCAAGAATACTCGTGCAGACGCCCTGTCTAGACAGTTTGCCCCAGAACGTGAGACAGAAAGTGAACCCGTTCTGATCATCCCTCCTGATCACATTTTGGCTACAATACGTACTAGCATTACTTCTCCCCTGTGCGAAGGGATTCTGGCTTCACAAAGTAATGCTCCAGTTGAGAAACCCAGTGGAAATGTTTTGTAGCTGACAATCTCCGCACTAAGCTGCTTGAAACCTATCATTCATCCAAAGCAGCTGGACACATTGGTCGGGACCAATAAATTTGGTCAATTTCACAACTTTTTTGGTGGCCTAGTTTAAGGGCGGATTGTGCAGCCTTTGTGGAGGCTTGTTCTGTGTGTGCCCATGCCAAAGCTCCTAGGCATCTCCCTCTAGGGCTGCTCCAGACAGTTCCTAATGGTGAACGCCCATGGTCACACATTTCCTTAGACTACATGGTGGAATTGCCTAGATCCAAGGGCTGCACAGTCATACTAATGATCGTGGATCGATTCTCCAAAATGGCACATTTTGTTCCGCTTCTGTGACTACCCTCATCTAAGGAATTGGCTATGGTATTTGCCAGGGAGGTATTCAGGCTTCACAGAGCACCCCGGGTTGTGGTTTCCTGATTGTGGAAGTCAGTTTGTATAGAGATTTTGGAGGGCCTTTTGTGACCAGATGGGCATCAAACTGCTATTCTCTGCTGCCTACCACCCCCAGATTAATGGTGCTGCAGAAAGAGCCAATCAAGGGCTGGAACAATTCTTGCGCTGCTTCGCTTCTGACCATCATGATAATTGGGTTGACCTGTTGCCCTGGGCTGAGTTTGCCAGGAATTGTGCCATAAACTCCTCGTCCGGGAGCTCTCCCTTCCTGATTAACTATGGGTTCCAACCATCTCTGCTCCCGGATGCATTTCAGGCACAGGAAATTCAGGCTCTGGATGAGCATATGGAGCAGCTCCTCTCCACATGTGCACAGGTTCAGAATGCCTTACGAAGGTCCTCAGAGAGATAACAGAAACGCAGATCGCAGGAGGCGTCCTGCTCCTGTCTTTCAGGTGGAGGATAGAGTCTGGTTGGCCACCAAGAATCTGCACATGCAAGTGCCTTGTCCTATGCCTTAGACCTTCCCAGGAATATGCGCATTCACAACGTATTTCATGTCTCTCTCCTGAAACCGCTGGTCTGTAACTGCTACTCTTCCGCTCCTGTAGTCCCAGGTCCAGTACTCATTCAGAATCAGGAGTATGAGATCCAAAACATTCTGGACTCCCGCAAGGTCCGGGGGCGCATCCAATATTTTGTCCACTGGAAAGGTTATGGTCCAGAGGAGTGTTCCTGGGTAAATCAGAATGGTATTCACTCTCCCAGATTGCTGCGCAGATTGCATGCGAAATTTCCCAATAAGCTGTGGTCTCCTTTGCGGGGGGGGGGATCATTGAGTGGGGGGTACTATCACAGTGCCCGTGATTGCCTCTAGTGGGTAAATGCTGTACCAGCGACATTGTTGCTTCCTGGCTGTCGTTCTATGCAAGTCGCTGTTCTTATAGGTCACTGTGGTTGTGATGTCATATCTCCGCCCACCTGCCAGGCCTTTTAAACCTCAGCATGTCCTATTACCTGTGCCCTTTCGTGGTGTACCTGAGCCTAGTGCTGTGTTGGTCCATTGCTGTTCCTGTGTATTACTCTGGCTCCGTCTGACTACCTGATCCGGCTCTGACTCCTGGCTACGCCTGACTACCCGATCCGGCTCTGACTCCTGGCTACGTCTGACTACCCGATCCGGCTCTGACACCTGGCTCATCTGACTACCCGATCCGGCTCTGACTCCTGGCTACGTCCGATTACTCGATCCTGCTCTGTATCCTGGCTATGTCTGACCACTCTCCCCCTGTTGTGTTCCGTTATTATTGCTAGCCTCGGCTACACAGCCGGCTACTGTTTCCTTGTTGTTTGGGCCTACCCTTACCACTCTCGCTACCCATTAGCAGTGCTTGCTTCGGTCAGTCCGTGTCACTGATCTCCTGTGTTCTGTCCGATCCCATTGTTGCCTCACCTAACCTATTGGTGTCGTTTTTCCTTGCATAGGTATACCCTAGTGGTAGGGTATAGTTGCGCTACGAATCACCTGCTTGTTGTGACTAGGGAAGTGCCGTGCACTGTCCCTCTATCCTGCTGCGAAGGTTACCTAGGGCCGTTTGGTTACTGCTACATCTGCCTAGTGAAGGGTTGAGGAAGTGTCTTGCACTGTCCTCACACCTGGCCTCGAGAAGGTGGTATATTTGTGCTACGAGTCACTGTTTGTTGTGACTAGGGAAGTGCCGTCCACTGTCCCTCTATGCTGCGGCGAAGGTTACCTAGGGCCGTTTGGTTACTGCTACACCTGCCTAGTGAAGGGTTGAGGAAGTGTCTTGCACTGTCCTCACACCGGGCCTCGAGAAGGTGGTGGAGTTAGTCGTTGTATCTGTACTTGTCAAGTGTCGTTATTTCTTAGTCACTCTGTGACAAAGGCACAGTGATAGGAGATATGATCCGAGATTGTGACAGTGCCAAGGACCATCCCCCAGATGGTCAGGATGCTGCAGATGAAATGCACAAACCAGGGCCAGTGCATGGATGTCTGACACTGGCACCTGTGAGCCTTTCTCATTGCTGTATCCCTTCCAGTCAAGAAGATACTGGAGACGACCTTTGAACATTCAGGAATCCAGAATCCTCTAAACCTCATACTCTGATGATCGGCAGCAAGCATAGGCATAGGACATCAAACTGGAGAGTGGAGATGGTTGTGCATTGCCGGACAAAAGAAAGAAACATGGAACAGTTGGTGGTCTTGAGAGAGGGAGACAGATCCAGGGAATAGGAGACTGGAGAAATACATTTCCAAACACAAAATGGCCCAATGAAACGAGGACCAAGCTTCCATGAAGGTTGACTGAGGCATAGATTCTGTGTGGATAGCCAAACCATCTCACCCAGACAAAGGCAAGGAGTGAGATGTCTATACTTGCCTGCCGCAGATTTATAATTATGCTTGACTGCGAATCTTAGTCCAGTGCTATCACAGATCTTGAGTCTCAGAAGCAACAAGGGGAATGCCAGATTCTGCAGTTGGAGGCAGAGTTCAAGGATGGTGTCCTATGGCCAAGAAGAAGAGTGCAGTTCCCAAGGTATGAGGATAGGGATTATTGAAAGTAGATTCTACCAAGGGAAAGAGATCCAACCAGTTGGAGTGTTGGGAATTCACATAATTCTACAAGAAGGTCTCCAGAGTCTGGATGGCACTCCAAGACCAGGAGTGCAGTACAGCAGGACAGGTGAGGAATGCAAATGGCCACTGGGGGTGGAATATAGCGGTGATACCACTGGAACCAGGATCCTACTCAGAGTCAACTCCAGGGAGAAGAAGTGGGGCATCGAGCCTACTGAGGGACAGGAGAGAGGACCCTCAAGGAAGATGCAGAGGTACTGATAACCGTGGTAAGAGGCTGAGAGAAGCAGCATCTGCAGACAGTAGAGATGTCAGGATAGCCAGGTCAGTAACAAGCAGGCAGGTCAAAAGCCAAATCAGAAAGAAAGCAGGTAGTCACAGAAAGCTGGGTCAGAACTAGATGAGCAGGACAGGAGCCAAATCGGAGAGCTAAAGGGAAGTCAGCGAAGCTGGGTAAGTACAGGAATAGAACGCGTATCTACCTAATCAGAAGGCAGATAGATAAGCACAGGCAAGCCAATCGGAAGGTTACACAGAGACAGATGATACAGTCTGCCATTGTGACAAGTTCCTAGCTCTATGGTATCACTAGTGTATCGCTTTTAAGATCCTGGTGCAGGCAGTCCAACTCTGCCTGCTTACTTGGACATACCCACTCCACTTACTCCAGCTCAGATATTAGTTATGACCCTGTCTACTTACCTGGACACAACCCTAAGGCCCATATCAAGCAGCTGCATAGGAAGTTCAGTGCACATGTTCATAAAATATTTATGTCTAGTGTTCCAAAGTATTGATTCCAGTGTTTGTATTTGACCTTGGCTTGTGAATCCTGACCAAACTTGTTTGCCACCTGCCCTAAACTTAGCTATTATTTTCATCTGCTTATGCATGACATTGCGCATTTGTGAGTTCCTTGTTTTTTTACTTACCTGCAAGTGCTGTTCTTTGCTTCTTCCATTGATGAGCAAGTGCGTCTATCATGGACCAACTGAACTGATCTAGTCTATTTGATCTTTCAGTTGACGATTATACTCATGTCTAGTAGCCACAGCAAGGTTGCATTTGCAGTTGACTTGGCTCACAAGCTATGTACCACAGATTCACTCTCAAGCAGTCCTTCAGCAGCAGCCTTGAAAGTTTGTTCTTCTTGCCAAACAGTGGCTAACCAACCACTGAGTTGCAAGTGTATTGTTCTTGCAATTATATAAGTAGTTTTCATACAATGCTTCCTCTCACTCATTAATCTGTTCTTCACTGGTAACTCAGTGTGCCTCATGCCCAGTAGTCCACACATGCCCTGAGTGTTTGCCTCCTGCCTCTCAGTCAGTGTGCCATCACTAATGTAGCTCCATTTCAATGTCAAGCTCTGTAGTTTCACTAATGCAGCTCAATTTAAATTGTAAGCTATGTGACATCACTAGTGTAGCTCTATTTCAGTTGTAAGCTCTGTGGTATAACTAGTGTAGCATCATTTCAATTGTAAGCTCTGTGGTATTATTAGCGTAGCAACATTTCAATTTCAATCTCTGTATTATCATTAGTGTAGCACCATTCCAACTGTAAGCTCTGAAGTATCACTAGTGGAACTCTATTTCTATTATAAGCTCTTTGGTATTACCATTGTAGCACCATTTCAAATGTACGTTCTGTGGTATAATTACCATTTCAGTTGTAAGCTCTTAGGTATTAGTAGTATAGCTCAATTTCAGTTGTAAGCTACATTGTTTCACTATTATAGCTTTGTTTCATTTATAAGCTCTGTGGTGTAACTAATGTTGTACCATTTCAGCTGTTATGTGGTATCATTAGTGTAGCACCATTTTGACTGTTAATGTAGTATGACTACTATAGCTTTATTTGGTTTGTAACCTCAGTGGTATAAATATTGCAGATCTATTTCAGCTGCAAGCTCTGTGGTATCATTAGTGTAGCTCCATTTCAACTGGTATCAAGTACTATCACTAATGTAGCTCAATTTAATTTGTGAGCCCACATGTTGAATTTTAAGAATAATTCAATGTTAATAATTGGAACCCCATATTACCACTCAAGTATGTACTACATGAGAAAATACCTGCAGGTCAACACTACTCAAAATCTAGACATCTTTCAATTATGTTAAACAAGATTAATTACTGATTGACACTTGCCTAATTTCACAAAATTAAAGGAACAGTAAACTTTTTTATGAAAACATATATGTTATAGAGCACTCTCACTGCTGTCAGTTGTTTTAGTCAAAAGTTATAACAGTTCAAATAATCAGGAAGTGAATTATAGCATGTTTACTTCCTGTGAGTTCTAACTGACAGGAAGTGACTCAGCAGTTTCTATCATATTCTATTAACTGTTTGCCATTGACTTTACTCTCTAATAAAATAGTAATGGAATAGTAAAGGAATAACTTATTGGAATTTGACCACTAGAGGGTATCTCTCAGCAGTGGGGTTATGCGCTAAGGAGTGATAAAGATATGATAACGTGGAGATGACTTCTCCAGTGATATCACTTCTTCAGTTTCTATGTAATTATATGGAGCCTATGCAGTAAGATCTCTAAAGTTGGAGAAATCTTAGTGAATTGCTCTCTCATTGCTCCTTATCTATGGAATGTGCTTCCTCCCACCCTGTGCCACTGCACTTCTCTTATGGTCTTCAAGTCCCGATTGAAACTACACTTCCTTAAAGGGATAGTAATACTTGCAAATTACTAATCCCCATATTGTAGCTTTGGTCATCTCTCAAACCCTGGATGATAGCACTCAAAGTCCCCCCCTCACTCCCCCTTCCCTGACTGAACGCTGACTGCAGGGGAAGCTGTCGTACGACAGTCTTATGTGCATCAGGCGGCTCTGCAGCTGAGCCGAGATCGCATTTATAAAAAATAATTCTTTCACTGAAACGGTCTTCTACGTGTGCTTGGTTTGCAAGCACATGTAGAAGACCGTTTTAGTGAAAGATTTATTTTTTATAAACACGATCTCGGCATTGCTGCAGAGCCACCTGATGCAAGTAACATCGGATATCCCAGCAGTCAGCGTTCAGTGTTCAATCAGGGAAGGGGGAGCGAGGGGGGAACTTTGAACTCTATCATCTCTCAAACCATAAGGGTTTGAGAGATCACACTGGGGGCAATAAGTTTCTTTTTAACAAAGCTACAATATGGGGATTAGTAATTTGCAAGTATTACTATCCCTTTAACAAAACTTAAACATGCTAGAAGGCACTGACTTTGTACAACTTATGCTCTTTATAAATTATTTACTTTTTTTATGTCTCCTATCCTAACCAGAACTCTGGCACTGTATTCAGCACTTGATCCTTATGTACTCTGTATGTCTCCCATTACCACTTTAGATTGTAAGCTTTCGGGTAGGGACCTCACTTTCAGTGTTTCACTTTGCAAAGCACTTGCAACTCTGTATTGTCTAAACCCTTAAATTGTAAAGTGCTGTGTACACTTGTGGTGCTATATAAATAAACATTCATTCATTCATCTTCAATCAGTCCTAGATGTAATGTCCATGGAGGAGAATATAATAGTGGCTGAAAGAACCAAGGGACCTCAAATTACTCACTGCACATGTTAATCTTAAAGAAGAACCATATGTAACAAATATATGAATTGGAAAGCGCTTTCATGAGCACCTATATATTTTTTGCCATTTCAAACAATAGTTATGAGATATTAGCTTTATTTATTTGTCAGTTTATGCTAATGAGTTTATACTTTCTGCAGGAAATGGCAGTTAGGATGGGGGAATATGTGCTTGACAGATTTTCAATAACTGACAAATGACTAAAGCTAAATATAAACTATTGTTTTAAATAAAAAAAATGAATAACATAAATATAGGTGCCTTTAAAAGCTAATTCAAAATCACCTATTTGTTACAAAGTGACAGTTGCACTTTAACCCTTTATACACAACTTGTATTGCACAAGTAGGCTTGTGAACCTTGGCTGCTTCAGTTTGAAAATAAATTGCCTCCTTGGACATGATATCATTGATTAGTTAGACATGTTATCTACTGAAAGAAAACACAAGGACAAAATTAATAGGAGACTTTAGGATGTTCTAGCCATAGTAACGTAAGTGGCTGTTATTATTAGGTTTTTCACAATGCAAATGTGACAACACCACAATCGACTTTTGCTTAGTCTGACAATGTGGCATAAAGAGCAACTTGCGCCGTGACCTTTCCAGTCTGGTTCTACATTGGGCAGAACTGAATTTCAAGGCACTTACAACAGTCCACATTCCAGGAAGGCGCAAAACCTGGGCAGATTCCTTTAAAAGGAAGATGATTGTTAAATTGCATCTGCATTTGATTGACATAAATGGACAGAGAGTCATGAAGATGAGTAGACTGTCTTTATTGCAGCAAAGGATGACAGTATCTTACAGGAAGCTTTGATCTTAACAGCATTGTTGCAGGGTTTTGATGGTTAATGAAGTTTGCGCAGCATGGTGTCATCACTGTGTGGTGGTCTTTGGCATGCTGGTCAGCATGGTGGTATATGCTGTCAGGTCTTAATCTACAATGCCCAATGACTGATTATGTATACATTGAAGAGTCTTTAAACATGGACAGTAGTACCAAACAAGAACAGAACACCTGAGTCATCAGTTTGCATTTGTTCATGGATAATTATACACTGCAGAGCCTCGTTACATCATGAATATGTGATTAGCTAAATTATAATAAAGAACCACGTGTTATGCTTATGCATACATTTTGATTAATTGGAACAAAAGTCTAGGCTATGATGTAACTAATTGGTGGGAGTGGGAGACACTTAGCTATTCTTAACTAACTGTGAGAGCTAGGTTTAGTATTACTGCTGACTTTGTACATCACAAATGGTTTGTTAATATAATTTAAAGTCATTTTAGATTTAACAATGATCCTTCAAAACAAATAGGCGCTTCATCCAGAAGTGTATCTTTCACCCATGGAGAGATGTGGCAGTAAACACTCTGATATATAAATGGGATTATCACTTGATACATCTTTTTCAACCTCTGAGGCTGATTTCATTGCTTCTGAAGAAAATAATGCAGGGCAATGACACACTCATCTTCGTTGTTTTATATTGCTAGATGAGAGCTTTGCTTGTACGCCTGAAATACGGGAGTACATTTTAAAATGTCAAAGTGGTAATATAGAGGGGCTGAGAACATTAGGGATAGAATAAATACCTACAGGGAGAAGCTGTGGTGACCGATATAGAAAGTCATGCCAAAGGGCATAACTCGATGCTCACTATGACTGGTTTTGGTTTAAATTAAGAAATAGATAAGTATTATTTTCAATTTGAACTATTTTATTGTCTTAATTAGCTATTCAAAGAAAAAAAGATTAGCGATTGATATAGAAGGTTAGTTTTAAGGGGATCATATTGATTAATTTATTTCATAGGATACGAATTATGGATTCTTTGGGTTTATAACCAGGGCCATTTCAGCTTCTGGGTTGAGAAAGCATAAGCGCATACCTAGGATCTTTATCTTCTGGAGTCTTCGGAGAGGACTCCTGTGGTGCCGCTGGGGGATATAAATGATCTGAAAAGGGGTGGGGCTTAACAATGAGTGGGATAGGGCTTAATTAGTGAGTCAAAAAGTAGGTGGGAAGTGGTAGGAACAGGGTGGGAAGGAGGAGAAGTGGGTGGTAAATAGGAGGAACAGACTTGGAAGAAGCAAATGTTTGCAGAGTTTCTTAAGAAACCCCAATCACAGTAGAATCAGTGTCTGTACCCGGAGACTCGGTAATCAACTGCAAAGCAAAAAACGGAATCTCCAGGGCAGATCCGGAGAGTTCCCAGGTATGCACAAGAGTCGATGGAGCAGATTTGTAGAGCCTGTATCTGGTGAAGTATCAACTCCACACCTTCACCAACCATGATCATCTGGGTTTACAAGTTAACAGGGAGGCTGTTTTTCTTCATAAAGTCTTGAAATAAGTTTTATGATTCCATCCCCTTCCTATTTAGGTTTTTTTCTCTCTCTTGATGTGCTACCAAGGAGAACCTGAAGGAAAGACAAACTTTTCCTACCTGTCAATCATTAGTGCACAGACTTCATGTTGTTGGTGAGAGGACCTTTCATCCATTTTTTATTTTTATTTTACCTGTCATAAACAGGGAGGTGGGATTCTCCTGCTTGGTATGCCACCTACAGAGACTTGAAAGAAAATTATTTACAAGTAAGAACATTTTGTCTTTCTTCAAAATCATCTGCCCATTTCTAACCTCAGTCTAAATATACCTTAATTCGGTTTCCTCCATAACCAGGTAAATATTTTTATTGACTGACTTTAGTATATAGGGAAATGCTCATGCAGTCTGGGATTTAGCAGATTAGCTGGGACTAATTTACAGAACGTTGAATTTGTATCTAATTTGTATCTTATGTAATTTTTTGAAAATACAGTAGAAGAACAGGCGCAATGACAATTTTAGACAATTATTATGGAATCAGCAATATAGACTTTGGCCACAGGATGTCACTATAACATCTATAAATAACTACACTGTACAAACATAGTATCTGAGTTTCAATATTAATTGGCGATATCTTTGTCACAAAGGGACTAATGACAAATATGCTGATAATGAACCTGCTGAACTAAATAATGATGATGAGAATATATACACTTGCAATGAGTAATGAGTATATTATATACTATATAATATTGTGAGTACACGCTAAACACTCTGCTATTTATAATCCAGCTGAGAATATACACTACGAAACACGATCTACAAAATAATGAAGGTGTATAGGAATTGAATAGCTGTAATAATTATGATGATGTTGAGTTATAACTATTAAAATAACCCTTGGGTCAGGAGAGGACCTACAGGCTATGCAGCCGGTGCAAAGTACTGGGGCCTGCATCCATATGTGGGGCCTATTTACAGTAGGTCTAGTGTAGCCTTTCAGGGTTCGGCAGCCTCATATCCTAAAACAAACTATTTTAAATATTGTTCTTTACTTACCCTCTGCCTTTTCTTCACATTAGATGTGTCCAAAAAAAGAAGATGCCTTCATCTCTTGTTAGAATACAACTCCCATCATCCTCACTACAATGTTAGCTGGTAGATGATGACGAGAGTTGTAGTCCAACAGCAAATGGAGAGCCACAGACTTACCATCTCTTGTGTAGGGAAAGAAGTCAGTGTACTGTGGATGTCAGCAATCTGTGACCCTCCATCTGTTGTTAGACTACTACACCCATCGTCCTCAGTCCAATGATGGTTGATGAAACCCAACAGAAGCTTGAATCTGTAGGGGGTAACTGGCTAGAACAAACAGGAAGAGGTTTCCAGAAACCCCCATTCTACTCTCTTGTCCCCTATTAGATAGGGACAAAGAACAATTACCTCAAAATTGAGATATGAGATATTTTTGCTGCTGTTGTATATATGACTAGGGCAGGGGTAGACAAGCTCAGGCCCTCCAACTCTTGTTGAGATACAATTTCCATCATCTTCAGATGATGTTGGATAGCTGAGCATGATGGGAATTGTAGGCCACCAATGTGTGTGTGTGTGTGTGTGTATATATATATATATATATATATATATATATATATATATATATCTATCATCTTCTTCCCTGACAAAGCCATAATGGCGATCACGGGTTATCTCAGAATCATTCAGTTACACCTAGGTCTCAACCCAACTCCTCCTCTGAAAACCAGGCACCCCAGAGGTTGGAGAGATGGCACTCCTCATAATTCTTCCAGGTTTATGCTTGACCCTTCCCACGAAACTAGATCAGCCATCTTCTTCTTGGCCCATTCCCTCCTTTATTTTTGTGTCTTCTTTCACAAATAATAAACATCTATGACTATTTGTTTTGGCTCCTTTTTGGCCTCTATGCAGGCTGACCGTGTATCTTCCCTGGGAATCAGATATGCCCAGGGAGCTACACACTGCTTACTTTACATACTCGCTCCATTAGCTTTACTGGAAGCCGCATCCACAAGTATAAGTCTTTGTCTGAATTTTTGGAAGGAGCTGCAAGCCTTTAACCCCTTAACGACCCTTGACAGTCATAGTACATCAAAGGTCGATTTGACTTAACGACCGATGACGTACTATGACTGTCATCAAATTCCGGGCTCCCCCCGCGGCTGCACGCCGTATGGGGAGTCCGGAACGCAACGGAGCAATAAAAAAAATTGCTCCGTGGTCGTTCAGTCAGGTCGCGGCGTGAATTCCCCTGTCCTTAAGGGGTTAAATACCAGACAGCAGCCCCTTCCCCTGGGCTCATCTAGACACAAGCCCCCCATACCCTAACACCCCCTTTTTCCAGCTTTTCATAAGGTGGGCCCTCTATTCAGCTCTGTTCAGGCTGACCTCCTTGTATCCCTGGGAATCGGATATGCCAAGGGAACTCCACATTGCTTACTTTACATTCTAGCTCCATTCGCTTCACTGGAAGCCCTGACCACAAATAAATACTCTGTATTCGGCATAGAGCCTGAAAAGTTTTCTTGCATCTGGGCCACTCTCTCATTTATTACATCATTGCCTTAAAGTGATGCTAACACTTAAAATTATTGTTATTTTATATTGTAGCCATGAAAAAAGCATTAAAAACAATATAAGGCAATTGCCCCCTCAGTCACTCATAGGTCTGGGCTGGTGGGCCACTGCTTCACTTAATCTGCTTTATGCTTCTTTAAATGGAGCTACACTAGTAATATCACAGAGCTTACAACTGAAATGGGGTTACACTATTGATACCACAGAGCTTACAACTGAAATGGAGCTACACTAGTGATACCACAGGGATTTCAAATGAAATTGAGCTACACTAATAGCATAACCCATTTCCCTTGTAAGATCTATGGTATTGCTAGGGTAGCTTTAAATTGTAAGATTTGTGGTATCAGTAGTCTAGCTTTCAGTCAATTGTAAGTTCTCTGGTACCTCTAGTGTAGCTCCATTTAAAATGTAAGCTCTGTAGTCTCACTAGTGTTGCCCCATTTCTATTCTAAGCTCTGTGGTATGACTTGCCTTACTTCCCAGCATTAATGAAAATTTTAAAATAAACAAAAGGGATGGGCTGGGAGAGGGGGCTGGAACAATAGTGGAAATGGGCCACGTGATTGTGTTTGCACCCTGAACACTCTGTGACTTTCAGGGGTAGATTTAAAGGTTCACGTTAAAACAGCCGCTAAGTGGAAAAGGCCTATCGGCAGTAAATAATACATGATTTACGGCAGATTCGACAGGTAGTCTACAAGAATAGCTAATGAGCGTAGGCACAACAAAAACCTGCGTCGCACCTTTTTTCGCATCACCGTGCGTCCCAATCACCCGTTAAAACATATGTCAAAATGTAACATAACGGCTGGCGTTGTCTAGCAACCCTGATACATGCACAAACAAAATTCAAACCTACAGCCAATCCCAAGACCCCAAAGTATCAAAAAATGTTAAAATACATCTATATATACCCAAAAAATAACTGTCCACCTTGTCTGTGTTTCGAATTTTGGCACGCTAGATCACAGGACCCAGGAGTGGAGGATATCATTTAGAGAAAGTGAAAGAGAGAAAGAAGCATACAGAGGAGTAAGGTAGAAGGATTTTGGAGAGGCGAGATTTACATTTAAATAGACACATAGCACACTTTTGCACATAGCACATGCACCCATACAAACACAAACACATACATACACATAGTCTTTTTTTTTTTTATAACACTTTACACGTTTTTTAAACTTTATTTTTACAGTGTGAATCTGTGAGTGAAAGAGTGTGACAGAGAGTGAGTGGGATCGAGTATGTCTGTGAGGGCCTGTGGGAGTGCCTGGGTGTGAGTGGGTGAATGATGGACAGGAGAGAGGGATGGGAAGAATAGTGGAGGAGGAGGAGGAAGGTCAGGAGGGCATCACTGAGCAGAGTAGGGGTGAGAGAGGGCGATCCACATGGTGAAGGAGGACCCAGCCCAGAAGAGCAGGCACACGGAGGGTAGGGACAGAACCTGCAGTGGAACGAGGGGTACCTGCTGGGGGCCACCACCCACAGACAGGGCAGCACAGGCAGGACACTCTGGTTCTGACTCCTCGCAGGCCAAAGCTGAGCAGGACAGGATCAGAGATCAGGGATCCTCGTTACACTGTTTTGGAGAGGGAGAGTGTCCTCTTTCCGAGGGAAAGGGTCCCTGGCCTGGCTGCGAGGAGGAAGGCCGTCTGGAACCAAATCTGTAGCCGGGTGAATGTGGTGGCCAGCTGCAGATGGTATGTGGACATCATCAAAAAGCGATGGGGCGACTGCAAGAGGCAGGTGAAAAAGAAGATGGGGGATGCCACCCTGTACGCCCGAGGCACCGGAGGTGGTCCACCGGTAGACATCACCTACAACCACTGGGAGGAGATGCTGCGGCAGACCTCCACACTCATTGAGGGGGTCCCTGGAGGATTGGACACTGGGGAAGAGATTACATGCTACACAGGGAATATTCACTAAGTGGTGAAAAAGAGATGATGGAGAGAAATTAACCTTTACATACCCTCATTTCACCAATCCCAGTGTTAGTCTATGGAGACTATTCAATAACATGAATCAAGTTGCTAAGGTCCCATTGTATAGACTCCATAGAAAACATTGGAAATTGGGAAATGAGATCACTGGAGAAGTCAGCATCATGTTCAATTCATCAGGTCTTCATCATCGCTTACTGAATCACAAAAAGGATGGATCAGGTCACACATCACTGTGCCACTGAGAATAACTGGTCGTATGTGCAACACACAGGCCTAAAATAATTCCCCAGAATTAAAGGAGAAAAATGTAGGCCTTGGTGTTGAATATGCAATCATTTACTCTAGCTTGAAATTACATATCTCACATTTGATTCCCACATGGATCCTCAGGAGTGGTAATGCCATGGATGGATGTTACACCAGTCACTACTTGCAGGATACACATGGGAACCAAATATGAACCATTGTAGTTTGTTCGCCAACAGGCCATGATTGATTGATATCTCTGATCGAGTACAGCTTTCTCACTCAGAAGGATGGATGAGCTTATCCAGAAAAACAACAGGCCTCAATCAAAGGTATCCTTCATTCCTGGCTTGATTGTTGCCCTTCAGGATTGAACTGGAACAGACCTCATGGACAGGATCCTGTCAAGTTCATCAATCTGTGATTGCCCTGGTTGTCCCATGCATTGCAACACAATGCATAGGATACAATCATGACAAACAGAGAGCCACATATCAACTATTTAGAAATCTTGCATTGTATGGGATAAAAAAAAGATAGGGATGAATAGCAGCTGAATCATACTGCAGATCTTTTAAAAAATATATATGTACACAGAAAGAAAAATGGTATGACATCTATGTGGATATGTACCTTTTATATGTGTACAAATGTATCATAAATAAAAACATACCTAGTATATCCCATCTAAGTAAGGTGGGATATACTAGGTATGTTTTGATCTATGATAGCAATAGAACTTAAGTTTTGATAGTTGCACACATATAGCCAGTAAGGCAAGCAAACGTACTGAACTGATCTCTGGGTTCATAGGATATATCTGTACACATATGAGAGGTACATATCCACATAGATATTAGACAATTTTTCTTTCTGTGTACATTGTACGGGATAGTAATGGTTAATTTCACCTTAATGTAATATTGTACACATTCGAAAAAGCTGCAGATTCCAGTCATTTGACGAGCCAGAGGCTCTTCAGCAGAGGCAAAATTGCGCTATTCAAAGATAAATATGACATTGGAATGGTCTACAAAGTGTGCCTGGTTTGCACACAGCTTTTTAGAATGCCTACAATATTACATCAAGGTGAAATTAACCATTACTATCCAGTTAATCCTGTCATTGCTACGTTTACTAATCACATCTCATTTACCCACACAGTTTATGGGCCTCCAGCACAGGAGAAGCCCATGGAGGAGGCTGAATCACCATCCAGTAAGGAGTACATAGAGGAGGGGACCATCTGGTGGTCACCATACCCACCTGCTCCAACACCTGCTGCTCCATCAGCTGCTAATCCTGCTGCTCCACCTGCACCCCCTGCACTGACACCTGCTGCTCCACCTGCACCAACACTTGATGCTCCACCAGCTAATCCACCTGCACCAACACCTGCTCCAATGCAATACAGTGCCTGGATGACACAGGAGGAAAAGTGGATGCATCCCACAAACTCCACGAAGTACTACCCTCCAGCAGCAGCACCACCACCACCAGGGAGGCAATGGCTGCCAGGGACAGTGGCCACCCCTCAATATGGCCCATATTCCCATCCAATGAAACTACCGTCATGGATGGCTTCCCAGCATCGGCCCAGATATGATCCCAGGTGGGGGCCAAGCACCTACCAGTGGCCAAGTTATGACCCTTGGCCACTGGATTACCAATGCCTGGGCCTGATTAGGGAGCCCTAGCACCCTGTACTGAGGGAACACTTTAACCCACCACAGACATCATTTGGCATCTCTGAGTCCCTAGATGTGGTGGGCACATGCCCATCATCTGCAGCAGCCTCTCCACCAGCGGACTCAGCAGCAGACATAGCAGCAGAACACACAGCAGCAGCAGACACTCCACCAGTAGCAACCACACCAGCAGACTCACCAGGCACATCCACCTCCAGAGGGGGAATGGAGGCAGAGTGCATGGTGCTCCAGAGGAGGCTAATCCGGAAATTACAGAGGGCCAACAGGAACCTCACAAGGCTCTGAAGGGAATCCCAGAGGAACACCTCAAGAATTGAAGCAAGGATACATGCCATGAACGTACAGCACACAGTACAGACCACACAACTCCGTCAGTACCATACAAGGATGATGAACATGATGGGGCAGTTGCTGGTGTTCTGAGACCACAACCACAGGGAGAACCTGCGTGTGGAGAGGGAGCATTGGTTGACAGAGGGGTCCAATGCACCCACCACTCCCTCCAGTGTGACCCCTGAAGGTACACCAAGGGTGCAAAGGGTGACCAGGCAGTCAGCTAGGGCATCCACCTCTGGCACCCAGTCGAAGGCCTCCCCCCCAAAAAAAAAAATAAACTGCCCAACTTGTTATTTCCCCCCTTAATAAAAAAATGGGCTTTTGAATCCTGTCTGATATGCTTTTGTGTTTAGTGGTTGGCAGGGATGTCTCCAGTGCATTGCCAAGCAATACAGTGAACACAGCTTCAGCCTAGGTAACATGTTTGTAGGATGTTACAACATGGGTTCTCACACACATAGTTGTACAAATTCAACTGGCAATCCATCCCTGGAGCCAAATAACATGACAGTGTTATATGGCCATGATGTGGGTTGAATTTGAACAAAACATACCCTTTAGCACAACAACAGGTGCAACACTGTGAACATTTGTCTGCATCAATTGTTATGTTTAAGGGGTTAACCAAACAAACAGCTATTTCACTTAGTAGAGAACTAACAAGCAGGACAGATGGAACATGCAGCAAAATAGTCTTTGATTCAACCTCTTATTGTGAAACTGACTTACTGGGGAACCCAATGTTTACCCTAGGATTTCAATGTGTAGCACACACATTAAAACCTTAGGCTGAGCATTGAGTTATCTAGTAAGTTGTGTTGTTTGTTTTACTAAGGTTGTAACAGACTTCACCAGTGATAACACTTGTCCACTTAGTCTGGTTGTTTGTTTGTTGATGTAGCCCATGTTCTGAGATTTGTCGAACTAAAGCAATCTCAGAACATTGATTACATTGAGCAACACAGAAACATTAGTGTATCACCACCATCATCTCTTTGCATGAATACATCAGAGTCCACTCACGGCCAAACAATTAGTGGACTCCTGTGATGTTGGTCATGCCTTCCCATGTATGAGGGATACTCTAGCCTTGAGTGTGGTTCCACATTGAGACATGTCTAATTCAACATTTATTCATACAGACAGATAGAATAGTGATGGTTCTCCTTTATTATGTCTCAAACTACAGTAAAACATCCATGTGTTTTCTGGGTATATTATCTATATATTCATTGAACACTTGTATGAGCACACAAAAGGTACATTTAAACTAAATATGAATACTTCAGAAACACTACTGAACTGCTTATGTGTTGTCCACAAAGTTTGTGCTCTGTAGATGAGCATTTTTACGGTACAGGTTTGACACCTGGATGTTAGTACACACATGAATTTGTGTCTTGTGTGGATATGTGAATGTTCCAGTAGAGGCTGCTGTGAACATCAGGTCAAACATTGCATCACCAACACAATCACTTGAAACATCAAGGATTGAGCTTCATGGAAGTGTTGTCAAGGCTCCAGTACAGTCACATGGAAACTCCTCTGTTCAAGGATGGATCATGTTATGGATGCCTGTGGGACAAGCGGACAGGGTTTGGAGCAGCACCCTCGAACTGATCATCATGCAACAGCTTCAGCATCATTATACACTTAATCTTTTCCATTACAGGGGAGTACACAAACCATTGTTTTGTAATGTGTTGTCTACTTGTCTGTAACCCATTATGGAGAGAACCAAGGGGATGTCAACCAGCCCTAGGGATATGTGCCCCTGACATGAATAGACACATCAACAAATATGTCCTAATAGCTTTATGAAACAAATAAATTTGGACTGCCACTGTGACAGTGACAGTGGCAGGCCAAATGTATTTGTTTCATGGAGCTATTAGGACATATTTGTTGATGTGTGTATTTATGTCAGGGACACACATCACTGCACACACAGATCAGCATGGTGTCCCTTGAGATCTGATCGCTACAAGGGTACCATGGTTGCTATGGCTATGATCATGGCAAATCACGTTAGTTGCTATCAGTCAAGCCCTGGAAGATGTTGAACATGGGTTATGCGTTGTACTTTGGTTCTCATGGGGGTATGCATGATATCCTTGAGGTAGCAATGTCATTGTGGAGAAGGGAATGGAAGATGGTTTTGGAATCCCCACACACAATATCCCATGTCCATGGTATGGATGATGCTTGGGGCCATACTGCTACCAGTGGCAGGGCTGTGTCATTGATCCTGTGGGGTGAAACAGAACATCATGTGCGGTGTGGTTAGTGTGTTGCCACCGATTCACAGACTGATGATGGACATGCATGGACTGCGTGAATGCCTGTCTCATACTCACAGCTGAAGTGGTCCCTGATGAACCTGTCTCTCATCTGCGCCCCTCTCAGGGTCTCCTCACCATGGCCAGTGTCCACCGGCACTTCAGGTATGGGGGGCCTGGATATCATCCACTAGCCTAGTTTCCACTTTGATGTTGTGCAGTATTCCACATACCAATATGATGTCACACACTTTTCCTGGGGCATACTGCAGTGCTCCCCCCAAGTGGTCCAGACATCTGAATCAGGACTTGAGGAGCCCGAAGGTCCACTCATTGGCATGCCTCGTTCTGCCATGAGCCTGGTTGTATCGCTCCTGGGCATCTGTTTGGGTATTGGCAACTGGGGTGAGGAGCCATGATTTGCAGCCATTGCTAGCATCACCTGTGGAAAGTGAGTGACATGGTGAGACAGGGAGCACACGTTGTGTGAATTATGTTTTCCGAGGTGGACGTAGTAGCTGTTAGTCAGGAGCATGATGAGCAGTGTTGTGTGTACACCTGTGGATGTGGTGTGATTTAGTACTGTTAACTCACCCAGAAGCCATCCCCCTGTATAAGTTCCATTCTGGAATTACTGAGGAGTTTTGGAGAATGTAGGAATCATGACAGCTCCCAAGATACTTTGCACAGACATTCATAATCCTCAGGTTGCTGTCACACCCCATCTGCACTTTCATGGAGTGGAAGTTTTGGCAGTTAATGAAGATATGTGCGTCATGTGCTGGCGATTTGATACGGACATGGGTGCAATCTATTGCACCCATGACCCTGGGCATGCCTCCCCTTGCATAAAAGCCCTGCTTCAGATGTGTCCACTCCATGTCGGTGGTGGGAAAATGTATATACTGGCCTTGCTTTTGAGGACTGGCAAGACCAGGGCCAGCACCCTGGAGAATGTGGCCTGTGACATGCCAGATGCGTAACCTTCAGTCGACTGGAAGGCGCCACTTGCCATTAAGTGTATGACACACAGGAGTTTTTGCAAGCCAGATAGGGCATGGTTGTGGATGTAAATTGGATCCACCTGATCCTTGATGACCTCATACAGGACAATGATGCTGGGCGGCCTCAACCTGTAGTGATCAATCACCTCGTCATTGGACATTCCAAAGAGAGTGACCCTTGGGAGGTATACCCTGGGCCTTGGAGGTCGTCTGTACATCCTACACTGCTCCAGGGTTCCTATGGAAGCTGTGGAGCATCCTGTTGCTGGGGAGCATCATGTTCTCATTCTCTGTCTTTGTCTCTCTCTCTATCTTTCTTTCTCTCTCTCTCTCTCTCTCCTCCTGAGTGGAAAACAAGCCACAGGTGAGTGTGGTGAGCTGTCCCTTTAAGTACGTGGTAGGACTTTGTGTAGGTATGGTGATGAGGTGAGTGATGACCAATGGGAAGGTGTTTGTTGTGTTTGCAGGTATGTCTGCTTTTGAAATTTGTGGTGTGTTCTTGATTGCTGTCTGTCAGTTGCGGGTGTGAAGTTGTGGGGTACAGGTTGTGTCTGGATCATGGTGATGTTGCACAGGTGATCTTGTTTTGTATTGGCAGGTGTCCATGTTGTGTGATATCCCCATTGTTCCATGCCATGTTGTGTTGGTGTTTTTTTTGGAAAGCATTGTCCCTGTGGTGTTGCTTGGTTGTTGTATTGTGTGTGAGAGTGATTTGTGTTGCATGGGCATGTTTTTTGTGTTATTTTGGCATTGCACGGGTTAATTTTTCCATTTGCATGCTTGTGCGGTATGCGGTTTGTCTGTTCTACTATTTTTTTTTTTTGACCATTATGTGCCTAACGGCTAATAAAACTGGGTGTTAACTTTTGCCTGTTAACTGTATCTTTTTTCAGCCGTTAGCAGTGCTACACTTCTTTAAATGGCTCTGGGGAATATTGTTCCATGAGTCTCAATGCACGTAAGTCTATCGGCCGTAAGGATTATCAAACTGCCATTAGCTGTTCTTCAGATGGACCTTTAAATGGCTTACTGCACGTTGAAACAAGCGACGGTCGTTTTTTTTTGCTAACGCCTGCCTTTAAATCTACCCCTCAGTGTCAAACACACGCACAATCACACACACACACACACACATACATACAAAATGGCACACGCACACTCTAATACAAAATGAAACACACACAATGACATATGCTAACACACACAAACACAACAATATATGTTAACAGTAACACACATACAGAGCCATGCACTACAGACTCACAGTGGTTATAAACTAAGCAAAAACTAAGCAGTTGCTTTATGTGCTTAATTACCATGTAAAATTGTAAAATTGTAAATTTCTCCCATTTAATAAAAAGAGAATAAGTGAATACGACATTATATCCACACAACAAAACACACATTCACATTCAATGTATATATATATAGCTCTAGACCAAAAATATGTGACTTCACAAAAGAATAAGAATATGATGATGATCTAGATCATCTGGAAATCACCTGAGATGGAACTGTAACATATTAGAACAAATCAGAGGACAGGTGTCTTTAGATGTAAGTGGCTCGCTTGTCAGCATTAAAAAAAATCATTTTGGTCAGATACATAGACCTTCCTCAGGACAAAAAAGTCAGTGCAGCACCTGCATTTATATCCCACACAAGGAAAGGCTGCCAAAACCGGCATCCTGCACACCCATGTGATGTCATAGATGGGGTGTGACCATCCATGCACAATGGTGACTCCTAACGTGTGAATACATAATGTATTTCTAAAGAAAGAAGTATTTGAACAATGCATCAAAAGTATGCAATCAACAACTAGTGGACAAAGAACAAAACAAAGATGTTTGTGGTCAGGGCTTCCAGAGTATGTTACCATTTGGAGGATTGCTGTCCCCCTGAGCTTTCGTAGCCTCAGGAGATGAGCGATGAAGGTGACCTGAAAAGAGGGCCACCTTAATAAGCCCTTAAAGAAAGGGGTTTGGTGGGGGGCACAACAGACGAATGTGTCCCGTGGGAGAGGCTGCGGACCGCTTATGAAGGCCTAGCCTTAAACTTGTGGTCGGGGCTTCCAGAGTATGTTACCATTTGGAGGATTGTTGTCCCCCTGAGCTTTCGTAGCCTCATGAGATGAGCGACGAAGGTGACCTGAAAAGAGGCAAAGAGACTGGGCAGATGCCACTTGTTTATGAGCCTTCGTAAAGATGACATATTAGTTGCTAAGTTAGTAGGGTCTTCGGATTCCGTAGTTGGGTAGTAGAATACCTGAGTACTGATTGGAATTGTAGCCTAGTCTTGACAGGATGGTGCGTAAATGATGAATGAATATGGTAGTGATGTGTGGCCTGATAGGAGTGGAAGGAGGAACGATCATCTAGATGCTGTAGGAATGATGTAGTGAGGAGAGTTAGGGAGGTAAGGGCATAATTGATTGTGGGTGGCGAAGTATGGATGACATGATCGGCGTGAGACTGATCAGTTTAGAGTGAGCGATGAATAGAGTGAAGTGGTCTGAGAGAAGATGAGATAATCCCCTCGCACAACGTTGGTCTCACTTGACAGGAGAACTTGCCCGTGCGGAGAAAGCCAAAGAAGGCTATTCAAACTGCTTGGAAAAGAAAGATCACCCTTGGTATTACTTCATCATGACCGAGGTGTTTTTTTTTGTTTTTTTTAAGGATGAAGATCTAGTTGACATAGAAGGATGGTTAGATTCTTGCGTTAGTCAGGAGTGTAGTTACCATCGCTGGTGGTGAGATGAGTTAGGGATGTAGGGTATCCTTGATCGTGAGTGTGAAGTATGAGACGAAGCGACCGGCAACTCGTGTGTTACCATCTTGGCGAATGATTAAGGATTGAGTGTGGACTCTGCGACCTCTGATTGAAAGTGTGATCCTTCGGCCTCTGCTATGAGGTAAGGATAGGAAATGTGATCCTTCGGCCTCTGTGAAGAGGTGAGAATAGAAAATGTGATCCTTCAGCCTCTGCGAAGAGGTAAGGATTGAAAGTGCGATTCCTTCAGCCACTGCAAAGAGGTAAGGATGGAAGTTTGATTCTTGCATTAGTCTGGAATGTAGTTACCATAGCTGGTGGTGAGATGAGTTAGGTATGTAGGGCATCCTTGATCATGAGTGCGAAGTCAGAGACGAAGTGACCGGCGACTTGCGTGTTACCATCTTGGTGAATGATTAAGGATTCTGTGACCTCTGATTGAAAGTGTGATCCTTCGGCCTCTGTGAAGAGGTAAGGATAGAAAATGTGATCCTTCGGCCTCTACTAAGAGGTAAGGATTAAGAGTGCAATTCCTTTGGCCTCTGCGAAGAGGTAAGGATGGAAGTGTGATTCCTTGGCCTCTGCAAAGAGGTGAAGATTGAGAGTGTGATTCCTTCTGCTTCTGCTAAGAGATAAGGATTGAGAGTGTGGTTCCTTCAGCCTCAACGAAGAGGTAAGGCTAGAAAGTGGGACCCTTTGGCCTCTGTGAAGAGGTAAGAATTGAAAGTGTGATTCCTTCGGCCTCTGCGAAGAGGTAAGGATTAAAAGTGCGATTCCTTCGGCCTCTGCAAAGAGGTAAGGATAGAAGTTTGATTCCTTGGCCTCTGCAAAGAGGTGAGGATTGAGAGTGTGATTCCTTCTGCTTCTGCTAAGAGATAAGGATTGAGAGTGTGGTTCCTTCAGCCTCTGCGAAGAGGTAAGGCTAGAAAGTGGGATCTTTTGGCCTCTGTGAAGAGGTAAGGATTGAGAGTGTGATTCCTTTGGCTTCTGCAAAGAGGTAAGGGTGGAGAGTGTGATTCCTTCGGCTTCTGTGAAGAGGTAAGGATAGAGAGAGTGATTCCTTCGGCCTCTGCAAAGAGGTAAGGATAAAGGTGTGGTTCCTTCGGCCTCTGAGAAGAGGTAAGGATTGAAAGTGTGATTCCTTCCACCTCTGCAAAGAAGTAGAAAATTGAATTGTGATCCTTCGGCATCTGCGAAGGGGAAGGATTGGGTGATCTTGGTGAGTGTTGACCCCCTCTCTGACAGGAGATGAGTGATGTGAGTGACCTGGTCGTTGACTGAGGGGATGGTAAGCAATGAAAATGTATTAGTATATATGGTATGGTGTAACTGGACATTGGTTACAATAGGAGTGTGGTATGGCACCTGCTGTAGGTATAACTGACATTGGTTATTTGGGAATTATGTATTGGTACATACCGTGTGGTGACTGGACATTGGCTACAGAGGGAATGTATTGTACAACAGTATGGTATTGGTATGTTGGTATGGTATTTTGGTTACAACAGGCATGTTCTAGTGGTATATACAGTACGGTGTAACTGGACACTAGTTACAATGGTAATGTGTAGTGATACATACATACAGTATGGGCAACTGGATGTTGATTACCGTAGGAATGTTGTATTGGTACGTACAGTAGGGGTAACTGAACGTTGGGTATAATGGGGTATTGTTACATATGGTATGGTGTAACTGGATGTTGGTTACAATGGGAATGTTGTATTGGTACATACCGCATGGGTGACTGTACGTTGGACCCATTGTAATGTTGTATTGGTACATATTGTATGGTATAACTGGACATTGTTTTACAATGGGAATGTTGTATTGGTACATACGGTAAGGTGTAAATGCCATTGGTTTACAATGGGAATGTTGTATTGGTACGTACGGTATGGTGTAACTGGACATTAGTTTACAATGGGAATGTTGTAATGGTACATACAGTATGGTGTAAGTGGATGTTGGTTACTATTGGAATGTTGTATTATACATACAGTATGTGTAAGTGGGCGTATGGTTACAATGGGGATGATGTACTGGTACATACAGTATAGGTGTAACGGTTTGTTTGACACACAGACACAGTAGGTTTGGATAAAACACAGTTTTATTAAACAATTAGAATCACAATAACCCTCACAGGTCC
Organism: Rhinophrynus dorsalis; assembly: GCA_037306005.1. Lineage (NCBI taxonomy): Eukaryota > Metazoa > Chordata > Amphibia > Anura > Rhinophrynidae > Rhinophrynus > Rhinophrynus dorsalis. Next base: position 274,517,711 of record CM074719.1, read on the forward strand.
TGTAATATACACTTAATATAGTACAGCCACAAGACAGGTTACATAGAGGTAAGCCCACACAGGTCCAGTATAAGTAAAGAGTCCATAACACATTATACTGAGACAGGTCAGGCAGATCATGTATGCGTCCCAGTATATCGGTACTGCATGGGTTAATAGCAGACAGAGAATGTATGCAGTCCCAGGTGTGGTAAGGCCCTTTAAGGAGCTCACATAGGGTTGAGAGCTTAAGTACGAGTAACGCCCAAGAACAAGTATACCAGGCAATGGTGGACTGCCTTAGCAGTAAAGGAGGCTAAGCAACTTGAGCGCTGCCGGAGCAGTAACGGAGGCTAGGCAACGTGAACACTGCCTTAGCAGTAATGGAGACCAGGCAACTTGAGCACTGCCGTAGCAGTAATGGAGACCAAGCCACGAGAGCGCTGCCGTAGCAGTAGCTGATACTAGGCAACTGGATACTGCCGTAGTATAAACGGAGACTAGGCAATAGGATACTGCTGTGGCATGAACGGAGACTGAGCAACTGAGGAGCCGTCGTGGCAATAACGGAATCTGAGCCACAGGGGCACTGCCGTAGTAGTAGCGGAGACTAAGCCACTTGAGCTCTGCCGAAGCAGTAACGGACACTAGGCAACTGGACACTGCCGTAGCATTAACGGAGGCTGAGCAACTGGGCACTGCCGTAACAGTAACGGAATCTGTGCAGAGTGCAGAGAAGAATGACTAGTGGCTAAATGTCTCTAGTCCAAGCAATGTAGAAATTAAATGTTAAATACCACTTGCTTCTGCAAAGCAACACTAATTAAAACAAGACACTGGTAGATTAGTGGAAATTTTGCTGAAATAAAGAGCCAAGCATTACTGCTTGTTTGAGTGACTGATCCATAACTTTTCTGCCCTATGGTTGGAATAGATTAATATTGTTGTTTGGGTTTAATTACTAGGTGCTATCCAGTTAGTTCTCCTTAACCACTTAACGACCCGACGGTCATGGACCATCATAGGTTAAATGATAGCAGCGTGCCTCTGTGCACGCTGCTGTTATTCATTCCCGGTATTGGAGCTGTCAGTCTCAGCCCTTCTCAGTTGTGCCGAGTCATGTGACAGTGCCCACTTAAAACTGACCATTTTGTAGGTATGACTGACCTATTGCGCCCAAATGCTCCCAATGCTCCTTAATTTTACTAAAATAAATTGTGGGCTATCCATATAAGTGTGGTATCAAAAGAAAGCCCTATTTGTGCGTAAAAAAAACGGTATATAATTTTCATGTATAAAATTAAGTATTTAGAGGGAAAACACTGTTGAACAAAGACATAGTCAAAAAGGTCAGAATTGCTCCGGCCCTTAAAGGGATAGTAATACTTAAAATGTAAAAAAAAATATGTTGTAGGGTTTATCCCCCTGAGTAAAACTAGAGTACCCCGACTGCTGAAAGGTGTTTCATTCAAAAGTTATTAATTTTCAAATTTGAATTTTTAGGTGCAATATCACAGTGGCCTGAAATTGTACAGTGGCGCTGTTGCTACATGATCCTATGGACAGCTCTGGTCCCGGGACCATAAATCTCCATAGGATGGTGTAGCAACAGCGCCACTGTACAATTTCAGGCCACTGTGATATTGTACCTAAAAAATTCAACTTTGAAAATTAATAACTTTTGAATGAAACACCTTTAAGCAGTGGGCGTACCCTTGTTTTACTCAGGGGGATAAACCCTACAACATATTTTTTTTTACATTTTAAGTATTACTATCCCTTTAAGTGAAATCCACCTCAGATTTTCCTGGTCCTTAAGGGGTTAAGTACACATTTCAGATCTGGCCTTGAATATTTTCTGGGAAGGCACTAATCTATTTTACCATAGTGTGTTGAGTGCCTTAATATCTGTTTAATTGGTGGACTGTTTCTCAGATGTGATGGGCTGTTTTAGTCTATTGATCCATCTGCCTATTTCACATTTTATGTATTGACCATGGACTTGAATGGACATTTTTTCTTATATACTCTTAATCACTATCTCACATTTTTGCATTCCACTCCTCATTTACTTTGATTTGGCTTTAGAAGCTGGTTTATACATAATGTTTAACTTTGTTTCCATACTTCACCTATGGGTTCTCGGTTTAGGCCTCACTGGTCTTTAGCTCCCAGCATCCCTTTGTACCCAGGATTAACTCCCAAGCCCAGGACTTTCTTTCCTCTCTACTCAGGGGGCAGCTAAAATTAAGCAAGAGCACACCAGAAATGGCACTGTTTCTGATGTGCTTTCCATCCCAAATACTTACTCTGCTCATGTCATGAGTTTTGCAGGAACCAGAGTCTTGGAACAGGAGGCTGGAAATTGAAGATATCAATCTGGAGAAGGCAACAATCAGCAGCAGTCAGTAGTGGAGGTGGCCCAAGACCAAGTATCTGAACTGTCTTCGTTGGGTTAGTCTTCTACTTCTGATTCTGACTGTATTTCTGATATGCTCACATTTGATTATGAAAAAGGTAGACTATTTAAATCAGTCAATAGACACTTTAAGGGTACTGCTATACAAAAAAATGGGGTCAAGGACAGGTCAAGGTTCCACACTAGGTAGGAACATGGGTTGTCAGGCCTCTTGGGGGATGATGGCTTTAATTGCGTCCCCCAAAAACACCCACACAAACACGTGAATACACTTAACAAGTTGCACAATTATATAAAGGCCAGTGAACACGTTCACAAGGGAAGCAGTGGAATCTAGAGAGGAGGGGTCTAGGAAGCACAGGGAAAGGTTACAAGTGAGGCCCAGATCAATAGGGGAGTGATTTAATGGTTCCTATTGTACGCTAGCATGTTGTCCCATGTTGGCAAGTCATGGTTCATTGGCTAAAACAGGTCCCCAGTTGTGTTTCCCTCTTTTTTTTTGGGTGGTGCACTATAGCTTTCCAGGGCACTGTGCTGGGATGGCATTCCTGAAGGTTTCAGTAAAGTTTAGGTCACTGGTTCTGTGACTACTGTAGCCTGTAGGGAAAAGGTCTTGTGAAATCACAACACCAGTGGGCAGGAAGTGGTGAGCCCTGCTGAAGGTGTGGGGGGTTTGAACTAAGAATGCCTGGTAAAAGACCCCTCACCTAGGTAGCTGCCCTGGCTGGGGTTTTGTGAATTGTGCCATTCCCATGTCAGGACACCATGCCTCAGGAGTGGCATGTTATGTAGATCATTAAAAAGGCTTTAATAAGCTGTGACCTCAATTTTGCCATCAGAAATTTGGGATGAATATTTATGCAAGGTTTAACCTGTTGTAATTTTAAAAAGCTACCCTGCTACAAAACGAGATGCATATATTGTATTTCTGATATGCAGATGTTAATATGGTAAAGGTTGGGTAGAAAAGGAAAGGCTGGACATGTACATTTAAATTAACTTAATTGACTGATGTCATTCTGACGCTATCAGCTCCGCTGTTGGGTTTTTCTAATCTTGCCCTCCCACCACATAGCTATTTGTTATTTTGGTTGATCTTCCACATACTGTTATGATCTGACTGAAAACACCCAATGTAAGCTGCCTGAGATGTACCTTGCAGTGGGAATCCCCACTAAGGAAAAACAGACTATTTAATATGTAAATCACGGACAACAGGAAACAAAACAGGAATACTCATTCGGTAGGCCTCAGAGAGCCAGGGGCTAGAGTTCACTGGTTGGGGAGCATAGCTAGCAAGAGGTGGCTGCTCCAAGGAAGACTTACTACGTCCAAGGCCATGTTAGAGGTGCTGGCCACAAAGCCAGATAACAAGATGACAACTAGGACACAACTACTCACCAAGTCAGGAATCAGGTTAAGTAACTTACCAGTGGTATAGTTGTCCCTGTTAGGTAGAAGCTGGAACAGCAGTCATAAAAACAGTGGTCGCAAGGTTACGTCCAACGTGGAAATTGAACTCGACTAAGTGGTCAACAGCGTCGATCTCGACTAGGTGGTTGACAGCATTGAACACGACAGACTGGGCACAGGAGAACCCTCTGAGCCGAAGCAAGAATAGTCGACAAGCCAAGTCGGAACAGGTGGGCAGAGAGCATACAATGGATGAGACAGAAGACTAGTCGGACAAGCCAGGGTCAAAACCAGTCGAGCAACATGGTACGCAATCAGCAGGCAGAAGAGAAGTTGAATAAACAGGCCGAGGTCAGAACACAGGAAGTCAAAGCAGAATCAGGAGACAAAGACACTCACACCAAACACACTGCACGGTATAATGGAGCTAAGTATATACTGAGAATGAATATGATGCACTATATGATACAGAATATCTATGCACCTACAATGAATATGCTGTTCAGTACCATGATACTGGATATATATGCACTGATTATGAAAACACTGCACTTTATAATGGTGTTGCATATCTAAACACTGATAATGAACAAACTGCACTGTATAACAATTCTGAGTATTTGTACACTAATAAAGAATGCTATACTGTATAATGTATGCATGTATATCTTTATATGGTGCCACAAATTGTATGCAGTGCCTTACAACAGTAGTATGTTACAATAAATTAATGGGGAAAAAATAAGTGTCACAGTCATAGAAACAATAGGAGTTCCCTGCACCAAGGAGCTTACAGTCTAAATGGGCAATAGGAGACAAACTACAGGGTATGAGGGTGTCAAGTGCCGTGAGTTTAACCCCTTAACGACCATTGACGGTCATGGCACGTCATGGGTTGTTTTGCATTAACGCCTCATGACGTGCCAGGACCATCATTGAATTCCGGGCTCCCCGTACAGCTTCACACCGTTCGGGGAGCCCGGAACCGGATACAAAAAAAAATGGCCCGTGGTCCTTAAGTACCGGTCCATAAGGAGTTAATAATGTTGAGTATCCATACACTGAAAATGAGCATGCAATGTAAAGTGATATTGAGTATTTATAGACTGGTAATGAACATTATGCGCTGTATAATTGTTATGAGTATATATATATACTATTAATGAACACACTGGACTGTATAATGATGCTGAGTATTTATAAAATTGATAAGTATATGCTGCACTGTATAATAATGCTAAGTACATATAAATTGATAAAGTATGTTACCTTGTATAATAATACAGAGTACACTGAAACTGCTGCACCACATAATGATGATGAGTATGTATACATTAATAATGAGCACACTGCTCTGTATAATGATGCTGACTATTAACAAACTGATAAAGAACACACAACCCTTTACTCTGATGAGGATGATAATCTATGTACTGTGGTGATTTGGGACATGAAGTCTTACAGGGAAACACAGTGGCATAACTTCTGTCTATCGTTTTACCTTTTCACTCAGTGAAAATAGAAGTGGAGAAAGCTCAGATATGGCTTATCTATTTGCCCTTTGTCCGACGTATTGTGTTTGGTTACCTTGTCAGTTATCTGCGTCATGAGTCATAATTATTTCAGACAAAGCAACAAGCTTTGCAGTATTCAAGTTACTTTGGAAACAACACATGATTGATAAGTCTTGGAAGTGGAATCACCCCATAGCTAACTGAACAGTATCTAGTGGATATTCCTGTACTGCAGGTAACTGAGGTAACTGAAGAGTAACTATACTTCAAGGAATACATGGTTCTGAATTTGTTTAAGAGAAGCACTGAATAAAGGAGAACAGTACCCTATAAAATGGTCTCTTTTAACTAGGTAGATGTATTTCATTCATCAGTCAGATGTATTAATTTTATCTGTAGGTTACACCTCCTCACTGCAAGTAATAGGCTATAAACTGAAAAAAATAGCAGTGGTTCTGTTAAACAAATCTGAGGCCTAAAACATATATGCTATGAGGAGCACACCTTCCTACCATTTTCGTGGCTCCCCTTTATTGTTCAGGATTATCTATATCTGCTGAGATAAGGTAACAGCCTTTATAAATACAAGCGCAGTGGGTACTAATCACAAACAATTAACTGGCTTTAGTTCTTATGTATCAAGACAAACAATATATCTCTATCTATCTATCCAATCTGTTTCTTCCCTTTTTGGGGAAGCAGGGAGGCAGAATGTTTATGCAATTAGCGAATTGACATGGGGTAGTGATTGTGACAGGGTCTTGCCCCTCTGGCCACTCATATCAAAATTTCTGCAGGGAGATTCACAGGGATGGCGATTTTTGCAGGAATGGTCGGGGGGGGTTAGAAGCCAAGCTTTCCACTAACCAACCATCGACTCACAGTGGTTTCCCAATATAGTCAAAGTTTTGCCTCTCTCCTGGACCAAAATAGCTAAAAGCAAACACACAATGTATTGGTGCGCATCCATATTTTCATTGTCACTAATCCTTTACTCTGCGGCATATTGCCTGCATATCACCACTATGTTAAAGTTGACGTTTTAGTCACATAGTATGACCATAGTATGCTAAGCTACTCACCATATTAAGTTACCCCATTATAGGAAAGTCCTAACCTTAATATGTTTTGTTATGAGCTGAATCTCTCCTGCTTTAGTCATTTTCCAACCTCTGTTAAAATGTCTCCTAGACGTCCATTGGCTGGGATGTGTGCTTACACACCTCCCAGCCAATCAGCTTCCAGTGTGATTCATCATCCTCCCTCTAGGAGCTGATTGGCTGGGAAGTGCAAAAGCACACATCCCAGCCAATGGACGTCTGGGAGACATTGTGACCATATAAAAGCCAGTCACTGTTCAAATTTCCCACACAATGGCTCGGGCATCGGCCCAAAAGGTAAGAAGGGGGGGTGGAGATTTTGTCAGACTCACTTCTTGCCACCACTGCTGGCAACAGCTGCAGAGCCCAAAACTATTTATTTATACCAATTCCCCCTATGCAATGTTTTTCGCATAAGCCTCTATTTTTTGATTTTGAAAGAAAAATCTATATTTAGAAAAATGGATTGGGACACTTATTTTTCGATTTGGGGGAATATTGTTGTGTTGCAACGTGGAATGGATGCCTTACTTTAACCCTCTGAATGCCAGAGAGGTACGCAACTCATTGCCCTGCAATGCATTGCGTACCCCTCTGGCAGTCAAAGGTTTAACCACTGCACATATTTCCAAGTTATATTTTTGGACCATATTTCATCTTTAATTTTTCTTATTTTCAGGTAACTACTTGATAAAAATATAAAGATAAGAAGATAGAACAGAAGAAGACAGAGTTTTGGGAACTAAAAACATACGACGATGTTTTGCTAAAAGTTAGATTCTTTGGCCCAACATTCATGGTTTCTGTCAGTAGGACAATTGAATACCGACTTACACATATTTTGTGCACAATTGATAGCTGATTTTGTCCTGCGGGTAGGTTTACCGGCCACAATTGAATCAAAGCCATAGTGTCCTAAAGACAATGAACATTGCATCTGGGGGTGAAAGGGATGCGTAAACCAAAAGAAGCTGGTCAACACTTCCAAAAGTACAATTCCAGTCCAGGTTTTGCTTTAGTCCTGACTAAAGCAGGAGATTCAGCTCATAAGACAAAGCATATTAAGGTTAGGACTTTCCTATAATGGAGTACATTGGCATGGTGGCAAGCTTAGCATACTATGGCCATACTATGTGACTAAAACTTCATCTTTAATATAGGGGTGATATGCAGGCAATATGCTGCAGACTAAAGGATTAGTTATGATGAAAATATGAATACATACCTATACTTTGTGTTTTTGCTTTTAGCTATTTTGGTCCAGGAGAGAGGAAAAATTTTGACTATATTGGGGAACCACTGCGAGTCAATGGTTGATGATTCTCCCTGCAGCAATTTTCACAGAAGTGGAAAGCTGGGCTTCTCACCTTTTCTTCCCCCCGACCGCTCCTGTGAAAATCTCCCTGCAGCAATTTTGACAGGAGTATCCAGAGGGGCAAGGCCCTGTCACAATCACTGCCCCATGGCAATTCGCTGGTTGCACACATTGTGCCTCCTTGCTTCCCCAAGAAGGGTGCAAACTCTTTAATATAGCGGTAATATGCAGGCAATATGCTGGAGAGTAAAGGATTAGTGATGATGAAAATATGGATGTGCACCAATACTTGTGTGTATTTGCTTATATATATATATATATATATATATATATATATATATATATATATAGCAAACTGAGCAGGAAGCACTTTTAATCAAATGAAGTATCTAGTGCTGACAGCATGGCCAACCATGAATATGAAAAATAACAAGATTTAATTGTCAATGTTTAGCCAGGCAAGCTGGCCTTCCTCAAGACAAAGAAATAATACAGAAGTGTGACCCCTAAATACCCCAGTGTATCAAATCAGGCTCCAAAAAACAGCATCCTTAGATGGTGATGATGTAATGGATCATGAGAGGAGTTTGTAAGCACCGTACTCAAGTGAAGTAAAATGAAAATTTCAATGTTACAACTAAAATATAAGATACAGAAAATATCCCAAAACTGCATCTATTACAAAGAAACAGGATGCTGCTAGCTAATAGTACAAGAGCCAATGGACAAAAAGTAATAATAAAGTCTAATAAATCAGTCATAGTGTGTAAAATTGAAGATGTACAGTCGTTGGAGCTGAGACATGGCCAAACAAGTAGGCCGATATAGTAACAGTATTAAGTGGGAAAGGATTAATTTGTGTAACAACTGAGCTGTTAGTGACTACATGCATGTCAGGTGTTTTTGCCGCAACCTCAGTAGCATGGTAAACAGAGCTTGCTGTAAGGATAGCCCACATAAATGTCCCCACGAAGGGAAGCACAAGCACTCTCCCTGGGGCAGCTGGGAGGAAGGTGGGAAGTCCTGCGGCATTGTGCCTCCTATACTGTGTGCCACACAATGCGGAAGTGCCCGATTATTAATTCTATATCTTCAATACTAGGTAAGTAAGACTTAAAAAAAAACATAACAAAGCTAACTACGTTTTACTAATTAAAGCCAATGGACACAAGTTTGTTTATTGTCAATGTTCCCCTTTAAAATGGTGAAAGAAAGTCATGGGAGCACTATAAATCAAATTTCTAAAGGGAAGGGTTAATATGTCGAATGTGAACAATATTTTTTGAATTAAAATGGTGAAAGAAAGTCATGGGCGAACTATGTCAAATGTGAACAATATTTGTCAAATTAAAATGGAGAAAGAAGGTCATGGGAACACTATATGTCAATTTTCAAAGGGGGGTTGATATGTCGAAGGGGGACACTCTGTCAGATTTCGATAATGTGAGGAACACATCTAAAGCTAAACTTGATCTTTCTGTCGTCAAACGTACGCCTATTTCCTTGGACTTTGACATGTTGCGCATTTTTTAAGCGGTAGTTGCATAGAAGCAGACAGCGCCTTTTTTGTTAGGACGTTGAAATGTGCTGTCTACTCCAGTTTTGTTTTACCATGGTTCAACAATAGAATACCGGTAAAAAACATGTATGCAAAATACATCTTGCTTGTTTTTCTTGTAACGCTGGTTTTAGCGCTGGTAATGGTATTGAGCCCAAAATGTTTGTCATCTTAATTTTATTCAGCTCTCAGTTTCCATCATGGTGTTTCTATCTGTTGACATTTTATGCCCAAGGTATACATGCTTGTCCACCTCTTCAAGTGGCTGTCCATCTACTATGATTTGATTTTCCTTGGTATAGTAAATTTCTTAACCCCGTAAGGACCGGCGTGTATTCACATGGCCAGCACTAAAGGATCACAGAGCATTTTTTTTTTATATATATTCCTTGGTCGATCAGGGCATTGATTATTGCTTGCCTTTTCACTGAGTCAAAGGCCTTTACTTAGTCAAAGAAAGCTATGCATAATGGAAGGTTGCATTCATTATGCCGCTCTATAATGTGCTGCACTGTCTGGATGTGGTCCTTTGTACTGAAACCACTTCTGAAGCCTGCTTGTTCTTTAAGTTGTGCAGCATTAAGTATTGTCTCTATCTGTGTGTGTGTATATATATATATATATATATATATATATATATATATATATATATATATATATATATAGACACACACACATACACACCCACAGACAAAACCATCTTATGGACATATGCACTAAGAAAGTGGAGCGTAACTGGGCAATTACTGGGCAAACCAACTGCACCACAGTTACCATCGAATTACATGGGGCTTTTATCCTCTACTATTCAAAGGGATAAAAGTACCATTTAATTTAATGTGATATTTGTTCACTGTAATGCAGTTCGATTAATCCAGAATTGCTCGGTTTTCCTTAGAATATCAGCTGTGTGGACTTGTTTTTATAAGTACCTGTAAGACTGTCACTAGCTTTGCTGTGGTGATTTAAGGCTTATTCTTTAAGAAAGCTTTTAATCTAAGGACAAAAGACAAAGTGGATTTGTTTTTGGAAACCAGACCAACTCCTTACTGCTCCACACCCCTTCTCAACCTCTGAGTCACCCATATTAACCTCTCTTCCGTCACTGTGCACTGCAGTCTCTCCATATAGCACTCTCCATGTTACTATATGACAGAGGCTGATGTACTGTGAAGAACGCTGAGGCAAACTAACTACACCATGTGGAAGAAATATTTATTTAACCCTTTGGGTGCAGCGTTGCATACCCCTCTGGCACCCAAAGGGTTAAATAGGGTTTCAAACCCCCCCCCCCCCCCCCTCAAATATTAGTGATGTCTCCTGTGCATTGCTCCACAATGTGTTGGACACCATTCTAGCATTCACGTGGTTAAAAGCACTATTGAAATCAGTGGAAATTTGTGTTCACCCTCTATAACACAGTTGATTTGCTCCAGCATCGCTCCAGTTATTTTCACTATCTCAGCTCTCAGTAGGGAATGTGTACTAATATGGTTCCGTGTTAAACGAGGATCTGGAACCAATTTCCTAATATCACACCTTCCTAATCAGGGGTGAAAGTACAGGGGTTGCATTGGGTACAGTTATGGTGGGGCCCAACATCAAAGGGGTTGTAGCTAGGCAGATATTTGTGTTAGGAGTCCCATCAGAGCTCTCTAATGACTAGTTCCACCATTTTGTTAATGCCACCTTACTAATGGACTTACCTTGGAAATGGTTTTCTGTATGCTGCTTGCACCAAGGGGAGGAAAGTGGGGAAGTGAATGGGCATTTTAGAATGTTTCATTCCACTCTTGTTTAACAGTTTGTTGTAACAAGGCTAACAGGGCAGGAAAGTGGACAAAACTCCAGGTCCCAGCGCATTCTTTAGGGAACGTCTGCTGGGATCTCTCATAACAAAGCCATTATGATGGAAGGCTGTGTGCACAAGTATGCACTATATTGGCATGGGCAATGTGAGGTCCTCTAACTGCTGACAGACTGCAACTCCCATCACTGGCTGCCAAGGAATGATGGGATTTGTAGTCTGGCAGTTGCTAGAGGGCCTCACATTGCCCACCTCTGCAGTAAAGTAATCATATGCACGGGTACATAACTCGAAGTACATGCACATGAGCAGGAAACCAATTTCCCACAGCAGAAAATGAGCCAGAATTGTACTATGGCTTTAGATTGTTATTGTATCTTTGTTATTTATTATGTCTCCCTGTTTGGTAGAATGGGCCCTATGTAGAAAAGCAATGTAGAACAATTTTGGAGCCAATCAACTACACCATCAGCTACAATTACAATTTCCCACTTTGGGGGCCAGCTGGACCACATGCATGTAGGGACCCACTACATCACTACAGGTCAGTGGCTATGAATCTCGCTGCAGCAATTTTCAGAGGACTGGGCAGGGGGAGGTCACCTCCTGCCCACTCTTGTTTAAATCGCCTGCCCTGTGAATCTGTTTGCTGCGATTTTGCCAGAAGTGGCCAGGGGGGCTTCACCACCCTGGCCACTCCTGGCAAAATTACTGCCCCATGGGTACTCTCAGCTTTGTGGAATTAATATTACTATGAAATCATCTTTCGGCCAATATAATTATTATAAACATTATTTCAGATTTTTTCTTGAACGATATTTTAAAGCGGAACTTTCATCACATATATATAGCCCCAAACCATAATTGCAATAGCCATATGTATAGACTTACCTGTATTTCCAAGTATAATTGCGGCATTAGTGAGAAACAGAACTTTTTAGGCAGACAGGCACCGGCAGGGATCTTGCTGTAGGCGCTCTCTGCGCCTGCGCTGTCAGTCCCTTCGGATGCCTTAAGGCACATAGGCATTCAACTCACCAATCGTGGAGTTGAAGGGCAGATGGACAGAGCAGACTGAGAGATGCCGTCTCTGCTGTTCCCCACTGCCTGTCTGCCTAATAGAATCGAGCCCTAAGAGGTTAAACAAGGCACATCTTGCACATATTATAGCAAAGGCTTTGGACACATCTCTGGCACTTATAGGGTTAAAACAATAAACATCCCTTCACAGTGATATTCTGTCACACTGCATTGCATTACTGTACAGATACACAGTCATGTTACAGCTGTCTAATGGATTAGAGCTTCCTGGTGCTCAAATCTGGCAGTTCTAGCTCTTAGTGCGTGCATGAGCTATCATCCCCATAGTTTGCCTTGCTTCTCTGGATCCTAGAGACTCTCCTACACGTTGACTTTAGTAGTATTAGAAGAGTTAGTCTTCTTCCCTAAGAAGTTCCACAGTTTCCTTATTGTAAATCATCTGAACAGCACCTTGTCTGCATTTTTTTAGGTCCCCTCCCTACATTATTTCAGTCCCTCCCTCCATGCACTGCCAAGGAGACTCCTTGTGGCAAGTTTCAGGTTCTCTCTCTGCAGGTGTGGTGTGTAGGCGAGTCCTTGTAGGTGAAGTGTCAGTTGTCTTTCAGTTAAAGCCGGTGTGAAACATACTGTATCAGAGAAAGGAGAAAAGAGACATGGGGTATACAGGCGAGAATGAAGGAGGACTATTGGAAGCTGCATGGCACATGGCCACTAATCTGCCTGCTGAACAGGTGTGTATGCATACACAATGTGTGTGCGTGTGTGGTGTGTGTATATATATATATATATATATATATATATATATATATATATATATATATATATATATACTATGTATGTAAAGATGTTGTGAGCACATGCATAAACATACCCACATACACACACTTGCACAGTATTAAAGCTGCTGCATTTCTGGAAACTTGTAAAGTGAAACAAAAGTGGTAGTTTAACCCTTTGAGTGCCAGAGAGGTATGCACCGCATTGCATCACAATGCGTTGCATACCTGTCTGGCATTCAAAGAGTTAGGTTTTATTCAACTTAAGCCACTCGGTGAGAGAGGGGTAATTGATGCATTGCTTTGTAATTCCTTGTTACCCCTCTTGCACTGAAATGGTTGAAAGCTCAATCAGGTTTTACTAGGGGAAAAAAAACAAATATTGTAGGGCTGGCTTTTCCTGTTGTAAAAGAAGGGTGATATCAATGCTTCCAGACATTTCATTCAAATGTTATTATTCTCTTGGGGCGTTATTGGAAATGATTTCAATAGGGTTTGGTTTATTTTTTGGATCAAAAAGGATGTTACTGCTCAATTGTTTGTTTGTCTGTTTGTTTGTTTGTCTTATTAAAAATGTTAGAAACTGGGTTACTTGGTATGTAGACAGCAATTTATTTCCTATTGTTCTAATGGAGAGCTTTTGAGCCTGATTCCTCACCATATAAAATCAGAATAATATTCTCACATTCTTTTACCTGTGATAACTTTTGAATAAAGCCACTCTATTCTTCACATAGTGATAAAGAAAATGTCAGTGTTTCTGTCTTACTTTAGACCTGCATCAGGGCCACTGGAATTTGGAGAAAACCCATCTAATATATATTTCTGTTCCTTTAATTGGGGGGAAATGTTTATCAATGAAGTGACACTTGTTTCATTGTGTCTTATGCTCCACACGATTTCCATCAAGTCTCACAAACAGTGCAAGTGTTAGGGGATACCCCCCTCAGTTGATAACAAATGGTTCTAGCATTTGAATAGTGGATTCTGTCAAAATGTTTATCCACATGTTAGAATATATAGGAATGTGTGTATTCTAAATATGCATATAATTGTGTGTGTGTGTGTGTGTGTGTGTGTGTATATATGTATGTATATATATATATATATATATATATATATGTGTCCTATATAATCATTCGCTAGGATGTTTGTCATGATGCATGTTTGGGCAGTCACTACTGTGCATGATTGCATCTCGTGGGTGAGGCGATGCAAGACTGCATCACGTGGAGCAGTGAGGTAGTGGACTAATAACCCTCTGGCACTCAAAGGGTTAACATTACCCGGACCTTGGCCCTTGTACACGGGCTTTTACACTAGTATATATATATATAATCAACATCATCATCTGTTTTCAATCCACTGCAGGATAAAGGCCTTCTCAGCAAGCCTCAAACAATTTCACTCCTATGCCTTTTGTGTACCAACAAATTTGGTAATTTCATCTGCCCGTTTTGTCTTTGGTCTTCTTCCAAAAGTAATTTGGTCCATCTACTATCAGGTCTTCTTGCTATGTGGACTGCCCATTTCCATTTCAGGTTTTTTACTCTTTCAGTGTCATTGACCTTTGTTTGCCAATGAACACATACCCGCTTTTTTTGTCTCTTTTTGTTATGTTTAGAATACATCGCTACATGCTTTCTCTGCATAACCAGAGGCATAACTAGAAGCCTCCGGGCCCCCCTGACAAAATTGACCCCCTCCACAATGCCCCCATCTCCTACCTGGAGCTCCTGCGTGGTCCTCTTAGTAATGCAAAGCAATGGGAGATTATGTCATCTCCCAGCGCTCTGCATTACTGGAGCACTGGCTGGAGATTGTGGGCGCTAGGCGGAGGGGTTGCAGAGGGAGGCCGGGCCCCCGGAGTGCACGGGCCTGTAGTTACGCCACTGTGCGTAACCTTATGTTTTTGTATCATTTTGGAATTCAGTGTCCATGTTCCACAACCATACATAAGGACTGGGAGGACACAAAAACACTTTGCTTGAGGCAGAGTGGTACATTTGTTTTAAAGACAGTACTACTAAGTTTTTCCAAATGCTTGCCATCCCAATTTTATTTGTCACTAAATTTCGATTGTGGTGTTTTCATCTGTTAACGTTTCCTGTCAACTTCTTCTAGTTCTTATCCATCTATTTTGATTTTCCTTGGTATAGTAAATTTGTTAAACATGATTTTTTGTTTTTGTTGATATTCATTTTCAGGCAAATTTTTTTCTTTCCTATTGTATCTCTTCAATGCATTCTTGCAGTTCTTCAGGACCACTCGCAAAGTGTATAGTATTGTTTGCAAAAAGTAAGTGATGTAGATAGTAGTCTCCAATGATCTTAAGTCCCTTTTTGTCCAAATTTACTTTGCAGAAAATTTCTTCTAAACAAGCAGAATATAGTTTGGGGGAGATTGTGACACCTTTTTCTGTGTTGATTTGGACTTTATCATTTTGACTTGTATTGATGAAGTTGCGTTTTCATATATTGATTGGAGGATATTGATGTACGTTCTACCGATTCCTTGGTTGATTCATGGTTTTTCCATGTTTCAGTCACTTTGCAGAGTGGTAGGAATTTTGAAAATAATTTAGTAGGACTTTGAATAAGGGTTCATTTATTTTTTTGCAGCTTCTACCTCTTCTACCTAAACTTCTGGCACAGCTTCAGCTTCTGGCACTGCATTCATTTTTGTCCTTCGTCCTTATAAAGATTTGAATAAAATTCTTCCACTCGTTTTATTATTTTTTGTTGAGTTTTGCTGCTGTACCATCTTCTAGCTTTAATGCAAACATTTGGCTCCTATGAGTGGCCATCTTTCATTTTGCTTTCTTTAGCCCTTTATCTTCTTCCAGTGTCCTTTTGATGAGCTCAACATTGAACTTGCACATTTTTCTTTTATGTGCTTCCTTATGGTCTTGTACATTTCTACATACTCTACCCTATTCCTGTTATTACAGTTTTGCTTCATTTCTCATCGCTTTTCATTATGGAAAATGTTTATTTTGATATTCGGGTTGGTTTTTCTTGTTTTACTGTAGGGACATGGGCAGTGTGACAATAGTCTCAACAACTTTTTCATTGTAGGTTGAAATGTCTGTGTCTGGAAGGTCTATAATTTTGGAGGGAACAGAATGCAATTGCTCTGCAATGTGTTGGAGAGACTGGTGTAGGGACATTGAGAAATCTCTAATAGACCCACAATTCAGAATGTTGGTATGGGTAGCACAGCTGAAGAGCCCCTCAAAATATGAAGCTGTAGGCAGTTGCCTCTTCTGCCTATTGGGAAATCTTGCCCTGTGTGCATTAACAGAGATATCCTTAAAAACTGATTTGTTGGTGTGGTCCAAGGATTGGGCCTGTGAATCCCTGAGATACGATCAAAGCTATCATATAAGCATCCTTCACATTTTATGGAATGGATAAACATGTTTATCAGGGCTTAAAATATGAAGTCCTTTGCTACTAGCCAGACCTGAAAAGTTACTCACCGCTGCAAGCCATAACATACCCACCAGGGCTGAATTTCTACTCGCCAGGGCTAAATTTTCACTCGCCATTGGCTAGTGGCGAGTGGAAATTTTGAGCCCTGTGTTTATAGTTTCCTAAAGTATGAAATATTACAGCATATAATTTTTCTTTCATTTGGTTGTATAATTATTATCAAAATAAATCCCAGAACCAATGTTAAAAACGCCTCGTTTGTACCTTTATAACCTCACCTTCTCCTATTTTTGTCACTAGTCATAAAGGAGGCACTAGTAGTAGTAGGAGGCATTGGTAGTAGACTAGAGTAGCTATTAAGCTGCAGCAAATGGTATTAATCATTGATAGCCAGGGCTGATTTTTATTCCAGTCATATCAGGATTGATGACTCAGTACCTTTTTTACCTAGAATTAAATGAGACTAGAAGAGCAATAAACAAGTACAGTTATGGACTGTGTATCACCCTGCTGCTCTCATGTAATTGCTTATTGTACTTTTGAAATATTATATTCTTGGTCTGCCTTAATGGTACATTTCAATAATGGTCTCATGTAATCCTCTGCAGGTCTCATGTAATGCATATATTACACTACTGGTCTCATGTAACCCTGTACTTGTCTCAAAATGGGTATATTGCACTACTTTTCTCATGTATTCCCCTGATGATCTCATGTTATGGGTATACTGTGCTTCTGCTGGTCTCAGGTAATATCATATTGTCCTGTTGGTCTGTTATAATAGTATACTACGCTTATGATCTCATGTAACGCTCTGCAGGTCTCATGTACTAATATTCATCCTTGAGGGTCTCACTTAATGGTGCATTGCTCTACTGGTTTCATGTTATACTCTGCTGGACTCATATAATGGTTGACTATACTACTGGTCTCATATAATGGTATATCACATTGCCTGTCTTATGCATTAGTGTACTGCGCTTCTGAACTCGGATAATATTCTGCTAGTCTCATAAAATTGTGCAAATAGTGCATTGTTCTGCTGGCCTCATGTAATGGTGCATTGCACAGCAGGTTTTGTGTAATGGTATTTGCACTGCTGGGCTTATGTAGGAGTGTACTGCCCTCCTGGTTTAATATAATACTCTGCAGGTTTCGTATAATGGAATATCACCCTATTGGCCTTATATGTCAGTGTGCTGCCCTTCTGTTCTCCTGTTATCCTCTTCTGGTCTCATGTTATGGTATATGTCCTTAAGTGTCTCACCTAATGGTGCATTGTCCTGTTGGTTCTCTGTAATAATCTGCTGATCTCATGTAAAGTTGCTTTGCAGTGTTGGTCTCATGTAATACTCTGCTAGTCCCTTCATGATATTTTTCCTTAAGGGTACATGGCACCCTTGCTTCCATATAATACTTTGCTGGTCTCATGTAATAGTTATATTGCACTACTGGTCTCGTGTAATTGTATTTTTTTCCTGAGGATCTTGTGTAATAGTGCTGTTGCATGCAATGTCATTTCGAATGTAAGAATGACAAGAGCAGAAAATGTTGAAGGTTTTGTGTGCTCGCTTTCTTTGTCACAATGCAAAAATGCGAAAAAGCATGCAGACTGCTGCCTCTCCCTCTCTCCCTTTCTGGACGATTGTCTGTCTCATGCTTTGTGAACCAGGAGGTGCACAGGACCAATAATGGGCCCAGACAGGTTGATAGGGAAATGGAGAGGCATACATGCCCACTGATGGGTCAACACAATCAGAGCCAGATCATCCATTATTGCAATCTTGGCTACTGACTAGGGCCCATGGCAACACGAGGGGCCTTGGCCACAAGTGACGTGTCAGAGAAAGAGGCCCTGATGTTGCTGCCAATAACATCTTGTGTCAGACACCCTTTTAGTTTAAAGAGACCAGCATCATCCAGTTGCTCCCACTTCCATTCTTTTAATAGAGAGACAATCCAGTAACTAGCAGCATCTGATCAGGAGATGTGTGGCCCCACATTAGTATCTTACTAACTTACGTTCAAATCCATTCTTTCATTTTCTTCATTCAGTCATTCACACACTCACACATAATTACACTAGTCATTACACATATTACACTTACACTGAGGTTGGAGGTCCAGTGGTACCCTCAGTGCTATGTGCCTCCTGCATCTTCTGTGAAAAAATAAGAAAGGTGAAAAGACCATTAAAACCCCACCACCACCATCTCCACTGGTGACTAGAAAAAAAAACCTTAATAATGGGGGAGAATTGAACAGGGATTGGCTTTATATGGCCATCCCTGTTCAAATGAATCCCCTCTCTCCCATTGATTGGGATTATGTTGTTATTCGGGGCACAGAATGTGCCCTGAAAGAACCTTACGTCCTAGACAATCATCATCTAGCTGGAGGAGTCACAGATATGTGAAAAGTCACCCTTTCAACTAGCGATTATTGGCTATCCCAGTTCAAAGTAATTCCCACAATCATATTGACTGCCCTGCAGTAACCTCACCTTCCAGCCAATCAGCCTGTAGCTGGAGGCGTCACGGATACTCATAAAGTGACCCCTCCAGCTAGCCAATGATTGCTAGTGCACAAGTCTAGTTACAATGCAATGTGTTCGAAACCTCTCTGGCATTCAAAGTGTTAGTGTAAACAGCACACATTTGTTAGAGCTGTGTTTAAACCTGAACTTTGAAGGTCTGGTGTACCCCCTAATGCAGAGTTGCCAGATTATTCCTTTAAAGGGATAGTAATACTTTGTTTTAACTTTATTTTATTTTGTAGGCATTAAAAAACATGAAGAATGATATAAGTCTTATCTCTCAAACCTTTATGGTTTAAGAGATATTCACAAGCAAAGCTCCCCCATCCCGTCCCTTTTTCCTAGTGTAAGCCATCTCTTCTCAGATGTGAATCTGGTTGTAAGACCAGACAGATAACAGAAGGGGACAATCTTCTTTGTATGAAAACAATGAAAACCTTTCCCCCCTTGACAAGTTTTTCAGCTTTTTCCCTTATCTTAATTGAAGATTGTCCCTCTCTGCAGTCTACCTGGGCACCTTCCTTCTGATCTGGCTGTATGGGGTGGGGGGGATACTTTGCTTGTGAATATCTCTTAAACCATAAATGTTTGAGAGATAAGACTTATATCATTCTTCGTGTTTTTTTAATGCCTACAAAATAAAATAAAGATATTACTATCCCTTTAAAATAGGACACTTTTGAAAAATGCCAGCAGCATTGATATACGGGAACAACTGCAACCTAGTAATTAACCACAGGAGCCCTGCAGTAGGCTTTTTCCATATGTGTCCTCTTTTAAAGGGATAATCAAGCAAATCTACCCTAAAGACACAGATGATGTCAGCAGGGCACCTGCTAACTGCAATGATGCTCGAAAAATCTTCTCAGACCTTTCCAGTTTTGCTAACACTTATCTGAAACATTGCTGTTCTCCGAATATACAGATCATAAGAATAGATTGATCTGTAACTCTGGAAAGCACTGATGCACAGCAGGTTTTGTGTAATGGTATTTGCACAGTTCTGACTGAGAAAACCGCATAAAGAGGCTGAGGAGACATTATATCATTGTGTCCATGTGACACTGGAAGTCTATCTAGTGCATTGAGGCACAATGCTTTGGATACTTTTCCGTCACTCAAAGGGTTAACCTTTTAAGGGCTATTTGGGGTGTGCAATTCATTGTGAAAAAATGCATCGCTCAATTACCGCCACCCCCCCCCCTTCACTTCCTGTTAGGTAGATGTAAGGCAGCACGTTTGTATGCCTATCTTGACACATTTTAGCAGACGTTTACCTGATGCCATCTGATAAGACCCCAGGACTTTACTGTGGGTCAGCCCCGTATATAAAACTTCTAATGGTTTTAATCATTTTGCTGTACTACAAACTGTATTTATTACATCTAGAGGTTTAGATGTAGAAGTGGTAGATGTTTCTACACTGAGGGAACTTAAGTATGCATGGGATAAGCATTAAGGCTATCCTGAACATAAGACAATACAAAGGATCAAATAAGGTTCAAGTTTTTTACCGTATAAAGAAAACCAACAGACTAGATAGGCCGAATACTTCTAATGTGCCTTTTATATTTTAAAAACACTATTCACCCATACCTCCCAAGTGTCCCTCTTTAGGAGGGACAGTCCCTCTTTTAGACCCAAATCCCTGTGTCCCTATTTCCCACCCTGATGTCCCTCTTTTTAGGAGATCAGACTGTGTGGTGTGTATATAAGTGTTTCACATTGCTACACATCAATACAACTCACATTATTGTTTGTTTAAACATCAGTATATGTGTTTATAATTTAGTCTTTGTAAATAAAATACTTTGATCTTGTTATAAATAATTTATTAAGTCACACAAGGAGGTGTCAATAGGTCATGAAATAGCCTAAAAATTCACTGTAGTGCCCCGCCTACCAGTCACGCCCCTAGCTACACCCCCTAAAACACAAATGTCCCTCTTTGGCAATTTGAAATGTTGGGAGGTATGTTCACCTCTTACATGATATGCATAATTTGAGCTGGAGTAAAAATTAGTTTTGGGCCACATCTGATGTGAGAAGTCTTTATACAAGCATCCTACACCCTTTAGAAAAAGATGTTATATTAGAGACTCTTAAACTACATGATACAAACAAATTACTAATTACCTTTTGATCCAGGATGCATTCAATTTACAAAAGTCAGGAGTAGCCACAAGATCAGTATTTGCCCCATCATATGCTAAACCATTGTGAAGATAAATGTGTATGCATAATAATAATCTATATACAAAATTCATATCTATTACAAATGAAAATTAGATGATCTTGCATTAATTTGGCATGGAACAGTAGATGAAAAAAGGCTTGGAAGTAAGAGATATTCCACTGGTAGTCACAGACCCACACATGCACATTATACCTCACATGGAGGTACAGAGAAGATACAGACAGCAGAAATATGATGTCATATCCTGGTGTTCTGCATTATGTGAGCTTGCAGGGATATGATGGAGCAGTCATATAGTCTGTGCCAAAGAAGGCACATAATACTTCAGTGGGCTGCTGCCTACTCTCTATATATATCAATGTATTTATCCTGATGATATGCTTTAGTTCAGTGCACTTTCTTTGAATCAGCTATTAAAAATCTCTTCCTTCTAATCCAAAAGATGTGAGCGCCCTCTAACTGTCCTCTGTAAAAAGACTATTAGTCAACTGTATCTGGAAAGGATAACTAGAATATGAACTGGAGTAATTCTGGGTTAAACCAGCTACATCACAGGGGCAAAAAATTTATTGGATGCTAGGAAGGTCTCCAATATTGGAGACCCCTTTAGCATCTGAGAAGATTAAAAGCATCAATTTAACTATTTGGGAATTACATTTTTATTTGTTCCCTATAATATACTTGGTTTGCTCCCAACCTGCCCCTAAATTCTTACTGAGTAAAACTGGAATTTAATAATTTAAACTTTAGAGAGGTCCAACACATTGCAAAGCAATAAGTTGGACACTTCTCTAACATTCCAGGAGTTAAAGGGCTAATAATGTCTTTTTAAAACATAACAATATATTGTAGCTATTAAAAAATAAACTAAATGATCACAGTCCCATTTCTCAAACCTTTATGGTTTGAGCGATAGAACGTTTTAAAGTTACCCTGTCACTGGAGATTCTGGTCTGGGGACTGACAGGCGGCAAGAGCTTTACAGCTGACGTCAGTGACGGTGGAACTTTAAAACATTCTATCTCTCAAACCATAAAGGTTTGAGAGATGGGACTGTGATCATTTAGTTTATTTTTTAATAGCTACAATATTTCATTATGTTTTAAAAAGACATTACTATCCCTTTAAATGCCACATTTAAATCAATGGTAATTTTCAATTGTTCCCTATAGCACAGTAGGTTTGCACTAGGATTGCACCATTGTTACATAGTACATCAGCCTCTTTGATTACTTATATAATGTGCTTCTATCATTTAATACTTTTATTAACCTCAATGGGCTGTATGTTCAACAGAAAAGTGGAGGCATTCTGGGGCAAACCATTTGCACTGTATGGGAAAACTAAATATTCAGTTGAAATGGATATTTTAACCCATGAATGCTTTAGAGGTCACTAACATATTGCGAAGTGTTTGTTATGATTGGTGTCCATTGAACCCTATCATTTCTGCATTCTGTGGACAGTTTGGCATGGAGTACATCCTGGGTACTACCTCACTTTCCTTACTGCTGTGCCCATCACACTGGCTGCCCGCAGGGTGAGTAGAACAGGATTGCACTGGAGAGAGAAGATAGATGTAAGTCTCCTGATTACTAATGTAGAGCTGATTCTTACTCTACAAAAAGTAGAAGCTTTGGGGCCTTACACAAATCTGGAGCAAACCAAGTACACCAGCTACATGAACACGTTGGACACCTCTAGAATTCAAGAGGTTAAAAGATTAAGCAATTCATTTGGAATTTTTGGAATTTTTCTTATTCTGCTCAACAGAGCAAATTAATTGCCTGAGAATTTCTCCACTTTCCTTTTGAAAATATGGCCCAATATGTAAATTATTTCATTTGTAATATGTGCCGTGTCTCTTTATTGTGTGCTTCATCATGAGTACAGTTATACTTGAGCAGACTTGACACTTGACAACTAGAACAGCAAACATTAAGCAGAGGATATAACTGCTATTAAAACAATAAAACAATCAACAGTAACATAAAGAAAAATGGAGAAAGAACCTACTGAGAGTGATACGAATATTGATATGCGCCATGGCATGGCATTAGCTTTTTTATATAATGTTTTATTATTTACTGCACCAGCTCCACCCCCACCTCTAATCAGATGAATGGATAGATGGATCAATATAGACTTAACCCTTTGAGTGCCAGAGAAGTATCCAAAGCATTGCAATGCAATGGTTGCATACTTCTCTGTCACTCAAAGCATTAAAACATCTTACATAATTACATAATAGTTTAGGTTGAAAAAAGACTTGCGTCCATCAAGTTCAACCCTATTCATATTCTTGTTTACCACTGTTGAATCAAAAGAAGTCAAAAAAATCCTTATTTCAGCAATTTCAAATTCTGCCTTGAATGGGGGAAAAAATTCCTTCTTGACTCCAAATGGCAATCACATTTCTTCTTGAATCAACAAGCGCAAAATAAATATTAATCCCAATATTAACATACATAGCCCTCTATATTCTGCTCCTTTAAAAAAGTATCCAGATCCTTTTTAAAGTCATCTAATGTATTCAATAGCATCTCTCACACTGTTCCTAATTTCAGGCACTCACGCATAGACTGAATCCTGACAGTGACAGTGCAAATTAATTTATGTTTTACTTCTTACCTAAAGGATATAATGCAAAAAAAACCTTCCACATAGACATGTTTTATGTCAGTCACTCTGATAAAGAAACTTTACAATGAGGAAAATCAGGAGAGAGGAGCAAAGGCAGTCTGGCTCATTAGTGAGGTGATATGAAGGCCAATTATGGCCTGTAGATAAAACCATTGATTGTTTTGAACCGGAATTCAGTGCTCAGTACTGAGGTTATGATAGTGATGCGAGGAGTGAATGAACTAATGCTGTGGTTGAATTAAGGAGTGGCTCAGTACGTTAATTAACTCCTAGTTCTACTACCATTGTCAACAACACTTTAGGCAAGTCACTTTATATCATTATATTACCTTTTGTGAGGAAGTTGAACATTTAAAGGAATAGCATTGTTGTAATTTTTTTTTTTCTTTTAAATATACTATCACAAATAGGCCATTATAACAGTGTGTATATCATTCACAGAATTATACAGACATCCCAGTCTCGGTCTGTCTTTGTCACACTCATGACTCACCTTGCGGCCAGCAGTGTAACTGGCCACAGTCCTGCTGCTTCGCGGCTCAGCTGTCTATGTCCTCCTCGCGGCTTGGCTGCCTTGTGTGTCTGGCGGGTGGCCTCTTCCGGGTTCTTTCTTGGCTCTGACCGCATCCCCCTCATTGGCAGCTCGAGCTGCATGGCTGGCTTTTCCTTATGGGCATATGTCTTGTGGGAGGGATGTGCGTACCATATTTATTCATTGGGCCTGATTTCCTTGCTCCTCCTTCTTAGGCCGGATGCAGTATTTAAACTGCCTGGACACAGGGCTTAGTTGCCCTTTCACTGGTGTCCAGTTCTTTTGGTTTTGCTCTCCTGATCTCCGTGTATGACCTAGGCTTGTCTGGCCATCCCGTCTGGTGCTGACCTGTGGCTCTGTCTGACTACTCTCTCTGTGTGGCCCCTAGTAGTGGACACCCTATCTGGTGCAAACCTGTGGCTCTGGCTGACTACCTGCTCCGTGTATGACCTAGACTTGTCTGACAATCCCATCTGGTGCTGACCTGTGGCTTTATCTGACTACTCTCTCTGTGTTGCCCCTTGTAGTGGACACCCAATCTGGTGAAGACCTGTGGCTCTGGCTGATTATCCGCTAGGCTTGTCTGACCATACAATCTGGCTCAGACCTGTGGCTCTGTCTGACTACTCTCTTGTGTTGCCCCTTGTAGCAGACACCAATCTGGTGCAGAACTGTGGCTCTGGCTGACTACCCGCTCTGTGTATGACCAGGCTTGTCTGACCATCCTATCTGGTGTTGACCTGTGGCTTTGTCCTGCTTCTCTCTCTGCGTTACCTCTTTCCTGCAGACATCCATCTGGTGCGGACCTGTGGCTCTGGTAGACTACCAGCTACACTGACTGCAGGCATGAGTCAGGTATCCACTTCTAGCTATACCGACTGCTGGCGTGAGTCAGTTATCCACTTCCAGCTATACTGACTGCAGGCGTGAGTCAGGTATCTCCCTTGTTAGTTCCTGGCTGGAGTTATCCAGTCTCTGTTCCAGTTCCAGGCTCCAGCGGAGACTACCAGTGGCTTCTGCCTACTCTCTAGCAGTGAGGTCTATCCTGGGCAGCCTACTATTTCTGGTAGTGGTTCTAGCTTATCTTGTGACCCACTGCCTGTTCCTGTTGTCTTGCTGATTGTGTTATATACATTAGTCTAGTTCTGAATAAAGGTGGTTTTACTTATTCGTACTGACTCCTGAGTTATTCTGGATATCCGTGACAGTACAAAAGGGCCATGACTTCTGACGGTACTGGCAATCCACCTTTTTAGAACATCCTAGACAGAATGGAGAGTCAGGACCAACAGATTGATCAGTTATCCTTGGCCATGCAGACCTTGCTCAACTGTACTGCTCACTTTGAATGCATTAACCCGCAAATGGTGGCCTCTTCCGTTCCTTTCCTTCCTCTGCACCGGCAGTTTCAACAGTCCCTGATGCAGGTGTGATCAGAGGATTGTCAGGTTCCGCTCCGCTCCCACAGCTTTATGGTGAGTATCCTGAATTGTGGCGTGGGTTTCTGAACCAATTGGGCATATACTTTGAAATGTTACTGCAAGCCTTCCCTAATGAGTGCAGTAAGGTAGGCTTCATGATATCGTTCCTTTCTGGCAAGGCATTGGCTTGGGCGAATCCTTTATGGGACAAACCAATAAACTATAACTTTACAGCATTTGTGACATCTTTCAAACAGGTCTTTCATGTGCCAGGTTGCGCGACCTCAGCTTCTAAACACCTAATGACCATCCGTCAAGGCACCCGTAAGCTACTGAATTTTGTAACCTGGCAGCAGAGGTTGGCTGGAACAATAAGGCTCTGGTAGCAGCCTTTTCACAAGGGATGTGTGACGTTATTAAGGATGAGATTGTTGCCCACGATTTACCCAAAGAATTGGATGAGCTAATTTCGTATACCATCCTAATCGACACCAGGGTCAGGGAGAGACCCTCGTTTAGGGAGCACCTGCTGAGGCCTCCACCTCACTCTTCGCGCCCACCCAGTCCTCCCTTACCTCCCTTGCCTCCTAGTCTTGACTCAAGGGGTGGTGAACCGATGCAAGTTGGTACTACCCGGCTTTCTGTGGAGGAGAGGGCATTCAGGAAAAGGGAGGGACTGTGTTTGTATTGTGGTAAAGCAGGACACCTATTGAAGTCATGCCCGGTATGCCCGGGAAACGCTCGTACCTAAGATCCTGTCGGGGACATATCTTAGGTGGTGTTTCTCAGTCCCCAGAGTGCTTGCATGACAAACCCATTCTGAAGGTGGTTCTTTCTTGGGCTGATCAGTCTGTCTCAGTCCTAGCGTTGCTGGACTCGGGGGCTGCTGGTTACTTTATTGATGCGGAGTTTGCAGCCCATAATTCGATTCCGTTGCTACCACACTCCTCTCCTTTGGCCGTGAAGGCCATAGATGGTAGACCTCTTCTAACATCGCACATTACACAAGAAACCTCTCTGCTAACCCTGGGGATGGGGGCCCTCCATAAAGAAGCCAGGAAGTTTGAGGTGATCAACTCCCCTCACCACACCATCATTCTGGGGTTTCCTTGATTGCAGGCACACAACCCCAGGATCAGTTGGCTCTACTCTGATATTTTGGATTGGGCTCCGCAATGCACAGATTCATGACTCTCCCGTCCTCTGAAACTGGCATGTGCTATCTCCTCAGTCCTATCAGAGGAGTATTCGAGCTTCAGTGACGTATTTAACAAAGTCCAGGCCGGGGTGTTACCCTCACATAGGCCTTATGATTGCTCTGTGGAGCTATTGTCTGGTACTACTCCTCCTAGGGGTCGTATCTATCCTCTGTCTGTGGAGGAGAACAGGGCCATGGAGGAGTACGTTTCAGATGCCCTTGCCAGGGGCATTATTCACAAATCCACATCTCCTGCTGGTGCAGGATTTTTTTTGTGAAGAAAGAGGAAGGAGAGTTACATCCGTGCATTGGCTTCCATGGGCTTAACAAGTTGATGGTAAAGAACGCTTATCCCATACCTCTGATTACTGAATTATTCTACCACTTAAAGGGGTCCATGTTATTCACTAAACTCGATGTAAGGGCGGCATACAATTTTGTCAGAATAAAGGAGGGACACGAGCGGAAGACAGCATTTAACACACGGAGCGGGCATTATAAGTATCTAGTTATGCCCTCTGTCTCTGCAATGCTCCTGCTGTCTTCCAAGAATTTACCAATGACATGTTGAAAGGTCTATTACAAAGTTGTGTGGTAGTCTTTTTGGACAACATCCTCATTCACTCTCCTACACTGGAGGCCCATCGCTCGGATGTATTCAAAGTATTACAACTTTTAAGGGAGAACAACTTGAAGTTGCAAGTTGAAAAATTGTTAGTTTCATAAGACCCAGGTCAAGTTTCTGGAGTATATCATTTCCGCTTCTGGGTTGGCCATGGACCCACAGAAACTGTCTGCAGTATTGCAGTGGCCTCTTCCGGTAGGTCTCAAAGTGATCCAAAGATTTCTGGGGTTTGCTAATTACTACCGAAATTTATTAAAAATTTCTCTATAGTGGTTAAACTAATTATGTATATGACCCGTAAAGGTGCTAAAGCCTGTGAATGGTCTTCCAGTGCACGGCTCTCCTTCGAGAACCTCAAGGCGGAGTTCACTGTTGCTCCCATTTTGGTGTACCCGAATCCTGCCCTGCCCTTTACCCTGGAAGTTGACACATCTGAGATAGGAGTAGGCATCCTCCTGTCACAGCTCTCAGCTCCAGGGGAAGCTTTTCTCCCCTGTGGGTATTTCTCTAGGAAACTGTCTAAGGCTGAGAGCATGCATCAGATTGGGGACATAGAATTGCTGGCCATCATTTTGGCCTTGAAAGAATGGCGACATTTCTTGGAGGGCACCAGTACTCCAATTTTGATTCTTACCGACCATAAGAATCTTATGAACTTGTCTGTATCACGGTTCCTGTGATCTTGCTGTCACTCTCTGCTGTGGTGCGCTCCCATTGGCGGAGCTTGTTTAGCCCGCCCAGTGTGGCCTTCATATACCTGGTCTCTGGCACCTGTCAGGTGCCCTTTCGTGATGTTCCTGTACCAGTGCTTTCTTTGCTGTGTTCCTGCGTTCCTGTGTACCGACTTGGCTCATCTGACTATTCTTGTTTGTTCCTGCTCCGTGATTGTCCCGGCTTGGCTGACGTTCCTGCTCCGTGATTGACCCGGCTTGGCTGACGTTCCTGCTCCGTGATTGACCCGGCTTGGTTGACGTTCCTGCTCCGTGACCTGATTCCAGTGTTCCTGTCGTCCTGTGAGTTTCCTGCGAGATCCTGATTCTATGTCGCCTGGCGACATTTTGAACTGTACAGTACAGTGCTGTGCAGACTGATCATCCACTTAACCCTTGCAGAGCTTGTTGCCTCCAATACTGAGCCTGTCCGTTAAACACTTGCTGAGCACCATTGCCTCCACTACTGAGCCTGTCCGTTAACACTTGCAGAGCTTGTTGCCTCCGTTACTGAGCCTGTCCGTTAACACTTGCAGTGCTTGTTGCCTCCGATACTGAGCCTGTCCGTTAACACTTGCTGAGCTTGTTGCCTCCAATACTGAGCCTGTCCATTAACACTTGCTGAGCTTGTTGCCTCCGTTACTGAGCCTGTCCGTTAACACTTGCAGAGCATTTGTGGCCTCAGTTAACTGTGCTTCCATCTTACACCTTACGAGCACAGGGTAGCAGTTGTCGCACCGCGTGGTGCTATTAGGCGATACTGCTCAGCTCCTGCAGTGTTTGTGACTCCTTTAAAGCACCGGAAGGGTGTTATTGGCTCTGGTCTCATTCAGCTCTTGCAGTGTTTGTGACTCCGTTACTGCACCGGTAGGGTGCTATTGGCTCTGGTCCCATTCAGCTCTTGCAGTGTTTGTGACTCCGTTACTGCACCGGTAGGGTGCTATTGGCTCTGGTCCCATTCAGCTCTTGCAGTGTCCGTTACCGCATCGGAAGGGTGCTATTGGCTCTGGTCCCATCCAGCTCTGGCAGTGTTTGTGACTCCGTTACTGCACCGGAAGGGTGCTTTTGGCTCTAGTTCCATTCAGCTCTTGCAGAAGTGTTGGGTATCTAGCTTATCACCTGTCCTTGGAGTGTTTCAGCTCTGCCTCACTGCTAAGGTGCTTCCCACCTCGCACCACAGTCTCTTGCTGCTCTTACCATCTACTGGGGTTGTCTAAACTTACCACAACAGAGACTGATTACTTGCATTGGACTTTAACCCTTGTGCTACTACTGTTTCTTTGTATATGACAATATTGCTCCTAATCCATACTGTGCCTGCAAAGACGTCCATTATCTATATCCATTTACGTGTCATTACCTATTTTAGCCCATAGGGGGCAGTGTTCCTTGTTTCTCTCAATAAAACTGTGTTTTATTCTAACCTCTGGTCTGAGTGTCTTACAAAACCGTTACAGTCTGAGGCTAAACGTCTGTTGTCCAGGCAGGCTCGTTTCGCATTATTCCAGTCTAGATTTAATTTTGTGGTCTCCTACCTTCCGGGCTCGAAGAACGTGTGTGCCGATGCACTATCACGCCAGTTCTGTGCCCACTCTAAGGAGGAGTCTCCCCCCCACTCCTATCATTCCAGCAGATCGTATACTCGCTACTATATGAACTTTTATCACCCCTCTGTTGGGAGAGGAAATATTGGCCGAGCAGAGAAGCCCTGCGGAAGGTGCTTCTTATCTGCTCAGTTGCGTACCAAACTTTTGGAGATGTATCATACCTCCAAGACAGCTGGTCATACTGGGCGAGACCAACTGATTTGGTCTATATCGAGGTTATTTTGGTGGCCTAGCCTCCGGTCTGACTGTTCTGGGTTTACAGCAGCTTGCACTACTTGTGCACCAAATAAATTGCCTCAGTACTTGCCAGTAGGTCTCCTACAACCTGTGGCCAACAGGGAACGTCCTTGGTCACATCTGTCCATTGACTTTATGGTTGACCTTCCAGTATCCTTGGGCTTCACAGTCATTTTGATGATTGTAGATAAATTCTCTAAGATGGCTCATTTTGTACCACTAACTTCCATGCAGGAATTGGCGGTGGTGTTCACTAGAGAGGTCATTCGGCTTCATGGTATACCCAGGGTTATTGTATCTAACAGGGGTCGCCAGTTTGGAGGTGCATTTGCTTTCAGATGGGGATTCAGCTTGTATTCTCCTCTGCCTATCACCCCCAGTCTAAGGGGCGGCAGAGGGGTCCAACCAAGCCTTGGAGCAATTTCTCCATTGCTACATTTCCGACCACCACGACAATTGGGCTGCCTTGTTACCTTGGGCGGAGTTTGCCCAGAATTGTGCAGTGAACTGTTCCTGACAGAGTTCTCCGTTCCTGATCAACTATGGGTTCCAACCCTCGGTCCTCCCTGAGGCTTTTGAAATGCACGAAATTTCGCCTCTTGATGAACATTTAAGGGCTCTCCTTTCCTCATGGGTGCAGGTACAGAATACCCTACGTGGTTCTATGCAGCGCCAAAAGAGGCAGGTGGACCGTAGGAGGTTGCCGGCACCTACATTCCAGGTGGGGGAGAAGGTTTGGCTGTCATCCTGCAGCCTTAACCTCCAGGTTCCCTGTAAGAAACTGGCACCCCGTTTTGTTGGCCCCTTCAGTGTCCTACGGAAAATTAACCCCGTGGCTTATGCCCTTGACCTCCGGGCCTCGATGCACATGTGTGGCCCCTAGTAGTGGTGCAGACCTGTGGCTCTGGCTGACTACCCGCTCCGTGTATGACCTAGGCTTGTCTGACAATATCATCTGGTGCTGACCTGTGGCTCTGTCTGACTACTCTCTCTGTGTTGCCCCTTGTAGTGGACACCCAATCTGGTGCAGACCTGTGGCTCTGGCTGACTACCTGCTCCGTGTATGACCTAAGCTTGTCTGACCATCCAATCTGGTGCTGACCTGTGGCTCTGTCTGACTACTCTCTCTGTGTTGCCCCTTGTAGCAGACACCCAATCTGGTGCAGACCTGTGGCTCTGGCTGACTACCCGCTCCATGTATGACCAGGCTTGTCTGACCATCCTATCTGGTGTTGACCTGTGGTTTTGTCCTGCTTCTCTCTCTGCATTACCTCCTTCCTGCGGACATCCATCTGGTGCAGACCTGTGGCTCTGGTAGATTACCATTTATACCGACTGCAGGCGTGAGTCCGGTTTGCGCTTCTAGCTAAACTGACTGCGGGTGTGAGTCAGTTATCCACTTCCAGCTATACTGACAGTATGTGTGACTCAAGTATCTCCCTTGTTAGTTCCTGGTCGGAGTTATCCAGTCCCTGTTCCAGTTCCGGGCTCCAGCGGAGACTACCAGTGGCTTCGGCCTAGTCTCTAGCAGTGAGGTCTATCCTGGGCAGCCTACTATTTCTGGTAGTAGTGCTAGCTTATCTTGTGACCCACTGCCTGTTCCTGTTGTCTTGCTGATTGTGTTATATACCTTATTCAAGTTCTGAATAAAGGTGGTTTTATGTACTGACTCCTGAGTTATTCTGGGTATCCGTGAAATCTTGCATCCTGTCTCATACATTTCTTCTTGCTCTCTATTTATCCTTCTGTTTGATTCTGTGTCTCATACTCTTGCTCTCTCTGGTGTTTTGTATCTCACACTCTTGATCTCTCTGTCTGATGCTTTGTGCCTCAAGCTCTTTTTCTCTCTAATACTTTGTGTCTCATGTTTTAGCTCTCTCTGATCATTTGTGCCTCACACTCCTGATCATTCTGGTGCTTCGTGACTCACTCACTTTCTCTCTCTGCTAGAAGGTTTCTGTCTCATGCTGTTGCTGTCTCTGGTACTTTGTGTCTCACGCTCTTGCTCTCTCTGTCTGATGCTTTGTGTCTTATGCTTTTGCTCTCTATCTAATGCTTTGTGTCTTATGCTTTTTCTCTCTATCTAATGCTTTGGGTCTCACACTCTCGCTCTCTCTGATGCTTTGAGTCTCATGCTCTTGCACTCTGATGCTTTTGTGTCTCATGATCTTGCTCTCTCTGCCTGATGTTTTGTGTCTCATGCTCTTACTCTCTCTGCCTGATGTTTTGTGTCTCATGCTCTTACTCTCTCTGTCTGATGGTTTGTGTCTCACGCTCTTACGCTGTCTGCCTGATGCTTTCTTTCTCATGCTCTTGCTCCCTCTCTCTGTTGCATTGTGTCTAACGCTCTTGCTCTCTGTGTCTGATGTTTTGTATCTCACGCTCTTGCTCTCTCTGCTTTGTGTTTCACGTTTCTGCTCTCTGACGCTTTGTGTATCATGCTTTTGCCACTGCTGTTTGTGCCTCACACGCTTGCTCTTTATGTTTGATGCTTTATGTCTCATTCTGTCTCTTTATAGATCACTCTCTTACTTTCTCTGTCTCTTGCTCTCACTGGTGCTTTGTGTCCCAATCATTTTCTCTCTCTGCCTGATGCTTTGTGTCTCACGGTGTTGCTGTTTCTGATGCTTTGTGTCTCATGCTCTTACTCTCTCTCTGTCTAATGCTTTGTGTCTCACGCTCTCTCTCTTTCTGATGCTTTGTGTCTTATGCGCTTGCTGTCTCTGGTGTTTGGTGTCTCATACTCTTGCTCTTTTTGCCTGATGCTTTATGTCTCACTCTCTCTTTTTGATGCTTTGTGTTTCACGCTCTTGCTCTCTCTGTACTTCGTATCTCATGCTCTTGTTTCTTTATTTCATGCTTTGTGTCTCAGACTCTTGCTCTATCTGATGGTTTGTGTCTCATGATCTTGCTCCCTCTACCTGATGTTTTGTGTCTCTGGCTCTTGCTCTCTCTGATGATTTGTTCTGTCTATTTCACTGTGGCACCCTATCACTTCTTCTCTGTCCCCACCCAGTATATTGCAAATTTGGGAGTGTATTGGATCCTGAGTTGATCAACTTGTGTCTCTAAAACTATTGCCAGACTAAAACTGTGTGTGTGTGTACAGTAGTGGCACAACAATACAGGCAGAATCAGCTTCTGCTTATGGCCCCCCACTTGGACTGAGGGCCCGTCAGTGTTTATTCAAAATAGTGTAATAAGCAAAATCAGATGGCTATGTCTTATTAGAAATTCCAACGCATAAGTAAAGGGGGGACCCATGTTAATTTTATACTTAAAGTCTGAAATAACTTAGAGCCTCCCTATGTGCATATATAAATGTGTGAATGTGTGCTAACTCACGTGTATATAAGTGTGTGTGTGCGCTTGTGTGTATGTATATATGCATGCATGTATATATATATATATCTTTATATATGTGTGTATTTAAAACTTCCCTTTATGTAACTAATGCTGATTAAGTTTTTCCTCCCCAGCGAATTTTCCTGACTGGTCAGTTTTCGGCCCTGCTCCTGGCTTTCCTGTATCGCTGGTATCTTCCTCCCTCGCATTGTGGTCCAGTACTCAGACACAGCGCAGCATTTCTACTAGGCATCTGTCTTGCAGTCTGCTGCTTTGGCTGGTGAGAGACTCTTCAGTACATGCACCCTTTCCATGGTTGAAATATAGGACTGTATTCTGGAAACTAGAAATGAGCAATTCTGAAATAAATCAAGTGCACCCTAGTAGGGAAATACAAACTCCCCAAATTCGCTTTGATATAAATGAGGCTTTGAACCCTTAGAATGTTATAAAGGTATCCAAAGCATTGCATTGCAAGCATTCAATGTGTTAAAAGCTCTAGTGAAACAAAGTCCCATTTAAATTAAGGGGAATTTGCATTTCCCCGACTATCAAGCAGTTGGTTTGTCTGAATATGGTCCTATGGCCCATATTTATAAAGCTAACTAGAGTTAATCTGGAGTCAACCTACTGCACCATAGGGGACAAATAAAAATTCCTAAATACCCATCCATTTGAATAGAGCTTTTTAACCTCTTGAATGCTAAAATGGTCTAAAATGCATTTCAAAGCAATGCATTGGTGATTTCTCCAGCATTCCAGAAGATAAATGCCCAATTTAATTTAACATCTTATGGTACATTTGGTTTACGTCAAAATAATTGCAGTTTGCTTTTCTAAATATGGGCCTGTGTCCTCTAGAATGAGTTCAGCACTGTCAGGTTCAAAGAGCAGCAGAGAATTGCCACTTCCTCTGCCTATGACAGATATCTCCAGAGTATTGTAATCTTTGCTATACCTGTGTGCCCACAGCCTCAACCATGTTGCCTACCAGAAGTAATTACTCTTAGTTTAGCACTGTGATAAGGTATTATTCAAAACTGCAAAATCCAGTGCTGCATACAAACAAACATCATCAGCACTGTATCAACTTGAATAAAGGGTCAGTAATGTCTATATATAAAAACATTATATTGCAGCTATTAGAAAAAGAAACTAAACGACCCCAGTCCTATCTCTCAAACCTTTATGGTTTGAGAGATATAGTAGCCTAAAGTTCCCTGCTCCCTCCGCTTTCCCTGACGTCAGCTGTAAGCTGACGGCAGGATATCCTGTTCCTGGGACAAGCAGACAGCTCTTCAGCAGAGCCGAAATAGCACAATTTAAAAAGAAATACTTCATTAAATTGTGCATCAAGCCAGCATCTGCTAAAGACACTTCCTTGGAGACTGAGCCCTAAAGCATAACCTTGATCTTGGTTTTCAAATGAATGTGTAGGTCAAAGATGTGCAGTGTAAGCCCCTGGTGGCTTTTAACCTTTTGAATGTCAGTGGGGGGATCCAGTGAGGCATCCCCTGGCACTCAAAGGGTTAAGACCCCTGGATATGGCTAATCCCACCCCCTAAATATCCTATTATATAAAAGGCCAGATGTATGTTTGTCAGATGCAGTCATGCGCTGCCCGAACTGCAGCTCTCCTAGCCCTGTGTGCCCGGTGTCCGTCCTGGCATGTGAGCGAGCCCTGGCCCCGGTTTAGCAGTGTCTAGCTGAGGCCAGAGGTGCAAGGCATGTTCACGAACCCCTTGTTCTGGGTCAAGGCGCACTAACGCACGCACACCCGAAACTGACGAGGTAGAGACGTGCTCCCTCTCCTGGTACCTCACGCGTTGCTGTTACTGAGGCAGCAGGTGCATGGACTGGCGGGGTGCACGGCTATCTTAACCCTTTGAGTGCCAGAAGGGTACACAACGCATTGCTCTGCAATGTATTGCGTACCCCTCTGGCACTCAGGGTTAACCCATTCAGTGCCATTCACTTTGGCCCGTGTACACGGGCTTTTATACTAGTATTCAATAAAGTAATTGAATATGGTTGACTGCAAACCATAACTCTGTTGTACAGCTCTGCAGAATTTGCTAGTGCTTTATAAATTAACAGGCATACTAATAAATAACCTTTACATTTTTTGCAATGTCACAAGACATTTATAGAAGCAGCTTACATTTTTAAAAAACAATATATGTTATAGGGCTTTCCTTGATGAATAATGCAAGGCTATTTCACTGCTCGGAGGTTTTTTGTAATTCAAAAGATATTAAAATTCAAATGTTTTTTCTTTTTTTTAATTAAAGGGGCACTCACATGTCCCCAAGACCTCTCTTAAGCAAGACTTATATTAAAGCAAATATTATGTGCTTTAATAAATATATTAAAACAAATATTATGTGCTTTAATACTCTTCAGAAAGTAGCTCTGGATTTTTAACTATTTTTAAACCAGTTACCCAGTGGCGTAACAATAGGGGTCGCAGGGGTCGCACCTGCGACCGGGCCCGTCACTCCACCCCTGCGAACCCATCGCCACTCGCCCACAGTCCTGCCTGCAGCAGCTCAGCTAATCTCCCGGCGCTCTAGTAATGCAGAGCGCTGGGAGACTAAATCATCTCCCAGCGCTCTGCATAACTGAGAACCGCGCGGGAGATGGAGGTAAGAGATGTGAATGGGGCAACGTGAAAATTGGGGGGGGGCCCGGGCCCGGCAGCAATTTCTGCACCAGGGCCCGGTGACTTCTAGTTACGCCACTGCATGTCACATGTCACCTAAATATTTGTTGGCCTGGAGGCTTCTGTAGTCATTATTGGGAATATTCAGGTGACATGGGAGCAAGGCTGTAGTGTATTCTGGCACTGGCCCCTCTCCACTTATGATGTCACACACCTCTCAGCTACCGAGCAGTGGAGCATGGCTTCTAACTGATGTTAACACTGACTGAATGTATTGTTAAGCTAGCTGGGGCCTGTTGCCCCAGCCTCACACTATATTCAGACTGGGTTGAAATCAGAAGCTACATGCTTCTTCTTGTTAGCGGAACAGCTGTACCCTCACTGGTATCAATGGAGGAATCTGTATCTGGCCAGTACTACTTGGAGGTGGGGAAGTTTATATTTACCCATCTCCAAGAAGCTCTGACACGTGTCTTAATATAATTAAAGAAAGGAAAACCTGCAGCCTGTCAGACAGGCATAGCGTTAAGACATACAATGTTTGATTTAATTGTAAAACAGGTTGCTAGAGGGTGTGTGTCCTTTGAGTGCCAGAGAGGTATCCAACACAAACAATGCAATACATTGGATACCTCTGTGGCACTCAAATGGTTAATATTATGCCTGTCAGAAAGGCATACTATTAAAGCACACAATGCATGCTTCAATTCTAAAACAAGTTATTAACCCTTTGAGTGGTGTGTAACGCATTTCAAAGCAATGAGTTATATCCACTCTAGCACTCAAAGGGTTAAAGGAGCTGAGTGTTCTTTTAGCTGCAATTTCTTTTTCACCATGTGGAGCTATACCTATAGTTACAGGGAGCCATAATCAGTGATCCAAACTTCACCATAGAGTGCACTGTGAAAAAAGTTGCCTTTTGGGCACCAGTTGGAACTGTTAACAAAAATGTTTAAGGAACATTCTCCTGGTGAATGCTACTCATTAGAAAAACCCTAAAACATATATTGTTTCATTAAAAAAGTTTACGCCCACATGCTGTGTATAAAAAGTATGTAGTCTATATATAAAACATTCTAAGAGGGTTCCTGATTCGCTGCTAGCCAAGCCCTGGGGCATTGGAAAGGCGGAGTATGTCAAACTCCCCTTTGGCGATTAGCTGAGGAGGAGACAGGGGCGAAGCCACCTGCCTCCTTAAAGGAGCAGTAAACTTTTTTTTATGAAAATACATATTTTACAGAGCTTTTCCTGTTGAATAAAACAAGGTCACTCCCATTGCTGTCAGATGTTTTATTCAAAATTTATAGCAGTTTAAATAATCAGGAAGTGAATTTACTGTGTTTACTTCCTGATAGTTCTAACTGACAGGAAGTGACAGGCAGTTTCTATCACATTCTATGGAGAACTGTTATGTCTCTGACTTTTCTGACTTTCCTCTCCATTAGAATCTGACAGGAAATCTAATTAGAATTTGACCACTAGAGGGCCCTGCTAATGTAAAAAAAACATGGGTTTAAACTGTAATAACTCTGGAAATATAAATCTCTCAGCAGTGGGAGTACCCTTATTTTACTCAGTAGGAAAATCCCTACAATATATATTTTTTCATAAAAAAAGTTTACTGCTCCTTTAACCAAACCTAATACACATTGTGAGTTGGCTGAGAAGAATGTGATTTGCCTTAGGCTCCTCACCCAAGTGCACACTGAGAGTTGGCTGAACTCCTCAGTCAAATGGACAGGGGCTCTCCTCTGGATAAAGGCCAGGGGGATGGAGGGGCTATCTTGTTCACTCTAGCAAACGGGTGGGGCCACCAATGAACATGGTGGCCTGTCCCTTTCACCAGGGGTGAACAGGATTGCCCCTCCCACTCACCTGCCTTTTATCCACCTCAACTTTCAGCACAGTGAAGGGAAGGGGCCACACTGTTTGTCCTGGTGAATGGGAGGGGCCACCGATGCACTTTCCCTTTCACTGTGGCAAAGGGGACATGGTGGCCGCTCCCGTTTGCAATGGTTAAAAGAAATACAAAAATAAAATTAGACTCCTCCTGATGCCCCCCAACTATTGATCTCCCAGCTCTCTTGCTCCCCTTCGTTGCCTCTATTAATCTCCCAGCCAAATCAGCCAAAAAATCAGTAGCTCGGGGGGCATCATAAGGGGTCCTGATTAGGGTGACCACATTTCCCTTCTGCCATTCCGGGACGTGGTCACCCTAGTTGCCCCGTCATACCTTAAGTCCCTGGTGGTCTAGCGGCGTAGAATGTGCTCTGTGCCTCCTCCGGCACAGAGCTGAAGCTCCCGCGCGGTATGGCCAGTAATGCAGAGCGCTGGGAGTGATGTCATCTCCCAGCGCTCTGTATTACTAGAGCGCTTGCCTCCAGGTAAGCTGCATTGCCGCCCTGGATGTCAGCCTGCAAGCGGTGTGTCATATCATGGACGCCGCGAGCGGCGTCCATGATGTGACACACCGCTTGCAGGCTGACATCCAGGGCGGCTTGCCTTCATTCCGGGACACTTCATTGTCCCGGTTGAAGGGGACCCGGGACGCGGGACATAGCCCTGAAATAAGGGACAGTCCCGGACGTTCCGGGACCCGTGGTCACCCTAGTCCTGATGTATCACCACAAAGTCTGATTTACAATATTATACAATGATTTAAAAAAGGAAAAAAAACTTTCAGTGCACAAGCAACGCCATGCAAGGTTTGCTAGTAAAATATAAGAGAGCTTGTTAGACTAGCTATTGTTTGTCTGCTAAAGTCTGAATGATCTCAGTGTTTTCCTAGAGTACATTGGAATTTATCAATGTTTTCAACTAGTTTTATCTAACAGATTCCATTGAAACCTAAGGATACATTTTTAGGTTAACTCCTAAGCTTAACAGCAATGATCTGATCCATATCCATGTTTCATTTCCAGTCCTTGAGGAAAAAGTTTGGAAACACCTGGGGCAAGATGCAATAAGGTACAAGAAGTTTATCCAGTTAGATAAACCTCTCCAATACCTATATTATACTATAGAGTCTCTTTTCTGAGTTAGAAAGATCTTGCACACTTTAGTACATGGCCTCCATAAAATAGTATTTAATCTGTAGTGGTTTATATCGTTGGACTGACTTCACTCCTCCTAGTGCATACCTCCCTAGGTGCAGACAACCATGTTCCTGCTCTTCTGAGCTACTAAAGGGGATATATAGAGCTGTGACCTAATGCCAATCTATTTACATGCAAAATTCTTGCCCTAACTGCTTGTGCCAAGGGAAGGGGAATAGGGAACTGTATGGGCATTTCAGCACATTCCTTGCCTCTGCTCCTTGTTTTACATTAGACAGTAACAAGGGGCGAAGAAAATCAGTATAACATTGCACCATTTCCATGCACATGCTATAGAGGAAGCATTTAGGGCTTGCTGGCATTATATTTATAAGAAGAGTGGAGTGTGTGTGTCCCAGTGTGCCCTAGAGAAATCAAATGCTTTATTGCACAGGTGGACAAAATCTGACCCACAAGCCGGTTTTTCCTGTTCCTTACAGAATATTGTATTTCCAGACTTTTTCCTCAAGGACCGTATCAAGAAAAGAACCATGAATGAGGGCCAGATCTGACTAAATACAGTTAGGGAGTGTGTTCAAGGACACAAATGTCTGGATTTTATTGGTTGTTTTTGAAGACCAAATCAAATTCTGTATGTGCACCTTAAGTAAAATGGGATAAAAAGGTATCGTCTGGACATCTTACCTTTGATGACACAAAAATCTGTAATACGGTTAACACTGCATGGGGAATAAAACAAATACACAGAGATTCAGGAAAAGTAGAGGAATGGACAAGAGTATGAGATCTAAAGTTTAATGTTCCAAAGTGCATGTTAATTCATATGGGGCACAAAAACACAGAGATGGAATACATAGGCTTAATGGTACTTTGGTGATAACAACAGAACTCATTACCCAGAATCCATTGCAGCAGAGCAGTTTTAAGAATTCCTGAGGTCCCCAGAGGAATTGTGACTGATGCTTCACAAATACAGGTTAATATTTTGGATGATTGAATACCCAAGTGTGGCTCCCTGAGACCGGAGGCCCCCAGGGAATGCCTGGGTACGCCCATGCAATAAATGCCCGTGCATTGTAGTTGCTTTTGCATAGGCCAGGGGTAAGTAGCCTGCATCGCTTCAGCTGTTGTTGGATGACAACTGGCCAATGACCAGCTAAAGATTGTAGTCCAAGGACAGCTGGAGCAAAAGCAGATTGCCTATTCCTGTCTAGTCATTGGCCCAGCAGGAGCAAACATTTCTCATTATTTAGTGTCTCTCTGATCTAATAGGAAAGAGTAGAATCCCTCTCTCATGTAACCTGTGCATAAAACTACTTTGTTTAGAATGAAATGCATCCCTGAACAGATCTGTCATGACCATGTAAATCTTCTCTGCTTTCCTACATAATGCAGGCTTGCCGTATTTCTTTTCGGAGAGGTGGTCTTAGGATATCTCTTGCTTCTTTTCGCTGATGCCAAAAGAGTCCATGTGTAAGTTTAAAATTGGGGTAAAGGTACTGGGATTAACTAACATTATAATGCAGAAGTAGTTAATGTTGTTGGACCTCCAAGTGTTGGGGTGTCCAACACCCAATGGCTGGCTGGGAATGAGGGGAGTCCACCCACAGCATACCTCACAAGTGTCCCTCTTTAGGAGGGACAGTCCAATGAGATCAAAATCCCTCTGTCCCTCTTTCCAAGCCTGGTATCCCTCTTTCTGGGACATCAGACTGTTTGTTTATATTTAAGAGCATGACATTGCTCCACAGTAATAATACATTAATTAATTGTTTAAACTTTAATATATGTGTTTGTAAATTGGTATGTGTAAATAAAATTATTTGGTCTTGATTTAAATCAGTTATTCAGTTGCACAAAGAATTGTAAATAATTCATGAAACATCCTAAAACATTTTGGTAATCCACTGCCACACTACCTAAAACAAGTGTCCCTCTTTGGCCTTTTGAAGTGTTAGGAGGTATGTCACAGCTGGAGTTTTAGCAAGTGATTCACCCTGTTTAAAACATTTATCACTAACGTTAGAAATATGATAATGAATGCTGCCCTCTACAGGTACACTCTGCTGCTGACCATGGGATACCTGACAGTTTTCCACATCCAAAGATTTCTCTACCCTGCAGACGATCAGATGGACTTGACAGTGTAAGGATGGTGGAGAATTATAACTAGATATTGACTGATGATCTGGATGGATGGATATACACGTCTTTCTCTTCCTCAGGTCTCTGATGATGTTGACACAGAAAATAAGCAGAGTGGCTTTTGAATTTCATGATGGTATGGTATTTATCAATTGGAGAGAGGAAGGGGAGATGACGAGGCTGAGATTCTATATAGTTTTCTATTGTATCAATCCCCTAGATGCTAAAGATGTCTCTAAAGCATTGCACAGTACTGCACTAGAAACATTTCTAGCATGCAAGGGATTTAAAGGGATAGTAATGTTTCACATTAAAAGCAGCTCCAATTAATCTTCATTGTATTTGGGCCATAGAGAGTGTTATTTCAGTACTGTCAGAGTTGTAGTTCAAGAGTAATTGAATGATAAAGTATCCCCCTCCCCCCCTTTTACTGATGTAACACTGCTCACCTCAGAGCAGCAAGACTGTCCGGATGGATCTCAGAGAGGGACAATAAGAAAATAAGGAAAAGCCTGTTAAGGGGGGTCGGGGTTTTCATTGTTCTCACAGTAAGAAGATTGTCCCTTGCTGTGAGCTGTCTGGTCCCAGGACCAGATTCCACATCTGAGGAGAGGTGGCTTACACTAGGTAAAAGGGGCTGGAGGGGGGATACTTTATGATCTAAAATAACTTTGGTGATTTTGAAGCGGATTTCAAAATTACATGTTAGTTGTATTAGCCACCAAGTTTCAAGGTGTTAGACTGTGTTAAAGGAAATGTGTAACCTAAAAACAACTTTGATGATTTTTAATGCACTTTCAACATCGCGTCTGTTATATCAGACATTTTGTTATTTAAAAAACTAGTTTCTGATTTATTTAAACTGATAGATTATGCTAATCATAGGCATGCCAAGCAGGCACCTATTTCTGCCCAACATTACCTCCTCAATTCACTGACAACCCCTCAGTACAAGGTATGTGGGCAATTTTAGTAATTATTTATATACATGACATGATTTACAGACTTGCAAAAATTAAGGGCTGGATCACATTGGAGACACTTTTTTCTCCTTAGTAACAAATTACGTAGGTGGACTTTCCCACATGTTACCCTCAAGCCATTAAATTGCTGCACTCATTGGTAACTTCATTCTTGAACATACCATGGGAGCTCTATGGTGACTTACTGGGTCTCCGGGACTGGGACAGAGGCTGAATCCCCAGATTGGTGAGGTCAGTGATAACTTTGCCCTTCTTCCTACCCATTTTACCCACTTCCACCCTGTCCTGCCCACTTTCCTTACCATTTCAGAGCAAACTCTGCCTCTCTACCTGCCAGCTCTGCCCACCCTGATTAAGCCTTGCACATATTATGAATCAAATCATGTAATTTGGACACTTCCACCCAGGGATAGATTTACATCCCAGGTGCCCCTAGGCATGGCACTCTAGGTGCCCTTAGCTCCACCCATGGCCACACCCCCAGACCCATCCACTATTTCATGGAACAGAAAATGCCCTTGGCCTATAACAAGCATAAACAAAAAAAAAGGCTTTAACCCCCTTTATTGCTAGAGAGATCTCCAACACGTTGCCTATTGGGAAATCCAGCCCTCCCCCCCAACTGTTGTTTCTACTGGGGCTAGGGCCAAGAAGGTTCCATGTATGCTCTTAAATATAGAGAATTTTCCCACTGAAACTTTCCTATTGAAAATACGGATCTAGAATCTCCAGAGCCAAATGAAGTCCAGAATGGTTCAGACAGCACATCTCTGAATGGCCTGGACTTTGAAATCGGGAGGCTGTTATGGAAACTCCAGCTATACTGAGATGAATTAGTAATGATCTATCACCATGAGCACGCTTGTATATCTATGAATGCATTTATTGCTCAGGTATGCAAGAATAGGGATGTGAAGGGTTAAATATGAAAGCAAGTAAAATGGGCATAAACATATGATGAAACTAATTAGTGTATAATTATTAGTAACCGCCCCAAAG
Source organism: Rhinophrynus dorsalis (assembly GCA_037306005.1). Classification (NCBI taxonomy): domain Eukaryota; kingdom Metazoa; phylum Chordata; class Amphibia; order Anura; family Rhinophrynidae; genus Rhinophrynus; species Rhinophrynus dorsalis. Next base: position 274,560,963 of record CM074719.1, read on the forward strand.
ATTAGCATTATTGAATTTTACTTTGAACTGTCAAAAGTGAGTGCATTGGTAAATAAAGTGTTAAATATTCCACAGAAGGTCAAAATGTGTACTGTGGCATTATTTACATTTGGAACTGATACTTCTGTACATGCATGGTTTCTAAGTGCATGGGTTTTAGAGGCAGCAAGATATCAAATTCAAAAACTTGCATCCAGATACATCAAGCAGATGATTGGGAGCTAAAATGACCTCAGAAATTTTGATCGGATAAGTGTAATAGCTGCTTTAATTGAATCAAATGATGGGCTATGATGGTTTGATCAAGAGCCAATTAGCCCCAAACGTAGCTCACCTTTAACTGTAGATGCATTTTTATATGACCCCCGTTAAAAGGTAGGTCTTTCAGCTTACCTCAAAGATGTTGAACTGCTGAAATAAAAAATACTACTTAACAGAATTTTTGGGATATTATTTTCCTGATATGTAAATCCAGTCCTGTGTTCTATATTACAGGCACTATCCGGAAAGATCAAGCTCTCAGCACTTCACAGAGACTCCTCGCTATCCGGTAACTTCAGCATCTCCCACAGCACCTTTCTTTATCTTGTTCTCTATTTTTGGTTTACAGAGCAATTCTGAAATAAACCAATGCCACCATAGTGGGGAAAAAAATACAATTTCACAAATTCCTATTGATTTCAATGGGGTTTTTAACTCCTTGGGTGATAGGGAGGCCTCGAATGAATTGGAGACCTATTTTTCATTCTTTAGGTTAAATTCCATTTAAATCAGTGAGAAATGTATTTGTTCCCTTATGATACATTTGCTCCAGCGGTGTGCCTGTTCGTCTTAGTACATAAGACCCAATAAGTTACTCCAAAAACAACCCAGAAATGATACAAATTCCATTTTCAAACTTTCTTATCTTCATACCCCTCGATTTCTATCTCATTCTTTCTCTCAATTCATTCATGCTTTTCCCCCCAGGTCCCTCCCTGACCCCCTCACCTACCTCAGTTACACCCTGGGGTTCCTGGGTCTTTTGGCCGGTCCGATCTGTTCATATAACGATTATCAGATATTCATCCATGGGGATGAGAAGAAGAAGGACCCAGCGGTGAGTAACACAACTGGGACTGTTGTCCAACCACAGAAATGACAGAACATTGATACTCCAGATACTGTTCTATATTTTACAATAATCCATATGTATAAAGGAAAGGTTGTGTAGGTCAGGAGAAAACAAACTGAAGTAGTGAATAATAAATATTGTGAAAATTCCTTTTGCTTTTGTTGACCTTTTAACCCCTTGGACAGGGTCAGATTTCTCAATAGGCAGACTAGGCAACTGCTTAGAACTCCAAATTTTGAGGGGAGGTGCCTCATCTGTCATGGCCACACCCATATTCTGAATTGTGGATGCAGTCAGAGCAATCTCAGTGTTCCTGCACCAGTCTTATACCCCAATACGGGCTATTATTTAACCCACTGGATGCTACAGATAATCTCCAACTCATTGCAGAGTAATGAATAGGAAATCCCTTTGGCAACAAAGGGGTTAAAGCTTGTTATAGGTCAGGGGTATTCTCTGTGGCTAGGACACAGGGTGGAGGCATATAAGGAGTGGGGGGTGTGGCCATGGGCAAAGCTAAGGGAACCTACAGTATCTTGCCTAGGGGCACTTAGGATATAAATTCAGCCCTGTCCTTGAGTGCTAGGGGGGTCCCCCAACACAATGATTCTCAATATGTTGGAGTCCTCGCTAGCATTCAAGGGATTAAAATCTTCAATTAAATCAACAGGAATATTTGCAATTTCTATTTGTCCTCTATGGTGCAGTTGGTTTACCCCACAATTGCACACTGTTTTTATACATAAGGCCCAATAGGGCTATACAGTGCCTGACCTGTGCATCTATATTATCTGACTAAATGTGCATCTCCTCCAGGACTTGTGTACTAAGACAAATGTGTCTTAGTAAATTCAACACACAATGCCTACAGTGCACACCATCTAAGAGAATTAACACTTAAAGGGCAATTGTTTTATTAAGTCTTACTCACTTTGTTGGCAGCTGGCTAGAACACAACCCAGAAATGTGTCTCATAACCACAAGCTTATGCAAAATGCTAGAGCTGCCTAATAGACAGCTGTGGTAATTTTATAAAACCCATCCACAGCAGTCTATGGGGACTGTTAGGTTCAGTACTACATGACTGACCTGAAAAACTGCAAATCTCCATCATGGGATAAGCAACAGAGAACAGTGGGACTCTTTCCAGACCCCATTCTGCTCTTCTGCTGATCTGCAGGGGCCTACAGTGCTGCCCTGGCTTCACTGGCAGGTGTGGTCCCAGAGGAACAGACCTGCAAATGGAGCAACTACCATGTGATAGTTGCTTTTAAAGCAGCAGTTCAGGATCAGAACAAGTTATTTCAAGGTGAAAGAGTAGTTCATGCTGGCAACAGTAATGACTTAGTCATTGCTGCATCTTCATTACTTTAGCTGCTTTACTCTTCCAAAATCACTGTTTTTCATCAAGCAGTGTGATGTCACAAATGGTGCTCATGTGATATCCCCATAGAACCCACTTTAATCCTGTGTTTGTGACACTCAGCTTTATACAGGCTATAATAGCAAAACCACTACCTGGCTGTAAAACATCTTTAAAGGGTTAGTAATGTCCCAATATAAGCTCATAAAAAAATAAATTATCTGGAGCAAGTCCTGTCTCTAAAACGTTTATATTTTAGAGATATAATGTTTTAAAGTTCCCCCCTTCTTCCCCTTTCACTGACGTCAGCTCTATAGCTGACAGAAGGAGATCCTGGTCCCAGGACCAGCCGGCGGCTCTGTAGCAGAGCCAAAATAGAGCAATTTAAAAAGAAATACTTATTGGAACGGTCTACAAAGTGTGCTTGCAAACCAGGCACACTTTGTAGACCGTTCCATTGAAGTATTTCTTTTTAGATTACACTATTTCGGCTATGCTGAAGAGCCGTCGTCAGGTCGCCAGACACAAATCTCCTTCTGTCAGCTTTACACCTGACATCAGTGAAAGGGGAAGGAGAACTTTAAAATGTTATATCTCTAAAAATATAAATGTTTTTGAGATGAGACTTGCTCCAGATAATTTATTTTTTTAATATCTACAAAATAACATGAACTTATAATGGGACATTACTAACTCTTTAACCCAAGCTATCAAAAAAAAAAAATGCTGTTATCTTTTTAAACTCTTGAGTGCCAGAGGGATACGCAACACATTGCTTTGCAATACATTGCTTACCCCTCTGGCACTCAAAGGTTTAATAAATTCTGAAATCCAGAAAAAAAGATGGTACCGTGTTAGCCAGTGGAGTAGATAGGATTCAGTGTAGCAAAAAACTCACAAGAGTGGTATAAAGGTGATACCTTTTAATGGCTAGCTGAGGATATAGAAATTGAAAGCTTTCGGGACACTAAGGTCCCTTCTTCAGACATGGGTTAACATGCCTGAAGAAGGGACCTTAGTGTCCTGAAAGCTTTCATTTTCATTGGAGACCTCTGGCACTCAAGGGGGTAAAATCCCCATTTAACCACTCCACAGTCAAGGACATGGATATCCATATCTTCAGCAGATAGTCTAGAACTGTTAAGGATGTAGACAGTCATATCCTTTGCAGTCCTGAAATGAAGGGGTTACTACCAATGACTAAGTGTTACATTTGGGGGAGTCCCTGGGGAAGTCCTTCATGGGGGGTGTGAAATTATATCATTACTTCATCATAAACTAACGTAATTATGTCGGAAATGAGACAGATCCAATTTGACCACCAGGAATACAATTTTTTTTAAATACAGGAACAGGGGAGGCACTTTGAGAGCCTAGATCTCAGACCCACTGCTCTAACTAGGCAATCCACGCTTTCAAATGAGGGGCTCTTGTGTATAATAATGTCAGGTGATGTTGTGATCACCCAGCATTATAAAACAATATAGGATGGGAGGGGGGTGAAGCGCTTAAAGAATGCAATACAAGTAGTGTAGTATGTATGGGTTTGTTTTTCAGGCACCATCTACTGTATGTCAGTTCATACTAATGGTGTTCCATTTTCCTCAGACTGGCAGAACATACTGAGTACAGTAGGAAATTACATGAATGTTCAAAGATATCAATATCTTTGAAGTGGGTGAGATGTGTAAAAGCCATTTCAAACATTTCAGTACATTTGAAAGGGTAGAAATGTAAAAACAAAAATGCTGTTTTCTTTTTCCTCTAGCTCCATCTTCTAGAAACATTTGTGCAAATCGGGCTAGGGATATAAAGTCACATGACCCCTCATTTTATGCAGCTGGTTGTCTACTTTCTAAAATAGTATGCCTGGTCTACCTTTTACCCAGGCCTGTAATTGTTATAATCAGAAACATACTGTGTTACCTTATACTAATCACTGATAAAATCTACAATTTCACTTACAAAAGGCATGACCTGGACAAAAATTAGAAATGGTTATTACCATTTGTCATGGTTCCCAAGAATAATACAGGAGTCAGAGTGGTATAGTAAAAGTAACAATTTATTAAATAAATACAATAAGAGTAATCACAAAAACAAGGAATAATAAATATGCAATAATCACGGAGAAGCAGTAGAGGTCCCACTAGAGGTTAGCAACTCTATCTGGAATAGGAGTCTGCCTAAATGAGGGAGCCTCTACCAGAGACAGGCACCCGCCCCTGTAGTCTCTGCATACAGGAGGGCAAGCAGGAACGCAGCAAGAGACAACCTGACTCACGTCTGCAGTCAGTGGGTAGGGCGAGGAATCTCCCGAAGGTGGTAACTGATAGGGAGATAATACTGATGCATGCCTGCTGTCAGTCCGACGAAGGAAAACACCCCTAAGGAACGCAATGGGGAGAAAACCCAGTCTCAATCCGTGAAACCGAAATATAAGTCTTAACCAGAGCCACAGGTCCGCACCAGACTGGGTGTCTACTATAAACTGTAAGGCAGGAGAATAGTCAGACAGAGCCACAGACCAGCACCAGGATGGATGGTCAGACAAGCCGGGTCATACGCAGTACAGGTAGTCAGCCAGAGCCACAGGTCTGCACCAGATTGGGTGTCCGCTATACACAGGGAGTAGGCAGGAGAATAGTCAGACAGAGCCACAGGTCAGCACCAGGATGGATGGTCAGACAAGCCAGGTCATACACAGAGCCCAAGGGAAATGAACTGTGATGAACAACAACGCAAGGGCAACTGAGAATTGGCTCAGTTCCCCTTTAAAGCCCAGCCCAGGAAGTAGATAGAGGAGAATCAGCTGTACAGCATAAAACAAGAGCCTGAGTCATTCTGTTGCTTCACGCCCTTAAATGACGCATCTCGCCGTGATGCGTCAAACCACCGGCCTGCACCTGCGTCAAATCGAGTGCCAAACCCAGCTGGCAAGAGGACACGGATGGACAATAGCGCCACCAAGCATGCCCAAACCTGGCACCATCAGCGACATCTAGGAGGAAGCGACATATCGATGCCTCCTGAATCATCGTCGACAGGGGCGCTGGAACTAGGTAACTGTAACACCATTTTAGTGTAGGCAGGTTATCTTACAATAGTAAAATGTGTAGTTTAGTGTTACTGGCACCCTTTATGGTAAGTTAAACCGTTCCAGTGTTTGCCATTTTCCTGTTATGGCTATAGGTACCAAAAACAGTAGAAATTTCCATGATTTCCAAAGATTTTGATATCTTTGAAGTGGTGGAAATGTCAGAAATATTTTTAGCAACACATTATGGAAACGTGTGCTCACCAATCTAGGGATAGAAATGCAATTTGAAGGATTGGGTTGTCTTCTTTAAAAAATTTTAAGCCTTTTCATCCTTGTCTTCATATCTGTAACTGTTACAGCCATTATTGTAAATGCAGGTAATTTTTAAAGAATGTAAGAAAAACACCACTATGGTATGTCAGCTCTAACCAGTGGGTGTTATTCTTCTCGAGAGTGGAGCTGCTAATGAATACAGTATGGATTTCCATAGTTTTCAAGTACTGAGTATGCTTGGAGGGGTAGAAATGTAAAAAATACATATTTCTTTCCTTTAGCACCAACTTCTGGATACCAAGATAGGGGTAGAAACGCAACTAATCCCTTATTTGATGTAGTGGGTTATCTACTTTCTAAAATTATACTTCTTGTTTACCTTTTCTTCTTGTCTGCAGTTGGTGTGTCACCTAAAATAAAACAAGAAAGCTGACAGATTTTTGATCTGTGCAGTCTTCTTGTACTAGCACCCTTTGGTCTTTAAGGGAAGCTGGACTGTCTGCAATTCCTGGAAAATGCTCTTTGAGAAATGCAGAAACTTGGCTATGCAGTTGGGGATGGGACATAACCCACATGCGGGCATAAGACCCTAACCATGAGTCTCTGGAAAGTAGCTGGGGCTCCATGTAAGTAAAATTTTGACAAGCTGATACAGACTCATAGGTGTAGCGAAGGTAGTTTTGTGTCTGGAATGCTTCTCCAAAGGAAACAGCCAATAGCCTTTTGACAAGTCCAGTGTCGAAATGTACCTTGCTTCATCCAGGGAATCAAGAAACTCATCAGCTCTGGGATTTGGGTATGCATCAACCCGAAACAGCATTTACCTTACTAAGTTCCACACAGAACTTTATCTTCCCATCAGGCTTGGGCAGTAAATCTATGGGGCTATCCCAGTCACTACGTGACTCTTCCATAACCCCGACTGTAACGTGTCTTGGTCCTCTTTATAGACACAGTCTTTCCTCTTCTCAGGTATCCTATATAGGCAAGATTGTATTTTTACAACTTTCATGATCTTATGCTATATCAATTGGTTAGTTCTGAGAAAACATCTTTGCATTGGGAAATTGCCTCTGTGGCTGTTCAGGGGTTAACTGTTCTACTAAAGGAACCTGGATTATTGACCACCTGGTCTATAAACAGAGATTCCTCGGCTCTCCGTGTTTTCAAACATTTCACTTGGTGTATTTTTGGTATTTTTCTTTACCCCTGGCTGAGCAATCTCATAGTTCACTTCCCTAGAGTATCTCAGAACATCTAAAGGACCCTTACATTTCTCTAACATTATACTCTCACTACTGGGCAGTATAAACATCACCTTGTCCCCAGGCTGAAACTCTCTTAGGTGAGCACTGTGATTATAATACATTTCTTGAGCATGTTGGCAGTTCTGTAAATTGTCCTTTGCAAACTGACTTATCAGGTCTAACCTGTTTCACTGAGGTCAATCACATACTGTATTACATTCTTAACAGGAAATTGTTGTTCTTATCATGATTCCTTTAAAAAAATCTAGGATACCCAGTGGCTGGCATCCATAAAGGAGTTAAAATGGAGAGAATTTGGTAGAGGGCCAAGGTATTTCCCGCAATGCAAACAGAAGAAGAGGTAGAAGCACGTCCCAATCCATTTTCTCAGAGTCAACAAACTTCCTTGTCATAGCTTTTAACATTCAGTTGAACTACCAATCCATAATTTCCAACAATTTTAAGACATCCTGCATAAGGTTGGACATTAAAGCAGTTCCCTGATCTGTTAGTATTATTGTGGGCAACCCTATTCTAGAGAACAACTCTAGCAACTTATTGGCCACCTGACTAGTGGTAGCAGTTCTTAAAGGGAACACCTCTGGGTAATGGGTGTAAACGCTACAAAAGACCATTATGAATTTATGCACTTTTGCTCAGGGTTCTAGAGGGCCCTTGAGATCCATCCCTACCCTTTCAAATGGGATATGCACCAGGGGTAAGTGAACCAACAGCACTTGAGAGAGAGCTTGGTATGCAGCCTGGGCTTCCTCAATAAGCAGAGGGGTGCCAATGGTTGCCCAGCAATCAATGGACCAGCAATGTGCAGTGGCCACCCAGTCAAACATCTAGAGAAAAGCTTCTGGATCATATGCGGTTTACATCTTAACCAGGGAAAATGGGGGGTTGCCTAAGGGTTCTGTTCTCATAGTTAAAGCTGCCTGGGCCAACAGCTGTGAAAATTTCTCATCACAGGCAGCTTGATGTGCATGGCCTTGTGCAGGCCCTAGGACTAGGGTCCCCTCTGTTCCCACTTCTGACACCACCTGAAAAGGATCTCAAAGAAAAAGAGACTGGACGCCAGTGTTGTTTGAAAAGAAAGGTAGTCTTTTATTCAGCCAGAAACAACAAAAATAAATACCTTTAAGCAAAATTAAATGTCCTTTTTTTTCTCTCAGGTAAGCAAAAGCAAACACAGCACTCGGTCCAGGTCAATCATATTATGCAGGTTTTAGGGCTCGATCCAATTGTTGGAGTTAAAACCACCGTGAGTTAACCAAGACCGGGTAACGTGAGATTCAAATCTTCCTTACCCAGAAAGGTTAACGTGCGACGACCTAAGAAACACAGGAAAACTACAAAATTGGAGTCACCCAAAATCTGACCTCATCGCCGTCGCAAAACACACGCTAAATAATGTGAGGAATGTCCTAATAAAAGAAACAATCGAATGTCCGATGTTACCTAGTACCCCAGCCAATCACAGCACCCCAAAGTATCACGTTCAGTCAAATAAACTATATATAGACCCAGAATAACCTACGCACCTTTGTCTGTGTATCGCGTTCTTTCGAGCTAGAGCACAGGACCCAGGAGCGGAGACTAGAGTGAGAGAAAGGGAGTTTAGGCGCATTATGTACAGGTAGAAGAAGTTGGAGAGTTTGACAGCACACTTTGCGACACATAATAAACTTTTCTACATACCAAATACACACATTCAAACACACATACACACACACACACACACACGCACAGCCCATATTTTTTTGTTAGTAAAACACATACACTTTTATCTTTTTTTTGACAGTGTGAGTCTGTGAGTGACAGAGAGTGAGTGAGTGTGTGAGGGCCTGAGTGAGTTCCTGTGTGTGAGTGGGTGAGAGGAATGGAGAGGAGAGAGGGATGGGGAGAGTAGGAGAGGAGCAGATGGGCATCCCTGGTCAGGGTAGGGGAGGGAGAGGGAGATCCCCGGGGAAGAGGGGGAGCCATACTAGAGGAGGCACACAAAGTGCAGGGCCTGAGATGGCAGTGGGACGAGGGGTAGGACATGGGGTGCACCATGCACAGCCAGGGCCAGCAGAGGCAGGGCTGGAGAGCCACAGTCAAGGCTCTCATAGAACTTCTAGGGTGAGAGACCCCATATTTACAGAGGAGGAGAACCTCGCCCTGGTGGAGGCAGTCATCTCCAGAGATCGGATCCTGTTTCCCAGGGTAAAGGTCATCGGCATGGGGGCCGGTCACTGGATGCGGTGAAGAAGAGGTGGGCTGACTGTAAGGCCAAGGTCAAGAAAAAGATGGGCCAGGAGGCTATGCATGCTGCCAGCACAGGGGGTGGTCCGCCCCTGAGCATGCACTACACGGAGTGGAGGAGGCGGTGCGGAGGACCCTGTCCACAACAGCAGTGCAGGGAATCCCAGGCTGGAGTGACACCAAGGATGAAAGGAGCCTCCAGTCCACAGGTAAGTGCATCAAGGCCTACACACATATCACACAAATCTTGACACCACCAGACAGAGGCCAACACAGTGACACCTGAACACATGAACAGCATTCCACACCACAATTCAGCAACACAGCTTGGAGGGACGTCAAACAAGGACAGAATACTTGACAAGCCCAGCCTGAATGGTAATGGTCAAGTCCCTGTTGAACCCCCCTCATGCTGTCTACAACAACATCATGCACAGCACAAAAACAATGCACACCGTCATGTGTCAGTCAAAGATATAACTGTTATGTGTATCACAATGTCATACATAGAATGACAAGGACATCAGCACATAACCCCTTGAGTGCCACAGGGATAAGCAATGCATTGTTTGTCAATACATTGGCTAGTCCCCTGGCAATCAAAGGGTTATGGAAGACAGCAAGGAGCAGAAATTACGTGTGTTCTGGAGTATTGTTACTGCATGTCAGGGCTAGGCGTTGTACATGTAGATCGTTAGTCCAAGTGGAATAGTCAAGGTTCAGCTCTCTGCATCATATATAGCCTGCAGAGTGCGGATGGCCATGGGGCATTCACTGCCATCACCACTCTGCAGGACATATGTGATTCCCAAGGCTCAACCGTGATGGGGGACGGGGGACATTCACTAGGGTGTCAGAAAGAGGTGACAATGTGCACATGACAACTGCAGTGTTATCACATTTGCAATCCCTGTTTTATTCTGTGGATCCAAAGCAATGAGATCTAAACAACTTGTGAAATATCAGTGCTCAGTCTCCATAACATAACATAGGAAAAAGGAGAAGTAACCTCCAATAGTACAGTATAACCATGCACATGTTTGCTGTGTGTTATGATCTTAGCTGTCCTGGCGTGTTTTCTCGTGTCCTCCAGCTGATTGGGTTGAAGGATTACACAGATCATGTTGGTTGTTGTGCTTGGTGTGTCTGTAACTGTTGCTGACATCATTGGATGGACTCTGTAGTCATTGGTCATCCCTGGTGCATTACTTTGTTCATAGGTCATAGTGTGTTTGCTGTGGAGGCCTAAGTGTATGTCATGCAATGGGTTTGTGTCACTCAAGGTGTGATGGTTCGGTTTTGGTCAACATATGGATCCTGGTGAATGTGGATAGCAAGGAGGTATGCCTTGCCATCCACACTGCTCAGGATACGCATGATGACCAAAGCTACATCAATGTAGATTAGTAGAATCAATGTATGGGATCATGTCAAGCTCAGCAATGTGTGTCAGGTTGGTAACCAATGCATTGCAAAGCAATGCAATGGATACCATCCTGCCACTCAATGGTTTACATGTCAGTGTAATAGTCTTGCAGCACTCCTGTCATAGCTCACATCACCAATTACATCATGTCATTTCCCCACACAGCATACCAGTCAGCATAAGCAGAGGAATAAGGGGAAACCTCCTCTGAGGATGCCACCACCTCCAGGGAGCTGCCACCATCACCACAGCAACAGTGGCCCCGCCAGGGTCAGCAGCCACAGCAGCAGTGGCCCCACCAGGGTCAGCAGTCACAGCAGCAGTGGCCCCACCAGGGTCAGCAGCCATAGCAGCAGTGGCCCCTCCAGGGTCAGCAGCCACAGCAGCAGTGGCCCCACCAGGGTCAGCAGCCACAGCAGCAGTGGCCCCACCATGGCCCCCATGGTCCATAGCAGCAGCAGCCACAGCCTGATCCTGCCCTCCAGGTTCCTCCACCACCACAGCCTATGGCAAGGCACAGGATGCCACAGACAGCTCAAATGCCAGGCCAGGCGGAGTACCGCATGTGGGCCGGCCTCAGCTATCCATGTGGATATCAGGTAGCCAGGGGGCATCCGAGGTGTGGCCCCTGGACTACCATCACCTTGGGCTCATTGGGGAGCCACAACAGGCACAAGGCCGTACCGACTTTACCCCACTACCACCACCACCAATGCCATCACCCCCAGCAATACAAGTGTGTCAGTCTGAGGCCAGGGAATCCAAGAGGATTGAGGTGTCCTGGGATCCGATCCTGTTTTCCCCACAAAGCATCCATGCTAGTGAAGGCACTCCTGAGGCACTCCATGGAAGTCCGCTACCACACAGCACATCGCAGCCTCCGCCAGCCTCCATGCCCTCCACTCCGGTGACACCCACGCCCACAGCGGTCCTCGATGCGGCATGTGTGGCTGTCCAGGGGGAGCAACTCACAGTGATCCGGAGGTGTGCCCGAACCCTGAGGCGTATGGAGCTGAACCTAGGGTGGATCATGGAGTGCCTCAGGTCCACTCAGGTACAACAAGTTTCCAACACACAGCAGCTCCAGTTTCACATGGGCATGATGGAGGTCCTCAGCCACATGCTGGTGTAGATGCGAGACTCAAATCGGCGGGAAAATCAGCACCAGAACATGGCCCAGCCATCACAAGAGAGGTCCAGTAATGCATCCCCAGCCAGCAGTGATCCACCCCGACCACCAGCCACCAGACTCCCTTGGGTAATCCGGACAGTCAGAGGGAATCCACCCCTGCAGCACCCCCCCACCAGCCCCTCCCAAGAAAAAGAAGAAGTAAGGCGAACCTTCTCCAGGCGCCTTAATAAATATTTGCACTTCTTCATAACATCTGTGTCCATGTATGTTTTCTATTCAAGATGTTGTTTGTTTGTTTGGCAGAGTTGTCTCCAATCCATTGCAAAGCTATGCAGTGAACAGAACTCATGCACATCTAACATAGGTGTATGGTAGTGAGTTGTCTCCAATGCATTGCAAAGCTATGCAGTGAACACAACTCATGCATGATGAATGGCATCACAAGCTTTTACAGCAGGGGTGAACACACACATCACATACAGAAATGTTTGTACACGTTCAACTCACAGACATATCGAAGCCAAACAACATCAGGGTGTTGATCCATGATGTGACTTGAACTTGAACAACATGAACACAGTTAAGGGGATGGTAATACTTAACATGTTTAAACAAATATGTAGTAGGGTTCATCACCCTAAGTAAAACAAGGGAACTCCCACTGCTGAAAGGTGTCTTATTCCAAAGTAATGTCAGCTCAAAGTTGAATTTAATAGATGAAATCTCTCAGTGACCTGGAATTGTACACTGGCGCTGTTGCTACACCATCCTGTGGAGATTTATGGTGCTAGAACCAGAGCTGTCCATAGGATGGTGTAGCAATTGCGCCAGTGTACAATTCCAGGTCACTGAGATATTGCATCTGAAAATTAAACTTGGAGCTGTAATAACATTTAAATGAAACACCTTTCAGAAGTGGGAGTTCCCTTGTTTTACTAAGGGGGATAAACCCTACTACATATATTTTTAAAAACTTTTAAGTATTATTATCTCTTCAGTACCCTGAGGAGGGAGAGGTAATCAATGACACAAGACAGTCATATATGCTCATGTGTTTCATTGACATCGACAATAACAGGTGATCCTCATGGACGTGGATTCAACTTGTGACAAGGTTCATGCCATGGATGCCTGCAGGAAGTGAAAACAAGATTGTAAACTGCACTGTGAAAACAACAGTCATGATATTGCTGAACCATCATCATACCCTTGGGAGCCAGTGGGGTACACAACACATTGCTCAGCAACAGGGCCGGTGCAAGGATTTTTGTCTACATAGGCGAAGGTGCATTTTGATGCCCCCCCCGCCAATACACCAACCTCCTTCCGATCTGGCCACAATCCCCCTTCCCCCAACCTTGCCACAATCCCCTTCCCCTTGTGCCCTACCCTAAAAATGGCCCTAGCACTCTTTTTATAAATGAACATGTCGGGTCATATACACTTAAGTATCCTGGACGTCATGCTAGACTGAAACATTTCTCCATTTGTTCTTTGCAATCTAAAATACAGTCCTACATATGCTCTGAGGGAGCAGCCATTCCCACCCTTTCCACTGCTCCGTATGATTGTCAATCAATGCATTACACCCACTTTTGGTCCTCAAGAGGTAAACCAAAAATATCACACTTCTCTGTATTAACCCCTTGGATTTTAGAGAAGTATCCATTAGACGGCTCTTGCCTCCATGTCGTTCATTAAAAAAAGTGTAATTGTGCTACACTGTGATACCACATATCGTATATTTTAAATGAAGCTACACAGATATCACAGAGCTTACTACTGAGGCAAGAGGTGGGATAAAGAAGCAAGAGGGGATAAAGAGGCAAGATGGGGATAAAGAGGCAAGATGGGGAGTGAGTGGCAAAAGTGAGAAAGACAAAAAGGATAAAGAGGAAAGGGGAGAGAAAGAGGGGCAAGAGGGGGATAAATTGGGGCAAGAGGGAGAACGAGACAAGAATGGACTAAAGAGAAAAAGCCAGAATGGAGAGAAAGGCAAGGGGGAGAGAGAAAAGTGATGGAGAAAGTGACAAGAGGGAGAAAGAGTTAAGAATGAAATAAAGAGAAAAAAGTAAGGGAGAGAAAAGAGTCTCTTTCTCTCCCCTTGTACTTCTTTCACCCTCTGCACCTCTTTCTCCCCCTTGTACCTCTTTCTCCCCTCTGTACCTCTCCCCCCCTTGTGCCTTCTCCCAAATGCACCTCTCTTTCTCTCCCTTGTACCTCTTTCTCTCCTCTGTACCTTCTCCCCCTTGCACCTCTCTTTCTCCCCCATTTACTTCTTTCACCCCCCCTTATACCCTTTTGTGCCTCTTTCTCCCCCCTTGTACTTTCACCCTTTGCACCTCTTTTTCCCCTTTGTACCTCTCCCCCATGTACTTCTTTCACCCCACCTTGTGCCTCTTTCTCCCCTTTGTGCCTCTTTCTCGCCCCATGTACTTCTTTCAACCCCTTGTGCCTTCTCCCCCTTGCACTTCTCTTTCTCCCCCTTGTACCTCTTTCTCCCCTCTGTACCTCCCCCCCTTGTACCTCTCTTTCTTCCCCATATGTACTTCTTTCTCCCCCCCCTTTTACCTCTTCCTCCCCCTTGCACCTCTTTCTTCCCCCTATGTACTTCTTGCCCCCCATTGTGCCTTTCTCCCCTCTGTACCTCTTCCCCCTATGTACTTCTCCCCCCCATTGTGCCTCTTTCTCCCCTCTGTACCTGTCCCCCCCTTGTACCTCTGCCCCCTATGTACTTCTCCCCCCCTTGTGCCTCTTTCTCCCCTCTGTACCTCTTCCCCCCCTTGCAAATCTCTTTCTTCCCCCTATGTACTTCTTTCTCTCCCACCCCAGTACCTCCTTATGCCTCTCTTCTCCACACTGCCCGCACTGATGACAGCCGGGACCGCGTCACACGCAGAGATGCTGCGTGGTGCATGCTGGGGTTTTCTTCCGCAGTCTGGGCGCCAGTTTTAAACTTGCGCTGGCTTCAGAACAGAGGAAGGAAAATACCAGCATGCTTCACGTGGCATCTCCGCGTGTGACGCGGTGCCGGCTGGAGCCTGTCATCATTGCGGGCAGTGGGGAGAACATTAAAAAAAAAAAATCTTCCCGTTTCGGCGCACCTCTGCTGCAGCGCCCTAAGGCGGCTGCCTAAGCCGCCTTATGGTAGCGTCGGCCCTGCTCAGCAATGCTTTGAAGAGCTTCCTCCACGGGTTACCCTTTTGTCATTTGACATAGAGTAGACAATCCATTTCTTGTCAATGTGTTGTGTAGGTGTCTTGACCATATAATTTTTGGATGAAGGGGATGGCAAGCAGACATATTTATGTGTGACTGGCCAACCACATCAGTGTGTGAACCAAGACCCAGGAATCAGTGGATCTATTTAATTGTTCTCGATTTACATACTGATGAGATGTGTGTCCACGTGACACACATACATATGTCTGCTTGCCATTCCCTTGATCGGAACATCATTTGGTCATGACACCTGTCCTAGACAACACATTGACAAGCAATGGTGTGGCATATTCACTATGCTACACACACCCACACACACACACATACACACAAAAACAGGTCAGCATGGTGTGTCTTGTAACCTGACTCGCAGATTGTTACTCTGATACCGTAGCCAATACCACACACCATAACCATCCCCATTCTGCACCATTGGGCATTGCCCAACCATTGCTCACATACAAGGTGAGTGCATTATCCTCCAAACCCTTTGAGTGCCAAAGGGGTACACAACTGATTGCCTTGTAATGTTTTGTGTACACCTCTGGCAATCAAAGGGTTAACACATGTAATTCCAGAGTTGTATCTAATGCATTGCATGTCATTGCATTGGATATCCCTCTGTGGCTCAAAGGGTTTTACCAGTGTCATGACTATGTTCCAAATGGAAGATGGCGTTTTCCATCAGTACAACATAGAATGTGATGTATATGGCCAATCTGGTGTACCTTGGATCCAAGGCTTAGGGATGATGCCCTTGACATGCTAGGGCTGTGTCGATGGGTCATCCTGTGTAGTGGAACAGATGGCTATTTTTGGTGTGCATGTGTTTGCATGTATTCTACAAGCACAACCATGCTCACATGTGCATGTTACTCACAGGTGAACTAGTACCTGATGATCCTGTTTCACATTTGTGTCCCGCTCAACATAACCTCCTCTCCATTAATGGGAACAGGGACCTACATGGGCTGTTGTGGCTCAACATCCTCCACGAGACGTATGTCCACATCAATGTTATGTAATGGGGCACATGCCAGTCTCTCTCTCTCTCTCACACTACATCTGAGGAGGGTGGACTGTTGGGTTTCAGCAGCAGTAAGGTGTTGTCCATAAGCAGTCATGTGGTCATAATAGTCCAATGGTAAGGTGTGTGTTATGCAGGTAATTGTTTGCTGGTGTGTCAGTGGTTGGTGGTGCGATCTGTTTTAACAGTAACACAATATTCTAGACATAACAAAAATTATATTAACCAATATACACAAGGATAAATATATCTCACTGCTATCTCTATCTTATGATCTCTCTGGCAATTTATAACAATAAATTAATTAATTAATTAATTGTGCTTAATTTCTTAATTACTATGCTAAATATAGCTGATTTTAATATTTTACATAGAACTGGCCAGGCTTCTATGGGCAAATATATATATATATATAATTTTCATCAAATATCGAGGAAATATACTTATTTTGAAATTAGGCAGAATTAGAATAAATAAAATATAATTACCAGGTCGATCAGTGTGGATTCTTGAAGTTATCATGTGTTGTCAGGAATTTAATCAGCAGAGCCTTCTTTTGCCAGGAATCTAAGAGCTGTTAGGAGTTTTTTTTTCAGGAAGTCAAGAGCCTAGGAACTAAGAGAGCTTCTCTCTCAAAACCTCACTTTTTAAAGTATGAAACACCTCTTAAAAAAAATCTGCTCTGATTGGTTAAAGGACCATTTCATTATACAGTGATGTCAGGCATATTATTATCATAATTTTGGGAATTTCTCAAAACACTGGTAATAACGCTATTTACATCCACAAGATGGCCCTCTCTCGCCACTTAACATTTTACATAACATGGCATATGTCAAGTTAAGAGAAAGTTCAGAGTTTATCAGAGACCCCATAAACCAGTCATTTTGCTATGTCTTTCCCATAAAGGAGTCCGTCTCTCACAGACATCATGTCTACAATTTAACATCAATCGGCCATTAATGTCACTTAGTTATTTCTCACCCAAAGAGGCCCATGAGTATTCCTTTGTCTTAAGGATGAGATAATCTGAACACGTTTTAAAGGGATAGTAATACTTAGTTTTATCTTTATTTTATTTTGTAGGCATGAAAAAAACATGAAGAACGATATAAGTCTTATCTCTCAAACCTTTATGGTTTAAGAGATATTCACAAGCAAAGTTTCCCCCTCCCTCCCCTTTTTCCTAGTGTAAGCCATCTCTTCTCAGATGTGGAATGCAGTCCATAGACTGGACAGATAACAGCAGGGGACACTCTTCTTTGTATGAAAACAATGAAAGCACTTCCCCCCTTGACAAGTTTTTCAGCTTTTTCCCTTATCTTAATTGAAGATTGTCCCTCTCTGCACCTCCCTTCTGATCTGGTTGAACGGGGGGGGGAATATTTTGTATGTGAATATCTCTTAAACCATAAAGGTTTAAGAGATAAGACTTATATCGTTCTTCATGTTTTTTTAATGCCTACAAAATAAAATAAAGATAAAATGAAGAATTACTATCCCTTTAAACAGAATTTTCAGTTAATTTCTTCTATTACAGTTAACCCTCTATGCTCCACCAGGACAAAGTCTCTGACAGTATGTACCTGTCAGGTGTGTGTTTTGGCTCCATGGGTTGCATGGGTAAGCTTGATTTGATTTGTTGCGTGCCAGGTGTGCATGTTGTATTGTGTATTAACCCCTGTTGTTCCAGGGTGTGTTGTGATGGCTTATGTTGTGCTGCTTTGTGTCCCCCCGGTCCCTGTGCAGTTGCTGGATTCTTGTTTGCCTGTGACTTGTTTGTATGGCGTAGGCCAGTGGTTCACAACCAGGGTGTCATGGCATGTTGGTGTGTCATGTGCACCAGTTCAGGGTGCGTCACTTTTCCCATGTTGCTATATTTTGCATTGGTAATTCGTAATATTCATTTTAAACATTTTTTGGGGAGATGTGTGTATGGTACATAGTCTCCTCATTGTCATTGACACAGTGAGACCTGATGTTACGCATATGTTATTTTCTGTTTGGGAATTTCCTTGTGCCTTCAAGGGGTGCCCTGGAACATCAAGATTGCATGTTAAGGGTGTCTTAAATGGAGGGGTTGGGAACCACTGTTCTAGGCTTTGTTGGTGTATTTGCTTGGCATTGCAGGGGTTAATATTTGACCTCTGTATGCTTGAGTTATGTACTTGAATGACCTGCTTCTCTGTTTTGTTTTCCTCTGCGGTGGTTTTCTATTCTTTTGGCGACGAGCGTCATGTTTTCAAAACTGCCGGTATTTCTTACTTGTGGGAACATTTGCATTGCATACTTGACTTAAAAACCACCGTCGCCAGTTTTTTCTGCTGACGCCAACATTTGGATTGAGCCCTTAATTTGACTGCTGGCAGGACTAAAAGCCTTCTCCCCTACCATAACCAAACTGAGTTCTCAAACACTTATACCTGGTTAACAAGCAAATGCTGCAACTCAACAACACAGCATGGATACAAAAAAGGTTTTAAAGGGGAACTTTCCGTACGGTGCACAAGGGACTGACAAGGGACTGACAGCGCAGGCGCACGGACGTCACTATGAAGAGACGTCCGTGCTTCCTGCTCTTTTAAAACGCCGAAATCTTGAGAACGGGGTAAGATTTCTGGCGACTAGCGCTACTAAGCAGCTAGTCGCCAGGTGAGCAGTAAGGGGAGATTTAGTTATTGCGGGGTGAAAGTTCCCCTTTAACTCTGTGGTAACCACTAATCCTGTTACACTTCACCTAGCATGGTTATACTAATGTGGTAACCCTGTAACAGCTTATAACCCTGTTACAAAGACCTATTCGTAAAAAAAGATGAATTTTGGTATTTTAGTTAGGCAAGTTAATACTAAACTTTGAACCCTAAGCATTTGCTTCCAGAACACAGAAAAAAATACAATTCACTTATTTCAATAGAAAAAAATATATTGTTTTGCATTCTAGGTAATAATTTTGATTGGGTTAGCAGACAGCCACAAACCAATATAATTTTTTGAAAGTGCAGGATCTGCAGTGTATGACATGTAGTTTGTTCACAGAAAAGTGTCCGAAGAAAAAATAATTTGACTGCAAACTACAACAAAGTATGAAAACATGTTTGGCACTGGGAGTGAAAAGGCTTAGCAATGAAGTGGTTAATTATGCCGTTGGTTTGCTCCAAAATTATACTATTACAATAGGTCTGCTCTGGATGGAGGTATTGACTTTTCCCAACAGAGGATCCACAACAATATATTACCAAAAATTGAATGAATGAATTAATTAACCCCTTAAGGACCGGCCGCGCACGTACTTTGCGGTCCCTTAAGGACCACGGAGTATTTTTTTTTGTGCGATTCGATTCCAGACTCCCCGAACGGCATGCAGCCGCGCGGGGAGCCCCGAATTCCATGATGGTCCAGGACGGTCATGGGTCCTTAAGGGTATAACAACTCATGACGGTCCAGGACTATCATGGGTCCTTAAGGGGTTAATTAATTATACATATATAAATCATAGGGAGCAAAAAGAAAACAGATGAAAATATTTAAAGATGTATGTGTATGCTCAAATGGTCCCCAAAACAGTTTCCACAACAGTCAATACAAAAAATGGATAGTCCCTTTGGTTTGGGCATTATTTTTGAAAGTAGATGGATAAAACTATAAAATCCAGATATCTAAAAGTAAATCGTCACTTATCTCTTAACACTCCCCAACTTGGAGAAATGAGAACAGAGATAATGAGGATGATATTGATGAAATGTAGATGGATGATGATAATGATGATGGATAGAATTGGAGACTATTCCAAAAGTTCACAGTGAGAAAACAATGATCTGTAGTATATCAAAAATGGATATTGTCCTTTAAATCACTCTTTCTGCTGCTTTCACAATGATGACCTCTAATCCTTCTTCTAATTGACCAATAAAAGACTGCAAAAGAGAGAAATTTAAAAGTGGTGTTTATTACATTCAAAGATAAAAAGCAAGACGCATACACACTTACAAGATATCTGGCAAATGTAGGTGCATCTCCCTCCCAGTCAGTGTAACCTCAGTGCTGTGTAGCAAAGCCCTGTCTAAACAGCTGTTGGCTACTGGAACATCCTTTCAATATTCTCTGTAGAAAGGAATAAGTAATTGGAAGTGAATGGACTGAGTCCATGATTCACAGAGGGAAGAATTCTGTGTAGACACCCTGGCAGTCCCTTTGCCTGTGACCCATCACGTGCAGCCAGGTAACCTCATATTGCCATGTGTCCTAGACAGTAGCCTAGATTTCTATAATGGATGATCTGGCTATGCTTAGGTCCCTACCAGTCATGCCCCCAGTGGGAAAAGTTCACGTTCCATTAACTGCGGCTTCCTCTCCACTGTAGTTTTGGGAAAGCTGAACTAACTTATTGAACAAAGTTCTTGACTTATATTTGCCTTATAATGTTACAAAACAGCAAGGATAGGAGACATCTGCCAAGGATTTATTCATTTCTACAGAAACTAGTGATCAATTTCTACACAGAATATCAATAGGATGTTCTCTCGGCCAACAGTGGCTATGCCGTTCATGTAACCTTGTGCGTGCCGGGGGGGACACATTGCAGAGCAGTTGATTGTAGTACTAGTGACTTAATGCAGCCACAATTGGATCATTGGGGAAAAATGACATTTTTACAGTAAGCTAACCACTGAAAATAACATTTGGGACAAATGCGTAACTAAAATGACCTATACTTTGTGCACTCCAAATTGGCAGTAAATGGATAAGTGTTATGAATTAGTTTTAACATGTTGAGGACGAGTGGTGTATGTAACACATTGTAATGCAATGCAGTAGTCACCTTCCTCTTGTCCTCAGAATGTTAAAGTCAATTATCTCACAGTAAGGGACAGTGGCTCTACTATGTCCACTGTCCCTTAAAAGCTATCCAATCAATCTGGAAAACATGCATATTTTAGGACTGAGATCCTCAGATTATATCCTTTCTTTGTCCACATTCCTGGTAGAACATAACTTTGAAATAAACACCTGACAATGTAACGTGGAAAAAACTTCACAGTTCTATTGAACCTATTTGAAACCGAGGGGATCACCGTCTTATGTGGAATCACTTAGTTATGGTGTTGAACCCTTAACCAACACCCACACCAGGTTAAAGTAGACCACCTAATTGAGGGGTCTGCTCCCAGGCTTGCTGTTCCCAGAACCCTCACCCTCTTTGGAATCCCATCACTTTGTGCTCTGCCGGTGCTTGTGTATGGCAACAGCCTGCCCTGCAGATATAGATAGCTGTGACAGCAATATGAGCACCTGACCTGAAATGCTACTAGAATAATCTGGCATGCTTTTCTGGCATGGTACCCCAGAGAACTTCATTGTCGGCTCTTTAGTAAACTATTCTCCAGGAGTGAGTTGACCTCACTTCTGCCATCAAAATTAGTCTGTTTAGCTCTATCAACATTGTCTGGGAGAGATGTGAAACAAAATAGGTTATTTAAACTTTTACTTTTGGAACAATTTTTAAACCCTAAATCCCTCCCCACATTTTCCCACCATGCCCCCAAGCGTTCCCGTTTGTGGAATAGGATGTCCCTCCATGACCTCACGCTACCAATTGTGCCCCATCTTCAGATCTGCTTGCCTTGGAGACAACATACCAGTGAAACCAGAGCTGCATTGTGAGCCCTAGCGGATCAACAAGGAAGCAGAACTGGGTTCTGAAAAGAGACCCCTAATGCTCCCTTGTTGGCCTCACTAGAAGAGTCTGAACTGCAGGACTGAATTTATAAGTTCAGTTTCTTGTTCTGCTTAATAATGTATCATAGAAGCTCTGCTTCAGGCTTGAAAACTCTATGGAGACTGCATGTGCAGGAGCAAAGTTTATGGCCGAGATCCACACGGTTCCCAGTTGGTTTCCAGCCAAGGCAGCAAGGTTTCCGACTCCCCAAATGGTTCAGAGCAACCATTTTGAGGCTGCACAATTAATCCCTGGACTTTTTATCAAGTCGGATCCAATAGAAACAGATTTAGTAATTTGAATGTTTAATGTGCCAGATGTGTAGGAGGGAGCCAGGAAAGTATGTGACCCTAAGCCTGTAAGATTTGCACAGGAATTTGCACAGGAATGACAACATTTATATTTTTTGGATTATGTCATGTTTGTACATGCCTAGGTATGCCGTGCACAGTGTACTCATCTTCAGTCTGTACTGGGCAGACCCAGGCACTCAAAGGGTAAAGGTGACCTCAGGAATTCTTTCATTAATGTTTTTCTGTCATGTTCCTGAGGCTGGAACCCAATAGAAGGGAGGTGCGTACCCTTGTAAAGCTGCATTATTGTGGCGACACGGGACTACAGATCCTTCCGCAGCTGGAGTCCCCATGGGGCCAGGTTTTGGAGTCCAGTGGCAGAGATGGAATTGGAAAGTTGACCACTCACCAACAGGAGTTGAGTCCTCAGTTTTGTGTAGCCACTGGCACCACACCCAGCATGTACCAATGGGGCAGAAGCAGGAGGTAGACTGTCAGTCAGAGTCAGAGAAATAGCATACAGTCAACATAGTGAAACAGGCTATGGTCAGAACATGCAGTTGGCAGAGGCATAGTCAATAATCAGGCCAAGGTCAAAACTGGAGAAGGTAGCAGAATCTGGTAACAGACCAACGTCAAAATACAGGTCAGAAACACACAAGATGCAATACACAATGCCAAACAACTGAGCAGAGTGCTCTGTGATCCTAATTTAAATATCCTCTTAACTGGAGGTAGTTGGTAGTTTTAGGCCCTTTTCACATGAGCGACACCAAAGCAGTGATGGTGCATTGGTTAGGTCACCATTGCTGAAAGCTAAGCTGCTTTGCTATTGACCTTTTCAATGCTTCCATGCAGGAAGGCAGTAAAGATGAATCAAAGCAGATCTGCAAATGGGCCTATGGGGCCACCGGCAGGCTAGTCACACAAATGACATTGCAAGTTGCAATACTCATTTTACCCTCCAATGCATGGCCAACTCACAAGGGGTGACAGACAACAATACTCTGCATACACTCCTGCTGCAAGCAGGTCTTAATAATAACATACATAGCAGTGTATAAGGCAAAAATGTAAAAAAATTCAATTTTCAAAGCATTATTTCGTAAGCAACAGAACCTAACCCTGTGGATCCACTAGATGTATCCAATGCATTGCGAAGTGACACAATGGAGATGTCACAGGCATCTAATAAGTTAAATACTAAAGGGCTAACTGAAAGCACGGCTAATTGAAAACACAGCAGACATTGCATACATTTTAGTGAGCTTTAAGTCTACTATTTATCAGTGAGCAAATACAAGGATACACTACTTATTCCTTTGAGTGCAGAAAGGTTTCCAGTGCATTAGAACATATATTTGTAATATAATAAATATATGTTATAGGGCTTTTCCTGTTGTGTAAAACAAGGTTACTCCCACTAAAGGGAGATGTGTTCACAGAAGCTCAAACTTCACTTGTAACATTAAACTGCAATTTACTATTGTGGTCACCAGGTGGTGCTATCACTTACTATGGCTAGCAAGCAAACTACACAAGCTCTCCCAAAGAGTGCATTGTAAAAATAAAACATGCCTTTTGGTCAATAGGTGGCAAAATTGCTACTTGTTTGTTAAAAAAAAAGCCTTCATCTGCACTGAAAAGATACCCCAAAGCCAGTACATCCTCCTCCATTTACTCCAACAAGCAAAGTGTTACAGAGACAAGATACATATAAACAAAATAATTTTAAAGGGATAGTAATACTTAAGTATTACTAATCCCTATAGCAAAGTACTACTAAAAAAACCTTTATGGTTTGAGAGATGATCGCTTCTAAAGTTGCCCTCTCCCTCCCCCTTCCCCGTAGTCAGCTTTGTAGCTGACTGCAGGGAAGAAAGTTGTACGACTTTCAGGCAGCTCTACAGCACAGCCGGATCGCGTTCCTAAAAAAGAAAACTTTCACTGAAATGGTCTTCTACGTGTGTTTGGTTTGTAAGCACACGTAGAAGACCGTTTTAGTGAAAGTTTTTTTTTTAATTAACGCGATCTCAGCTCTGCTGCAGAGCCGCCTGCTGATCTATGACTGGATTTCCCTTCAGTCAGCTAGAATACTGACTACGGGGAAGGGGGAGGGAGAGGGCAACTTTAGAAGCGATCATCTCTCAAACCATAAAGGTTTGAGAGATGACACTGGGGGCAATATGTTTTTTTAGTAGTACTTTACTAAAGGGATTAGTAATACTTAAGTAAAATGTAAATGAAGTACTTCCTAAGATGTATTTTATTAAAGGGATAGTAAGGTTTCATAATAAAAGCAGCTCTAATTAATCATCATAGTATTTGGACTTTGGAGAGTGTTATTTCAATACTGTCAGAGTTATAGTTCAAGAGTAATTCAATGACAAAGTATCCCCCTCCCGCCCCTTTTACTGATGTAACACTGTTCAGCCAGAGCAGAAGGGAGGTGCCCAGGTAGACTGCAGAGAGGGACAATCTTCAATTAAGATAAGGGAAAAAGCTGAAAAGCTTGTCAAGGGGGGCAGGGCTTTCATTGTTCTGATAGGAAGAAGATTGTCCCCTGCTGTTATCTGTCTGGTCTATGGACTGCATTCCACATCTGAGAAGAGATGGCTTACACTAGGTAAAAGGGGCAAGAGGGGGAAACTTTGCTTGTGAATATCTGTCAAACCATAAAGGTTTGAGAGATAAGACTTATATCGTTCTTCATGTTTTTTTAATGCCTACAAAATAAAATAAAGATAAAACAAAGTATTACTATCCCTTTAATAGTATTAAGATATAGATCATTTCACCAAAGACAGAGAGAAAGAGAGAAATAATTCAACATCTGGAAATGGGCTAGGAAAGCCTAAGGTTTTTGCTGTCACATATTTTACCAGTTGAACATGGCACATTACCATAGAAGCTCAGGACTGGTGGGCTACAGTTGCCTTTGAAATATGTTTCCTGAGTGCTCACAAGTCTAGACTACACTGGGTTTAGTGTCACTGAGGCTTATGCACCTGGATTACTTGACAGTTACCCCAGTTCTCCATAGTACGTCATGGGGAGAAACAGAGATTCCCAAAATGATTGTTGATTTAAATGGGGCTTTAATCATTTGAATGTTAGAGATGTCTCCAAAGCATTGCAACAAAATGCACTAGAGTCTTCTCTAGCATTCAAAGGGTTAACCACCCCATTTAAAAAAAATGGTAATTTTCATTTCTCTCATAAGCTACAGGTAGTTTACTCCAGGGGAGGTGCACTAAGGGCAATGATATGACGACTGTCGGGTGGGGGGGTGAGCACATCTCCTTGTCGATATAGACACACATCACCATATGCACTAAGAATTAAGTATGCAAGGGTTTGGTTGTAATCATTAACATGCAGAGCTGTTATACTGCTGGTGATGTGTATGCGATGACCTCCCTTACATGTCACCAGCAGTACGTCAACCCTGAATTTGCAGCGCATCCTCTCTGCTCCTTGATTTGCCTACTGGAGAAGTGGAGACGATACCCTCAGATTTCAGCACCATAGACTGCATCACTCTGTAACCCTTTCAAGTGCCACAGGAATGTACATTGAACTGCTGTGGCAGTAAAAACATTAAGATTAGGATCCCTGGATGCACAGGCATATTGTTTATGGCTTTGTGCCTTGCTGCCTCACTCATTCATTCTACCTACCTTGTGTAAGGTGACCACATATCCCTTTAAATCAGGGACACTTATAAAATACACACATTGCAGGACAGCACAGGAATCAAAGCAACCCCGCAATGTGTGTATTTTATGTGTCCTTGATTTAAAGGGATATGTGCGGCTTCCTTTATCCAGCCTCCTCATGGTCTATAGTCTTGCTGCCACATGGATTCCTTGTATCTAGCTACCAGGTGGTTTTGTATCAGGCCAAATCTGTTTTCTAACAACTATCTCCCCATCCCCATTTAGTTTAGCCACTCTGTGGCTTCTCTTCTCTACTTTCTATCCTCTTCTATCTTTCTAGCTTCTATTGGGGGGGAAGGCTAATGCACCAATTTGAATCTGTTCAAACCCCAGGACACAGGTTTTACTCCCAGGAAGGTCAGCTCAGCCTTTCACCCTTCCTGGTAAAATACTTTCATAAAAAATTAACAGGGGATCATAACTCAGGCTGCTTCTGTTTCTTCCCATTTTCCTACCCCCTACTCACCAGCTCTGCAGTGAAGATTCCCCCAACCCCAATGGAGGGTTTTGAGGCCCTCAATCCAGTCATGTAGTTTGTCTGCTTGGAAGCAATATTTTCTCCTTTCCTCCTGTATCCATTCCTTGGTTGTTTCAGCCACCTTTGGATTGTAGGGTTATTACACTCCCTCTTCTTGGGCCTTCTAACCACTCTCCACTTCCCTTCATCTTTCCTGGTGAAAAAGTGGAATGTGGCAGTAAGTGGGCAAGAAGAACATCTGCCTGAGGTGGAGAGGAGGAGTGTAATTCCCCTATAATCAAAAGGAGACAGAAACAAGATACAGAAGGCAAGAAAGAAGTATTGTTGCCAAGCAGAGAACCTGTAAGACTGGATTGAGGGGCTCAAAACCCTCCAATATGGGGAGATAAAGGGTGAAAAGAAGAGAGAAGGAAACTTTTCAACAGAGCTGGAGAGTAATTAAACAGGAACGAGGAGGTAGGGAAAAGGGAAGGAACAGAAGCAGGCTTGGTGACTATGACCTTCCTAAACAGAAGCTAGAAAGACAGATGCAGGTAGGAAGGAGCCAAAAGAAAAGAGAAGCCACAGAGTGGCTAAACTACAAGAGAAGGGGGAGAGGGGTAAGAAACAGAGTTGACCTAATACAACTGCTTGGTTGATAGATATAAGGAATCCACTGGGCAGCAAAGATCAGTGAAGAGCCTGGACAAAGGAAGCCACAAGGTAGCTAGACTGAAGGGAGCAGTGATGCTCAAAATTGTAAACAATCTGCCCATGCATCCAGGGATCCTAATCTTAACCCTTTCACTGCCCCAAAGGTGTGCATTGCACATCCGTATGGCATGGAATGGGTAACAGGAGGGCATTTGCTGTCTTTGAACTTTAGAAGAGGCAGTAAACTGTCCTCTGGCTCCACAGGGAGCTATAAGACAATCTCAACATTTTCAACCTCTGGAAATTTGGGACTGTGAACTCCAACAGCAAAGGCAGCTATCAGAGCTTAATGCATGTGACTATGAGTCACATTAACATATAAACACACCCACATGAATGTGACAGTTGCAGTCATTGAAAAATTGCCAACCAGTCAAAGGCATGGGAGATTTTTGGCTATGTCAGCATATATTTGTTGTATTCACAGGGACATGATGGAGAAGGCATCTTAGTTCATACTATCAATATGCCATCAATACGAATATGCCACAAGATCACCAAATTAGCCCCTTATCAACCTTTACTGTATCTGCCCCAGTTCTGCTTACTATATTAACCTCACTGTGTAATATTATGATGATGTATTTTGACATTAGGTAGCGGTATGCAAGAAGCTGTGCCTCTGCTGTCTACTTCTGGCTGCTCATCTCGTCCTATCAGATCGCTTCTCAATATCAGATGACCCACACTTCTCTCAGATTGGTCTTTACCTCAGCCTCTGTTTGATGGCAGCTGCCAGGAGACCTAAATATTATTTTGCCTGGACCCTTGGTAAGAATTCTGTGAATCATAACTGTGACCGTAAAGATAACATCACTAGAAAACTGGCTCTAGGGCCTGGGGTTCACACCTCTCCAGAACATTAGGACTAAAATATGATAGACACAGAAACATCCCATTCTGAGACCTCCATGACACTGACAGCTTTACTGTCCTGATGAATAAAAGATAGTATTCAGTTATGGTTAAACACAAATATTCCAAGAGAAAATGACATTTTTTATACTAGTTAATGTCAAAAATATTATTTAAAAATATATATTTAAAGTGTGCTTGATGACAATGAACGTTAAAACAAATTAGTTGTTTAAAAATATGACTGCTTAAAAAATGTATACTAAATTACTTGGTTGTTTCTGCCACCTTTGGATTGTAGTGGTATTACACTCCCTGTTCTCTGGCCTTCTAACCACTCTCCACTCCCCTTCATCTTTCCTGGTGAAGGAGTGGAAGGTGGAAGTGAGCGAGAGAGATGAATGCTGGTCCGAGATGGAGAGAGGGAGTATGATACCACTATAATTAAAATGAGAGTACGTTGCATTGAAAAGTACAATGCATTGAAGAACTCTCTAGCATTCAAGGGGTTAAAATCCAAATTTAACGTAAAAGGAATTTTTATTGGTCCCATATGGTAAAGTTGGTTACTCCAGAATAACTCCAGCTTTTTTTACATATGGTCCATTGTGCTTTATGAATAAAAGGTTGTAAAACTTATTCTTAAAGGGATAGTAATACTTCGTTTTATCTTTATTTTATTTTGTAGGCATTAAAAAAAACATGAAGAATGATATAAGTCTTATCTCTCAAACCTTTATGGTTTTAGAGATATTCACAAGCAAAGTGTCCCCCCCCCTGTACAGCCAGATCAGAAGGAAGGTGCCCAGGTAGACTGCAGAGAGGGACAATCTTCAATTAAGATAAGGGAAAAAGCTGAAAAACTTGTCAAGGGGGGAAGGGCTTTCATTGTTTTCATACAAAGAAGAATGTCCCCTTCTGTTATCTGTCCAGTCTTACAACCAGATTCACATCTGAGAAGAGATGTCTTACACTAGGAAAAAGGGGCGGGGAGGGGAAACTTTGCTTGTGAATATCTCTTAAACTATAAAGGTTTGAGACATAAGACTTATATCGTTCTTCGTGTTTTTTTAATGCCCACAAAATAAAATTAAGTTAAAACGAAGTATTACTATCCCTTTAAATATCCCTTAAGGACCACAGGGTTATGCAACGCATTGCAAAGCAATGTGTTACACACACCTTTGGTCCTCAAGGGGGTTAATAAACGCCTTCAGTTCTAGATATTTCTCCAATGTATTGATTTTCATTTTGCTGGAGATGTCTCTAGAATTTGTAGTATTTAAATACTCATCCAAATTTTCTAACACCCCTAGAACTTGATACTTTTAGGTAAGAATGGGATCACTTGAGAATTGTGCTTTAAGGATGGTGTTACATCTTTGACTGATGTCTCTGGGTCTAGGACACTGACACCTCTCTGGCTATGGACATTAATACCTCAATTTCTAGTGACATGTTGCAGATTAAAACATTTGGTAATATTTTTCTAGCATTTTGGTATTTCTAAAGCTGAGAGCTTGGATACTAATGCCACTAGAACAGAGTTTCTCAACCATGGTCCTCAAGTAACCCTAATTATGAAGGATTTCTCTGACTAAACAGAAGTGAACTAATAAGAAAATACTTCTCCGGAAGGGTATCGAAGTGTAGATGGACTGGAAGCATGTCATAGGGAAGGTTGAGCCAAACTGGATGTGTGTGTCATGGGGAAAGGTAAGGAGGAAGTTTCATAAGGGGTTTGACAGGAAGTGGATTGCCATACACTGAAGACAAGGACAAGGGGAAGCATCCCTCCCTCCCTACCTGTTTTTGGTGCTTGTATTTTGTCACAGCAAGGCGGGTAGTCCTTGCCTGGTTTTCAGAGATGGATAACTTATTTGGTAAAGTTATGTGGATTTATCCCAGGGCTGAAGCCCTGGGAGAGTTTTGCAATGGACTTAGGTCGCGGGTGGTGATGCTGCACATGGAAGCTAAGGACTTTGGGAGTTTGCACCAGACTTCGGTCACGGGTGGAAATGTTACACGTGGAAGCTAAGGATTATGGGAGTTTGCACCGGACTTAGGTCACAGGTGGTGACATTACCCATTGAAGCTAAGGTGAATGGCCAATGGTATAATTTGTGGAGTCAAGTGTAAGTGCTGAAGGATGTTGGGAATATAGCATGAGCACAGGCAATTTGGCCATGCTTGGTTCAAGGAATTTGGGTTGGCAAGGACTGTCAGTTAATTATTACTTAATGTTTATGGTAAAATAATAAGAGTAACAAACTAATAAGGTTAATTTAAATAAAGCTGTGGCCTGTTATCCCCAAGATTTGTGTCTGTGTTTATCTGGGGCATCATACCCTCTCCTTATGACATGAACAATTCACTAATTACACACTTGTGCTGAAGCAGCAAAATCCTTAATACCTGCAATACTGGGGGTACTTCAGGATTACAGTTGAGAAACTCTGCTCTAGATGAATGAAGTCTTCTTCAATAAAACCTCCATAAATAAGACTAGTCTGGCAGTGTCCCCTCTATAACTGATGCTTCTGGATGGTGGCACTACTAAAATGAAAACCTCTAAGAAAGTGAAACCTCTAGAATGGAATCCATTAAAACATGGCACTTAAATCTGTAATGTTTATCTGTTTATACAGCGGACACTATCAATAACGCTGCTGGATTTGGATATAATGGGATCTCTGAGGATGGAACAGAAAGATGGGACCTTTTGTCCAACTTGAACATCCTGAAGATTGAGGTAAGAAACCTACAAATGGAAACAAACCTTATAACTAAAATGGCCTGATACATAAAGCAAATGATGGGCAATTGTGGAACATACCAACTGCACCATAGGGAGCAAATTGTGAAACAAAATTTTGGAGATCTCTTTCGCACTCGATGAGTTAAAGGATCTATTTAAAGCAATGGAATTGTGTATCCCATCCCTTGCAGTTGGCTTGTCCAGAATTGCTCATCTTGTGCTTGTTCTCTCTATTGCTCTCGTCTCTCTTTATGGCACAACTGCTAATTTTCTTTCTCTGTTCGTTCTCTCCTCCCTTTCTCTCTCCTTCCTCCTCTCTCTCTCTTCCCACTCCCAGACAGCTACTAGCTTCAAGACATTCATTGATAACTGGAACATACAGACAGCCGTGTGGCTGAAAGAGTTAAGTACCAGTCCTAAGACCTCCGGAAACCATAACTACAGATTCATCCCTGGAATGGTTACGATTAAACAAATCAATTCTCTGGGCCATATGCAAAAAGACAGAAGTGAAGCAATCCTGAGGCAAACCAACTGTACCTTAGGAAACAAATACAATTTTGAATTAATTTAAATGGAGCATTTAACCCCCAGAATGTGTTGGAGGCCTTTCTAGCATCCAGTAGGATAAAAGTCAGTTTAAAGGAGCAGAAAACGTATTTTACTAATATATATATATATATATATATATATATATATATATATATATATATATAGCTTATCCTTCTGATTAAAACAAGAGTAGATTTTTTATCCAAATGTTAATCTGCACTTTTCAATTGTGGTCACAAGGTGGTGCTGTTACTATGGAGAGTAACAAAGGAGAGTAGTCTATAACTCAAGTTCTCTAACAGGGTACATAATAAAAAAAAAAAAAAAGAAAAAATCTCACCAAACACAACTAAATAACAATGCACCTATTGAGCTCGGCAGAAATATATAACAACATATATCTTCCATATAAAATTACATTTACATGTATTCAATTTACATGTATTTGCAATGCATAAAACTAAAAATGTCATCAATAACGGAAATATGCACCAATGGAACAAGGTTTCAATCGAACACAATCATAATAATTGGATACAATGCAGCTGTATGTTTTGGCAAAAGCACATGTAATGGACTCTTTACAAAACCCACAAACGAGTTATCCTTTAAAAGTATGCTTTGCTGCTAAAAATCAGCAAACCACCTTTATTTAAAATTGCATGAAGTGCTAGACTGACCATACCCAAGGGCCGCCCTGTGCTGGTCCATGTGTAGTCCTAGAGGTTCTCAGATGTGCATGCCCTGCACCACTCCTAGAGGTAACATGATTTTATTCAGAACTAGAATGTCAATGTCGTGCCCTTGAGGTGGCAACCTATGCACAATCCCAGCACTGTCAAGTTCATCTTACTCTTTTTTTTTGGTAGGGTTTGCTATGATCGGAGTCCATTTAACCCTCTCATCTCCACATTCCTTCTGTCAGCAGTTTGGCATGGAGTACATCCTGGGTACTACCTCACTTTCCTTACTGCTGTGCCCATCACACTGGCTGCCCGCAGGGTGAGTAGAGCAGGATTGCACTGAAGAGGGAACACAGGCATAAGTCTCATGATTACTAACGTAGAGCTGATTCTTACGCTACAAAAGGTAAAAGATTTGCTCCAAGAACTGCACGACTTCTCCTTAGAATATCATCCTCTGTATAAGAAGTAGGCTGGAGGATCAAGGTTTAATATATAGCTATGTACTATTCGGTCCTAGCAGTAATTTCCATATTTAACCCCTTGAGTACTAGTGAGCTCTCAAACATATTGCTTTGCAATGTGTAACAGACCTCTACCATCCAAGGGGTTAATTAACAATGAGTTTTAATTGCCTGTATATAAATACATGCAGCATGCAAGTTCATTTTTGTGGCAAGAACAGTGAATGAATAATATACTACTAGATCAGTGATTCCAATGTTTGCCTTCAGGACATAGCAATAGGTCAGGTTTTCAGGCTCTCTCTGCTTGATCAGTGGCTCAGACACTGTGATTGATACCCTAGCGGTTAGTTAGGGTTGTCATTTAACCCTAGCCTGTTGGTGTGTCCCAAGGACTTGAGCTGAAAATCACTGTACTAGATAATGTTATGCCATTAACAGGGTCAATGGCCCATATTTATAATAGCATATTAGAGTTATTCTGGAGTAAACCAACTGCACCATAGGGGGACAAATAAAAATTCCTGTTAAATTATATTGGGGTTTTAACCACTTGAATGCAAGAGAGGTGTTATACACAGAAATTCACTTCTAACTTTCACTACGCAAAAAAAAAATAATAATAATAATTTTAAAACATGGCACACATTTGATACATTGTATCATTCTACCAATGCAGACAGCAGAGAGAGCCAGAACTGATACATTGTCTGTGCAAGCAGCAGATGTTTGTTTATCTGCTGCCAAACTACAACTCCCATCATTCTCTGCCAGCTAACAGCCGGTGAGAAATTATGGGAGTTGTTGTCTGACACCAGCTGGAGGGCTTCGTGGACGGCCTTATGTTGCCCACCACTGTGTTTGTCTGTGACTGCAAGCAAAAGGAACAGCCAGACTTAATCTTCTGTAATTATCACTAACATCTCAGACAGGACAACTATTGCGCCAGGCGTACTAGCCATGGATGTTACATTTACAGTGCTTTGCACGCATATGAAAGCCCCAGTCCTATTCTGTCAAATTACTAAATTACAAATGGTGCATTGTAATTTAATTCCATATGATATTTTATTTTAAAACACTGAAACCTCAAAATCAGTTATTGTAGGGTGACATTAGTTTTATGTTGGGAAATATTTTTCTGAAAAATAAAAACAACTGAAATATGTTGCTTGTATTATAATTATTCAACCTCTGTCCTGTGGAAGCTACCAGTTTACACAGATTGAAAAAATTATCCTAAAGGGAAAATAATTTCCTTTTCATTGGCCTCCACCTGTGAACCATTGAAGCTGCTCTTACATTTTCAGGCCCAGAACCATACAGTTGAAAGATCATTGGCCATGCTGGATCTGAAAGGAAGTGGAAACCAATAATCATTCTACAGATGTTAGAGGCAAAGTAACACAAATGCATAGATTAAGAAAAAAGCTACAAAATAATATCCAAGTGAGCACAGTTGTATCAATAATCAGGAAGTGATGATGCATCATACCACCATGGCAACTGCCAGGAAAAGGCCACCCCTCAAAACTCAGGGTGACTTTTGAGTGAAGACTCAGAGAGGCCAGCAATCATTCTGAAGGAGCTACAGAGTTCAGTGGCTGGGAGTGAGGTTATGATGTACCAGTCAACCATATCAAGAGCTTTGCATAACACTGGCCTGTATGAGAAGGTGGTAAAATGAAGCTGTTACTCAAAAACTAACACCTGAAAGCATGTCTGGAGTTTGCCATAAAGCATGAGAGTGCCCTGGCTATGTTTCTGGAAAAGGTTTTATGGTCAGATGAGACCAAGATAGAGCTTTTTGGCCAAAACTCAGTGTTATATGTGGAGCAAAACTAACACTGTCCATGCCCCAAGACACACCATCCCTGCAGTGAAGTTTGGTTGTGACAGCATCATACTGTGGGGGTGCTTCCAGGGACTGGCAATCTTGTCAAAACTGAAGGAAGAATGGATAGAGAAAAATACTGAAAAATACTGCAAGATAACCTGCTTCAGTCCACTAAAACCTGAAGCTTGAAAGGAAATTCAGTTTCCAGCAGAACAATGATTTCAAGCACAAGGCCAAAACAACACTGTAGTGGCTCAACAACAAAAAGGTGAACATCCTACAGTGACCCAGTCACAGTCCTGATCTTAGTCCCATTGAGAATTTGTGGCATTGTTTGAAAATTGCAGTCCATAAGCGATGTCTAACCAACTGGTACAACCAGGAGCAAATTGGCATATATACTCACCCCAAAAGTCTTAAATCTGTTATTGCAGTGAAAGGCATCTCTTAAACATATTTCTCAACATACAACCAATGTCACCTTACAATAACTGATTTTGAGTTGCAGTGTTTTAAAAAATATATCATACAAAACAAAAATTACAGTGTACCATCTGTAATTCAGTAATCTGAGGGAACTGGTCAGAGGTCTGAATACTTTTAAAAGGCATTGTTATAAACACACTATATAAAATATCACACACACCCTCAATGCACTTTGTTCTGTCACATGCATATACTCCATGCCCTCTGTTCTGACACACACACATTGAATGAGCTGTGTTCTGTTGCATTCACATACATTCAGTGCATTCTGTCCTGTCACATATGTACAAGCAATGTGCTTTGTTCCTACACACACACAAACTCAATGCTCATTGTTCTGACACACAAACTCAATGCTCTTTGCTCTGTCACACACACACACACACATGCAATGCGCTTTGTTCTGTCACACACTTATACACTCAATTTACTTAGTTCTGACACACACAAACATTCACTGTGCTTTGTTCTGTCACATACACATACACTCAATGCTCTTTGTTCTGTCAAACACATATATACACTCAATGTGCTTGGTCCTGTCACACACATACATTCAATGTGATTTCTTCTGTCACGCACACATACACTCAATATACTTTGTTCTGTCTCACACACACACACACACATTCAATGTGATTTGTTCTGTCATATACACAAGCACTCAATACATTTTGTTCTGTGACATACACTTGCACTCAATGCTCTTTGTTCTGTCACACACACTTGCACTCAATCCGCTTTGTTCTGTTACACACAGTTATTATATGCACTTTGTTCTGTTATAAACACTCATGCATCAATGTGTTTGTTCTGTCACATACACTTGCACTTAATGTGCTTTGTTCTAACAAACACACACACACGCACACATATACACTCAATGCTCTTTGCTTTGCTTGGAGATGCTGCAGTGCTACAGCACTCCAAAAACATTTTCAGAAACGATGTGGCCCTTAGGCCAAGACTGACCAATCTAGTGCATACCAGTATGCCCACTACTTAATTGGTAAGACTTTAACACCAGCAAGTCCCAAACACCTCCCCTTTAGCCTACAAAGGGAAATGGAGTGACGTTACACTAATTTTCTCCATACTTTCTTTAATAAATGGTGTTAAAAAAGGTGCAGAGCAATATAATGCCCCAAATTTCCATATACTCCCACACTACCCTCCCCATGGTGCTAGCGGCAGCAATAAAAAGACACTAACCTTTTATTGTTACTTTACATATTCTTGAAGAGCATAATAGGTAATGTCAGATTGCCTATATATTTTCCATCTTCTCCTATTGCTTTTTATACATTTATGTCCTTGACATTAACCCTTTGAGTGCCAGAGGGGTACGGAACGCTCCCCTGGATCTCTTTTTCCATAGAACTTCCTGACAGGGACATGGAAGCAGAGTTAGTTATACAATGTTTTAGCCTGCAGCACTGATTGATCTGTATGCTGTACAGGTGGCTTTTCTACATTGTTTCACAGTCTTTTTTTTTTTTTTACACTGTATCTCCTTTACATTGTTGCACTCTCTGCATTGCAAGGCACAGAAGGAATGCTTTCTGATAATAAATTCAGATCGCTTCCTGTCAGGGACATAAAATATTATTATTACCATTATTATTAATAATAATAATAAGAAGAAGAAGAAGAAGAAGCATAGGTAATTATACTTTACGTATTATGCACTTGCAGAATATGTAAAGTTAAAATAATGGATTGCTTTTCCTTTAAGGGGATAATTATCAGAGTAAATAAATTTAAATGGAGGTAGGCAGGTGTAATACTAGTAAATCCATTCCAGCTCCTGGTTTAGCTCCAAATGGTAGTATATCTTCCTATTGTGTCTGCAGAGGTTGGTATCAGGGTAATGCATAGTCCCACAATACTGAGCATGAAAAAAGAATGGATCTCTCTATGTAGAATGCTGGAAACAGATTAGGTGAATAGATATGTCTGACAGTTATTGTATGACACTGTGTAGGGAAGGAGGTACAAGCCATATACACTGGTAAACCTGGGATCCTTCTTGTCCTTAGCCCCTGGGGAAACAGTGTAGAGCTGAGGATGGGAGTGTTCCAATAACATGTTTCTTGTTGTGGGTGAGGCTTAATCAGGTGTGCATGGGTGGGTGGCTGAATGGAGGCGTTTGACATGAAATGGGTGGGAAAGTGGGAATAATGAGGTGGGAGTAGACTGAACAGAATGGAAAGTAGGTGGGGTTACAGCTGACTTACAAAGCCAGATAATTAGCCTCTGTGTCCAGAGACCCAGTACTTCAATCTAAATCAGAGTCTCAGGGGCAGATCCAGAGAGCTCCCAGGTGTGTATCTGGGAAATATATGATCAATAGATAAGAGTGATAGAGTGTATGTAATGCAGAGAGGCTGGTTTGTTAAGAAGAAATGGTACAATTCTTGGATAACCACTTACACCATAGGGGACAAGTAAGAATTCCCCAGATTCCCATTGATTTAAATAGTATTTTTGTTCACTATGGTGCAGCTGATTTGGTTTAGAATTGTTCCTGTTCATTCTGGTACATCAGCCTAAGAATGTTTGGAGGTAAAGTGCATTGCGGGATGTGTGGATATATTCATTTCTGACTCTTTGCTTGTTCTACCACCAGGTGAGGAGAAACATACGCCCCTGGTTCCAGACTACTGTGCTGAGTAAAGCAGTGTATGCTGTGTTAACTTGGTTGTGTACCCAGGTAGCAATGAGTTACACGGTGGCACCATTTCAGCTATTAGAGCTTGGACAATCATTGAGACTATACAGGTGAGGGGGTAAAAGGGCATGTGTGGGAGATATAAAAGGGATGGCACTGAAAGAAGAATTAACCTTTTAAGGATCACAGGGGTGTTCAATGCATTTTTGCAATGCTATGTGCTCCCCACTGGTCTTTAAAGGGTTAAAGGGAAATATGCATAAGTTCCTTTGAATTTGTTTAACAGAAGGACTTAGTTCATGCAGCAGATATATAAAGCTGTTTAGTTCTCAGTATATGCAATGGGTTAATTATATTCTGACATATGAATCTGACTTTATATATTTGCTAAACTCCGTTTCAATCTGTCCATAGTTCTGAATTCACATTAGGCAAAAGGCTTGAATGACTGAATGATACCAGTCATAAGAAAAGGCCCCACATGTGGTTCTTAAAGGGATAGTAATACTTAAATATTGTTGGCATGTTAAAAAGAAAAGCCTGCTGACGACAGTCTGGCGGTTTGCAAGCACACATAGAAGACTGTTTCAGCGAAATAAATCTTTTTTACTAACGCGATCTCAGCTCTGCTGCACAGCCACCTGATGGAAGTAAGAATGGATATCCCTGCAGTCAGCTGCACCCTGACTTCAGGGAAGGGGGAGGGAGGGGGGAATTTTGCGTGTGGTTATCTCTCAAACCATAAAGGTTTGAGACATGACACTGGGGACAATTAAATTAGTTTTAACATGCCTACAATATGGGGATTAGTAATATTTAAGTATTACTATCCCTTTAAGAGCATGGGGATTTATTAAACTAGAGTAATAAAGAAAGTGCCTTTTAAATTGTCTCAAAGTGACATAAGGACATGCGTAAAGGTTTAGCAACATTTTCTCTAAGTACTAACGCCAGTCACTGAACTTTTTTCTTAGAAGTGGAGCAGAAATTATGTCCATACAAGAATTGTGATGCAATGTATTTATAATCCATCTGCTAATTACGCCAAAAATAAAGGCAGTTTTAGTGATTAAATCTTAACTCCATGTATAAACCTGTTCTTAATGGAAATTATAGACATGAGTGAAAAAAATACTCAGTTGCAAATTTTCTCAGAATATTCGCAGAAGACATATTTATAAATTACTTGACCTGACATTTCTTAAAGTGTTAGTAATGTCCAAAAAAAAGTTTTTTGCATTTAGAAGAGCTTAAAAAGCTGAACTAAATGCAAAAAAACGTATCTCTCAAACTGCTATGGTTTAAGAGATACAGGCATTTAAAGTTTGATCTCTCCTACTGACAGCTGTAAAGTTGTCAGCAGGAGATTTGTGTCGGTCGACACGGAGGCGCTTGAGAAGTGCCAAGATCTCGTTACGTACAAGGAATCCCTTCACTGGAATGGTCTAAAACATGTCTTGTTACTTACAAGGAATCCCTTCATTGGAATGGTCTAAAATGTGTGTCTGGTGTTCAGGCACACATTTTAGACCATTCCAATGAAGGGATTCCTTGTAAGTAACGAGATCTCGGCACTTCTCAAGCGCCACCGTGTCGACCGACACAAATCTCCTGCTGACAGCTTTACAGCTGTCAGTAGGAGAGATCAAACTTCAAAAGCCTGTATCTCTTAAACCATAGCGGTTTGAGAGATACGTTTTTTTGCATTTAGCTCAGCTTGTTAAGCTCTTCTAAATTCAAGAAACTTTTTTTGGACATTACTAACACTTTAAATACCTATCGTATATACCTATCATGAAGGCTTTTTATAATTCTCCTCCCATGTCAACAATTTCAGGTGGTAAAATATCACTGACAATCTAAAGTCAGTGGGTGGGGCTAACGCCATGAAAGATGGGATGGTGTGGCCGTGGGTGGGACTAAGGGAGCCTAAGGTTCCCTCCTTAGGAGCACCTAAGATGTAAATCTGTCCATAAACAATCATTTTGCTATTTATCCCTCAAAAAAAACTGAAAAGCATAGGGGTACCTTTAAAACAAAATTGAAGGGTATTTTTTAGGACCCCACGCCCATGTTAGGTATATAATGAATGCCATCTTTTCTCTTTGCCATAGAGACACAGAGAATGCTCAGTTCCGCAGACAATTTCTCCTCTCCTTTTCCTACAGGTCTCTGGGCTTCTCCCTGCACATTATCCCTCTTGTGCTACTTCTGATCCTTCCTCATTCACCAAAAGGCCCCACAGAAAAGCAAAGCAACTCCAAGCCATCCTCTGATGGCAACTTCATCCAACAGAAGAAGGAAACATGAGAGACAGAGATGGGGGGATGCTGGTACTAAGCACTGGAGCAGTATTGGATCAAACCAAAAGCATCAAAGCAAAAAATAAGCATTCACATAAATGTTAATGAGCCGTTTAACCGCTTTAATATTAGACAGGTCTTGAAGGATCCCCCTAGCATTCAAGGGGTTAAAACACCCATTTCTACCTTATGGTGCAGTTTGTTTGACCCAGAAAGCTGGTTCAATTTTTGAGCAAACCAAATGTACTATAGGAGGTAAATAAAATACCCTACATTCCAATTAATTTCAACAGGGCATTTAACCCACTGAATACAAGAGACATCTCTCCATATGTCGAAGAGCTCTCTAGCTTTCAAAGCAGGGACATAACTACAGACTGAGGGTATAATTGTGATGAGAATCGGCATCCAAGAGGGTCCATCAGCCTCAGGGAAAAATACCTTCTGAGAATAGTTTTGTGTTGGGGGGCCAACATTTTGTTCTCTAGGGCCCTCCAATGACTAGTAACACAACTGATTCAAGGTGGTTAAAAAGTACATTTAATTAACTGGGAAATTGTATTGGCAACCTGTAGTTCAGTTGATTTGGCCAAGGATTGCTCCAAGAGGATGATGTATTATGGAGAGTTTGAGAAATTCTTGGACAAACAAACCACCGCAGGGTATGAAAAAAGTTCCCATTGATATAAACGTGCTTTTTAAACGCCTTGAATGTTAGAGAGGACTCCAATGCATTATGAAGCTATGAAAGCCCCATTTAAATCAAAGGTAACTTGGTGACATTTTATTTCTCCCCTGTGGTGCAGTTGGTTGGCTCCAAAATTGATCCAGTACATGACTCTCACTGTGTCTGTGTGTGGCAGAACAAGCGGTCTATTAAAACAGCAATAAACTTTTTTTTATGAGAACATATATGTTATAGAGCTTTTCCTGCTAAGTAAAACAAGGGCACCCCCACCCCTGCCAGTTGTTTTATTCAAAAGATGTAACAGTTCAAATAATCAGGAAGCAAATTTACTCTGCATTTACTTCCTGGAAGTTCTAACAGACAGCATGACTCAGTGGTTTCTGTCACATTCTGTGTGTTTGTCATAGACTTTCTTCTCAAATAGAATGTAACAGAATACCTAATTGGAATTTGACCACTAGAGGGCACTGTCACTATAAAAAAATGCAGATTTAAGCTGTAATAACCCTAGAAATATACATCTCTCAGCAGTGGGAATGTCCTTATTTTAGTCAACAGGAAAACCCCCTACCATATATATTTTTCATTAAAAAAAAAAGTTTAATGCTCCTTTAAGGAACATATAGAAATGAGGAAACTGAGATGTAATGAAGGAGTAAGTACTGAAACAGAGTGCATATTTGTATATGATATTTACTATATAATTATGATTTTATAATACAATAAATTGTATGTTTTTTATATACTGTGTGTATTGAATTTTGGACCTTGTAGCTATAACTGTGTAACTGTGTAACTAAAGAGTGTCTTACTTCTAGGCCAAACCAACTAAAAATTCCCAAGATTCTTGTTAATTGAAAAGGTAATTTTTATTACTTGAATGCTGAAGAGGTATCATATTTCCTTGCAGTACAACGGGTTAAAAGACCAATTTAAAGGAACATTGAACTTTTGAATATATTTCTTGTAATATTTTCCCTACTTAGTAAAATGAGGTTAATATTACTCCTGGGATATTTTTCATTTAAAAGTTATTACAGTCCAAACCAGGGGTCATTTTCTAAAAAAGAAAGGTACCTTATTATTGGTGGACAAAGTGATAAAAAGCACAGTGTAACTGATACCTAGTCTGCTGGTCACCAACAAGAAATAAAGCATCACTGACAAAAGATATAGGGTCAGAGACCTGGCTGAAAATAAGCTTTGGCTCAAACTGGTGTTGATATTCCTATAACTTACTATGGATAGCTGTAGTCAGTGACTTGGGCCCATAACTTAGTATGGAGAGCTGTAGTCAGTGTCTCAGTCCCATAACTTACTATGGAGATCTGTAGTCAGTGGCACAGCCCCATAATGTACTATGGAGAGCTGTAGTCAGTAGCTCAGTCCTTTAACCTACTATGGAGAGCTGTAGACAGTGGCTTAGTCCCATAACTTACTAAGGAGAGCTGTAGTCAGTGCCTAATTTCTAGAACTTACTACGGAGATCTGTAGTCAGTTCCTCAGTCCCATAACTAACTATGGACATCTATAGTCAGTGGCTCAGTCCCATAACTTAGTATGGAGCACTTTAGTCAGTGGCACAGTCCCATAACCTACTATGGAGAGC
Organism: Rhinophrynus dorsalis; assembly: GCA_037306005.1. NCBI lineage: Eukaryota > Metazoa > Chordata > Amphibia > Anura > Rhinophrynidae > Rhinophrynus > Rhinophrynus dorsalis. The sequence goes on from CM074719.1 coordinate 274,602,862, forward strand.
TGTAGTCAGTGCCGCTGTAGTCCGTGCCTCAGTCTCATAACTTACTAAAGAGAGCTGTAGTCAGTGTCTCATTCCCATAACTTACTATAGAGAGCAGTAGTCAGTGGAACAGTCTCCATTATAGAGTGCATAGACATGATGCTTAAAATAAAAATAAATTGGAACTTTAATGAAAATCGCCCAGAAGTCGTAGTACACATTTTACTCAGCTGAAAACCCACTAACATGTATATATTAAAAAATGACTACTCCTTTAAATCAATTGGAATTTTAATTCTCCTCTATACTAAAGCTGGTTTGCCCCGTACCCAGTGGTTTACCCCGTACCCCTCTGGCACTCAAAGGGTTAACATCACCCGGATCTTTTACACTAGTTATAGAATAAAACAAAAATGGCAAAATTATGGATGGTTATAAAACTACACATTGTTATAAAAATGTATATAGAAGAATCAATCTTACTGTAATACTTAACTATTACTATCCCTTTAATGAGCCATTGGCGTATGCAGCACATGAACTAAACTGTGACAGCAGCCAACACTGCCTACATATAGCTTTCTATGGAGCAAGAGCACAGTTTGTTGTCTCTGCTAAAGATCACAGACAGCAGATGCCCTCCTGTAACCCTTTCAGTGCCACAGGGATGTGCATTGAATACACCTGTGGCACTGAAATGAGTAAAAAGTTATTTGAGACATAGTATGACCTAAATATTTTTGTCAATCATAAATAATTCAGTTACTTTATTAGTCTGGTCGTAGCTGAGATCCATTAAGGTAAACACACTAGAAAATGTTTTGGGAATTGCAACAGAGGAGCACTAAGAGAATATGGGGTGAGGCACAGAGATTAAATTAAAAAATCATCTGAGAGGATGCCAACAGGACAGTTTGGTGAAGCATCCACTGGAATGCACCCACATCCACTCAACTCTCCAGTCAGTATCTAGTGAGGTGAGTGGATGTGAGCAGATGCCAGTGCAGCAGCTTGACAAGGCATCCAGTCACAAAATGCACATAATGTATGATTTAACCCCTTCCCGACAATGGACGTTACTGTACGTCCCGCAAAAACTGTCTCTTAGCGACAGAGGACGTACATGTACGTCCCGGAAGTCCGGGTCCCCGTACGGCTGCAAGCTGTTCGGGGACACCAGAATAATTTAAAAAAAAAATTCTTAGCCGGGCGTCAAGTGACACACGCGGCCAGTCACTAAGGGGTTAATAAATATTAACCCCTTAACGACCGGCCGTGCGGCCAGCAGTTAAATGAATAGTAATACTTACATTTAAAGGGATAGTAATACTTAAGTATTACTAATCCCTATATTAAAAGACCTATTAAAAATAAATGTATTGCCCCCAGTGTCATCTCTCAAACCTTTATGGTTTGAGAGATAATCACTCCTAACGTTACCCTCTCCCTCCCCCTTCCCCGAAGTCAGTGTTGTAGCTGACTGAAGGGAAATCCGGTCTTAGATCATCAGGCAGCTCTGCAGCAGAGCCAGATCGCCTTAATAAAAAAAAATATTTCACTAAAACGGTCTTCTACGTGTGCTTGCAAACCAAGCACACGTAGAAGACCATTTCAGTGAAAGATTTCTTTTTTTATTAACGCGATCTTGGCTGTGCTGCAGAGCCGCCTGAAAGTTGTACGACTGGCTTCCCTGCAGTCAGCTAGAACGCTGACTATGGGGAAGGGGGAGGGAGAGGGCAACTTTAGGAGCGATTATCTTTCAAACCATAAAGGTTTGAGAGATGACACTGGGGGCAATACATTTATTTTTAATAGGAATTTAATATATGAATTAGTAATACTTAAGTATTGCTAGCCTTTTAAGAAGGCTGCATCTTGTAGACCTTAAAAAAAGAAATTAAATGCCCCCAGTACCATCTCTCAAACCTTTATGGTTTGAGAGATAGCCGTTTTCATAGTTCCCCCTCCCCTGACATCAGCGCTCTAGCTGACTGCAGGGAAATCCAGTCCCTGGGCAAGAGGATGCTCTTCAGCAGAGCCGAGATTGCGTTATTGCAAAAGAAATCCTTCAATGGAACGGTCTCCTACGTGTGCTTGGTTTGCAAGCACATGCAAGCACATGTAGAAGACCTTTTCAGTGAAGGATTTCCACAAACAAACTCAAATAATCAGACCAGGATGTTACAGAGGCTTAAAGGGATAGTAATACTTTGTTTTATCTTTATTTTATTGGCATTAAAAAACACGAAGAATAATATGTCTTATCTCTCAAACCTTTATGGTTTGAGAGATATTCACTAGCAAAGTTTCCCCTCCCGCCCCTTTTACCTAGTGTAAGCCATCTCTTCTCAGATGTGGCATGCAGTCCATAGACCAGACAGATAACAGCAGGAGACAATCTTCTTCATATGAGAACAATGAAAACCCTGCCCCCCTTGACAAGTTTTTCAGGTTTTTCCATTATTTTAATTGAAGATTGTCCCTCTCTGCAATCTACCTGGGCACCTCCCTTCTGCTTTGGCTGAGCAGTGTTACATCAGTAAAAGGGGCAGGAGGGGGATACTTTCTCATTTAATTATTCTTGAACTACAACTCTGACAGAATTGAAATAACACTCTCCAATGTCCAAATACTATGATGACTAATTAGAGCTGCTTTTATTATGAAACACTACTATCCCTTTAAGGCTATAAATCCTAGCAGACCTATAGGATCCCAGGAAGAGGAGGAAGTGATGCAAGGGGAGACAGACAAAAGTAGGTGCTAACAGGAAAACCAGACAGAGCAGGCCAGAAAGGTAAACAGGAGAATCCTGAAAAAAAAAATATATATATAGAGAGAGAGACACATAGAAACAGTAGATACACATGCCTTGTACAAATATGAATGGTAATTGTCAGGGATATAACTGTGGGATGAAATCTGAGGCTGGGTCCCAACTACATGGTCTGGATCAAGTTTATTAAAGCTCATTACCACATACCCTATATAAAATCCCAGTGCAGGTTTGAACCAGGTGTGAACACAGACCGAAGAGGAGAGATGCACTGAGGCATGATGAAGGGGTGATAAAGTGGAAATTACTTCTCTAGTGATATCACTTCTCCAGTTCCTATGTTATCATAAACAATGGATAAATCTTGGTGGATTTGTTCCACAGAACAACATAAGACTTTCAGAAGTGGTATCACTGGAGAAGTTATGTTCACTTTATCACGCCTCCAAAGTATTTCAGGGGAGTTATGCACTAAAGCATGATAAAGAGGTCACACAGCACAGATCACTTTTCCAGTTCCTATGTTATTCTATAGAGTCTATGCACTAAGATCTCCAAAGCTGGAGAAATATTAATGCATTAGCTCCATAGAATAACATAGGACTTGGAGAAGTGAAATCACTGGAGACGTAATCTCTGCTTTATGACTTCTTTGTCACTCTTTAGTGCATAATCCTCCCTCCCCCCTCAAAATACTCTGTAGGTGAATAACACCTTTGGGGTTATGGATCTACTGTTAAATGGGCTCGTTTTAAATATCGAGCGGCTGCACGCTGCATTAAACATGTCGCCTAGCTTAAAAGGACCACCTGAGAATGTTGCACTGCATATAAGTGCCAGATTCTCATGTCACCTAATTTATGAAGCATACCTGTCATAACTGTAGACCCTGCATCTAGTAAATCAGATCTTCCTTTCCAAGTAGAAACATGGGTACAGAAGCGCACAAAAGAGAGAATGCATACCTGGGACAGACAGTCTCTTCTGTGCAATGTCAGATTTGCCTTCACCTGATCAGCATAAGCCAAAAAATAGTACTGTAGCTACAATGCAGTGGGAAGATCTCGCCAAACTGTGCATGCCTGAGATGAAAGACCCAAGCCAGCACCGGGAGGCACCGGATACCCTGGACTCCGCCAAATGTAAGGCTGGCTCTCCAGTGTAGTAGCCCAGCAGACCTGCAGCATCGACTGTGCCCGGGGCAGGGCCGGATTTGCCATTAGGCAAAGTAGGCACCTGCCTACAGGCGCACGCCAATGAGGGGCGCCTGCCATTTGTATTTTTTTTTTTTTTTAAATATTCTTTTAAAAAAAAAAAAACTATCCACCTCGCTGGCTGCGCCGGCGGCACCCACTCACATTGCCCGCCCCCCCAGTCTTGTACCTGATGGAGCTCCCTCGTCGCCCCTTTAGGAATGCAGAGCGCTGGGAGATGACATCATCTCCCAGTGCTCTGCATTCCTGAATAGGAGACCGCGCAGGAGCTCCATCAGGTGCAAGACTGTGCCAAAGGAGGTACGTACAGATCTCCTACCAGGGAGGTAGGAAATGGACAACGGGGGAAGCAATGTGAGGGCAATGTGGAGCTAATGGGGGGGCAATGTGGAGCTAATAGGGGGAAAGTTGGAGCCGATGGAGGGCAATGTGGAGCTGATGGGGGGCAGTGTGAAGGCAGTATGGTATATGGAGATGATGGGGGCAGTATGGAGCTGATGGGGGCAATATTGTATATGGAGATGATGGGGGCAATGTGAAGGCGATATATGAGATGATGGTAGCAAGCTGGAGCTAATGGGGGGCAATGTGGCGATGATGGGGGCAATATGGAGATGATGGGGGGGGCAATGTGGAGATTAGGAGCATTGTGGAGGTATCCAGTGCAGATGGCCCACGGGGGGCGGGGGGGAGGGCGCTTCACATTTCTGTGCCTACAGGCTCCTGAGATGTAAATCCAGCCCTGGCCCGGGGGGGAGACATCGATCCACCAGGCTGGAGAGACAGACGGAGCTGCGGTATTTTTTTTATGCTGAGATATAGGTTATACAGAGCGCTGCTACGACCCGCCCTACCATTCTGCACCAGAGAAGGGAAGAAAGATCCCTGGAGCTGCTCAGAGCATAACCTATAACTGAGCATAAAAAAGTACCGCAGCATTCTCGCACACATCAAGGAGATCCTCTACAAGTCCGGAGCAGCGCTGTTAAATGGGCACATTTTAAATAACTCTGCACACACCAAAAAGATCCACTACCACACCAAAGAGATCCGGAGCAGCAAACAGAGATCTGCTACAAGTCCGGAGCAGCGGTCAGCATGAAAAAGTACCGCAGCTCTCTGCACACAACAAAGAGATCCGCAGCATAACCCAAAACTCAGCATAAACATAAAAAAAATTACCACACCAAAGAGATCCGCTACAAGTAAAATTAAGTATCTGCACTACAAGTATAATCAAGTATGAGCCATTTAATGAGGCAACATAAGAATCTCGCACTTATGTGCAGCGCAACATTCTCATGTCGCCCTTTTAAACCAGGTGGCATGTTTAATGCGGCATGCAGCCACACGATATTTAAAATGCGACCATTTAAATGGATACCGGGGTTATGCAACAGGGCATGATAAAGAGGTGATAAAGTGGAGATAACTTATCCAGTGATATCACTTCTCAAAGTAGTATGTTATTCTATGGAACCAATGCACTAACATTTCTCCATTGTATATTATAACATAGGAACTGGAGAAGTGACTTTACTAGAGATGTCACTGCCACTTTTCACCTCTTTGTCACGCCTTAGTTCATCTCCCCCAAGGTCTTCAAGTGAATGACTGGGAGGGAATAGGGGAAAAGCAATTTATTTGCAGTGCCAGGAAGCTGCTGCATTACAATTCATGAATCATAGTCTGACAGTTAACCCTTTAGTGCCAGGCAAGTGTCCAAGATATCGCAATGCAATGTCTTGGACACCTCTGTGGTGTTCAAAGAGTTAATTAAGAAGATGGAGTGGACTTGTCAGTGCTATTCCTATGTTACTTTCTGGCTACAGCCATGTGTGATGATGTCAGCAGCCACAAACAAAGATGGGAAACTGGAAGGAGTGGCAGAATATTATAGTGCCAATGAGCCCCCTTGGATATGGAGCTCCATCACAGCTATATCCTCTACAGCCCCTGCAGTTAAGACCCTGATGATTGGAACACACATGCACGAACAAGCTGGAAGCAGAGGGCTGGCCTGGGGGGCAGAGGGGGTGGCCTGGGGGACCACTGCCTCAATCAATCTCCTTCTTGCTGTTGTAAATGGACCTACACTAGTGATACCACAGAGCGTATAACTAAAATAGAGTTACACTAGTAATACCACAGAGCTTACAACTGAAATCGAGCTACACTAATAACATAACTCATTTCACTTGTAAGCTCTATGGCATCGCTAAGTAGCTTTAAATTGTAATATTTGTGGTATCACTAGTCTAGCTTCTATATAATTGCAAACTCTGTGGTATTTCTAGTGTAGCTCCAACTGTAAGCTCTGTAGTATCACTAGTGTATCCCCATTTCTATTGTGAGCACTGTGGTATGATATGCCTTGCTTCACAGCATTAATGACAATTTTAAAATGAGCAAAAAGGATGGGCTGGGAGAGGGGCTGGAACGATACTGAAAATGGGCCACTTGATTCTATTGCCCCCCCAGGTCATAAGTTGCCAGCCCTCCCCTGGTTACAGGGCTGTGTTTACACCTCAGATGCCCCTAGGTAAGGAACCTTAAAGGGATAGTAATACTTTAATATTACTATTCCCCATATTGTAGTTATTTCAGAAAGAATTGAATTGTCCCCAGTGTCATCTCTCAAACCTTTATGATTTGAGAGATAACCGAACGCAAAGTTCCCCCCTCCCTCCCTCTTCCCTGAAGTCAGCGTTGTACTGACTGCAGGGATATCCGGTCTTACTTTCATCAGGTGGCTCTGCAGGAGATTCGAGATCACGTTAGTAAAAAAGAATTTCACTAAAACGGTCTTCTATGTGTGCTTGCAAACCAAGCACAAACCAAGCACATGCAGAAGACCGTTTCAGTGAAATAATTATTTTTTACTAACACGATTTCGGCTCAGCTGCAGAGCTGCAAGTATCACGGTGCCTGTGATTTGCTGACTTCTGTTGTCAGTCAGGTGTGTGTACTCTCCATTGGTCACCTGTCTTGTGCCCGCCTGGTATTGCCTTTATAGACTGGGCTGAGGCACCCTTTGGTTGCCCTTTCGTGGTGTCTCTATGTCAGCAGTCACCTGCCTTGTACCTATTCCCTGGGCCTGTTTCGCTCTGCTACCAGTATCAGCATTGCTCCAGTAGCCAGGGCCTTGTCACCCCCGCTCCGGCTCCGGCTGCTATGCGGGGCTTCTTCCGGTTCTCTTCCGGTTTCTGACGACGACGCGTCATGTGCGTCGTGCCGTCATCCTGCGGCGCCTATTTCTCCCAGCTCCGGACAGACACTGGTGCACTCTGATTGTGTTCCAGTTGTCTCAGCCAGCCTAGTTGTTTCTGATAGCCATTCCTGTGTATGACCCAGCCAGCCTTGACTACTCCTCCTGCCTGCTGCCTTGAAATCTTGAAAGCTACCACTGTGAATGATCCGGCCTGCCTTGACTACTCCTCCTGCCTGCTGCCTTGAAATCTTGAAAGCTACCACTGTGTATGATCCGGCCTGCCTTGACTACTCTCCTGCCTGCTGCCTTGAAACCTTGTAAGCTACCACTGTGTATGATCCGGCCTGCCTTGACTACTCCTCCTGCCTGCTGCCTTTAAACCTAGTAAGCTACCACTGTGTATGACCTGGCTTGTCCTGACTACTCTCCCTGCCAGCCTCTTTGGAGACCTGCAAAGCCATTTCTGTGTGTGACCTGGCCTGCCTTGACTACTACCTTGGGCTTACTCCCAGACCTCGCAGTTACCCTGGTCCAGCTGTTCCAGTTTCAGGAGTCCTGTTGTCTTCCTCTCTGGACAGGTCAGTCTCACTTTCTCCTCTATTCCTTGTCAATTTCTCCTAGGAGAGTTTCAGCCTACAGGCCTTCGCTCTCTATCTCCGCTCCCCACTCCTCGCTCCCTAGCCTTCACTCTCCCCCGCAGGAGAGTAGGTGCTGTCAGTAGGGTATCATCCAGGGCTCACTTCCAGCTCCTCTGGGGTTTGTCATCCAGCCTTGCGGCTGGCACCTTTATCCGGCCTAGGCCGCAGCATGGTACCAGTACTGACAGCCAACGCACGCCAAGCACCGCACCCAACTCAGCGCTCCCTAGCACTCCCTCTCCTGCGGGTTCCAGCCCGTCTGGAGTTTCAGCTCTGACATTAATCAGAGTGCCATTACCGCAACTATGTCCTTAGACCCCACTGAGGTCTCTCAGGCGGTCCTCCAGCAGGCCGCTGTCCTTGAGCAGCATGCCACACAAATCCAGCATTTAGACGAGAAACTGGATTCCATCACTGCCCTCTTGAAACGCATGCAGCAGCATATGGAGGGTCCAGGGTCTTCAGCGATTCCACCCGCTGAATCCTCCCATTCAGCTGCTGTTCCTCGAGTGGCACACGTCACCATGCCTCCACGCCTACCCTTGCCAGATAAATACGAAGGAGATCCTAAATTGTTGCGCGGTTTCCTCAATCAGTGCAGTCTACATTTTCAAAGTCAGCCAGAGGTATACGCCGCGCATCGGTCCCGAGTCACCTTCATTGTTTCCTTGCTCCGAGGACCAGCCCTAGCATGGGTGTCACCTCTAATGGATCGCCAGTCTGCTCTTCTGGATGACTGTGATGCTTTCGTAGCTGCCTTCCGCTCCGTGTTCGACGTCCCTGGTAGACAGGCTGCTGCTGAAGCCGCTCTGCTGGATCTGCAACAGGGGCAACAGTCTTTTGCTCAATATGCAATTTCCTTCCGGACTCTGGCCTATGACACAGACTGGGGCAGCAGCGCCTTGAAGGCGGCCTTTCGTTGCGGTCTATGTGAGCGCTTAAAAGACGACCTGACCACTCGGGTGATACCAGACACACTGGAGGGTCTCATTGCCCTCTGCTCCTCCTTAGATTCCCGCATTCAGGAGAGACGCCTGGAGAGGGACCGGGACCGTTCCAGACGCCCAGTGGTGCGTCCACCCATTTGTCTCGCACCACGGTTCCAAGCACCCCTTTCCTCTTCTGACTCTCCTGTAGAACCCATGGAGATCGGCCGGGTAACCCGGCTCTCTGAAGAAGAGAAGGCCAGACGACGTAGTTCGGGCCTATGTCTCTACTGTGGGCGTGCGGGACACATTGCTCGTATATGCCCGAATAAACCGGGAAACAATCGGGCTTAGGGCACCACGAGGGATCTGCCCTAAGTCAGCCTCCAGTTCCCTCTGTTTCCACACAACGTTTAACAATCCCCGTAAAACTGTCCTGGGCCAGGACCACCATCTACCACGACGCACTGGTAGATTCCAGAGCTGGGGGTATCTTTGTGGACCAGTTGTTCGCTCGACAACACGGGATACCTCTCTTGTCAAAGTCACCGCCTGTGAGTGTGGTAGTAATCGACGGTTCTCCTCTTGGCAACGGCCGCATAACCCTGCAGACCATCCCTCTCCGCTTACACACAGATCCTTCACGTACAGAGGTTCTAGAGTTCGACATCATTAACTCTCCTCAGACTCCTATTGTTCTGGGTTTCCCCTGGTTGGAGAGGAATAACCCTCTCATCAATTGGAGGGAGAGGACGCTGTCCTTCACGTCGGGTTCTTCTTCACCCGTGGTGGTCTCCTCTGTCTCTCCGTTGCTGGAGGAGGGATCCTCCCAGATTCCTGTGCCTTATTTGGCATTCGCCGATGTCTTTTCCAAAGCCCGTTCAGAGGTCCTGCCACCGCACCGCCCTTATGATTGCACCATCGACCTCATCCCAGGGGCAGTCCTGCCTAAAGGCCGGACCTACCCTCTCTCTTTGCCCGAAACGGCAGCTCTGGAGACCTACATCCAGGAGAATCTCGCCAGGGGGTTCCTCAGGCCTTCCACTTCCCCGGCTGGAGCGGGTTTTTTCTTTGTAAAGAAAAAGGATGGTTCATTGCGTCCTTGTATAGACTACAGAGGGTTGAATGCCATCACTAAAAAGAACAGTTACCCGCTTCCTCTCATCCCGGAATTGCTGGAACGCCTTCGGGGGTCTTCCGTCTTCACCAAACTGGACCTTAGGGGAGCCTACAATCTGATTCGTATGCGCGAGGGCGATGAGTGGAAGACCGCCTTTAACACGCGCTTCGGCCATTACGAATATTGTGTCATGCCTTTTGGGTTACGCAATGCTCCAGCCATGTTCCAGGCGCTGGTCAATGATATTTTCCGGGATCTCCTTCTCACATGCGTAATAGTGTATTTAGACGACATACTTATTTACTCCTCGACCCTGGCTGAGCATCGCCGGCATGTGAGTACAGTGTTGACTCGTCTGCGTGACAATCACCTCTACGCTAAGTTAGAGAAGTGCTGCTTTGAGAAGACCTCATTGCCATTTCTTGGGTATGTTATCTCCACTGAAGGCCTAACCATGGATCCCAGCAAGGTTAGTGCGGTACTGAACTGGAGGGTCCCACAGACCACGAAAGCCATCCAGCGCTTTGTGGGTTTCTCCAACTACTATAGGAGATTCATTAAGAACTTTTCTAGAGTCATCCAGCCCATCATTCACCTGACTTGTAAAGGAGCTGACCCCTCCTCTTGGTCGCAGGAAGCACTGGATGCCTTCCGTCGGCTTAAACAAGCCTTCACCTCCGCACCACTTCTCTCATATCCGGATCCGTCATTACCTTTCATAGTGGAGGTAGATGCTTCCGAACTCGCTGCAGGGGCCGTTCTGTCCCAGCGATCCAGTGATTCCGGAACGGTACACCCTTGTTCCTATTTCTCTTGCCGCTTTTCCATGGCCGAAAGCAATTATGATACTGGCAATCGGGAGTTGCTCGCCATCAAGCTTGCTCTTGAAGAATGGCGTTACCTGTTGGAAGGAGCCACTCATCCGATTAGCATCTTGACTGACCACCGGAACCTGGCGTACCTGGCGTCTGCCCGACGCTTGACTCCGAGACAGGCCAGATGGTCTTTATTCTTTTCTAGATTTGATTTTACCATCTCTTATATTCCTGGAACCAGGAACCTCAAGGCAGACGCTCTCTCCCGTCTACACGACGAGAACTCTAGTATACCAGTGGTTCCAGAAACTATTGTACCCCCTACACATATTCTGGGGTCCCTGTCCACCTCACTCTTCGAGCGAATCAGACGGGCTCAGTCACCTGTTGACACCAACGCTCCTTCCGATCCCTTGCTGTTTGTTCCTGAGGAACATAGGCATGCAGTCATGACCTGGGCTCATCAATCCCGTGTAGCGGGGCACCCGGGAGTGGAGCGAACTCATGAGCTCCTCTCCCGCTACTTCCGCTGGCCTACATCCCGTTCTGACGTCTCTCTCTGGGTCCGAACCTGTCCAGTATGTGCTAGGATGAAGACACCTCGTGTCCGCCCAGTGGGGTTATTGGTGCCCCTTCCTATTCCTACACTGCCTTGGACCCAGTTGGCCATGGACTTCGTGGTTGATCTGCCCGTCTCCTCCGGGATGACCACTATCTTGGTCATTATCGACCGTTTCACGAAACAGGGACACTTCATTCCTCTGCCAAAACTGCCTAGTGCCCCTGAACTCGTAGACATTTTTATCTCCCACGTGATACGGCTGCATGGGGTACCACTCCACATCACTTCGGATCGTGGTTCCCAATTCGTCTCCAAGTTCTGGAGGTCCTGTTGTGCCAGATTAGGAATCACCTTACATTTCTCCTCCGCCTATCACCCGCAGACCAACGGACAGACGGAACGCCTAAATCAGGCTTTGGAACACTACTTACGGTCCTACTGCAATCATCAACAGGACGATTGGGTAAACCTCTTACCCTGGGCAGAATTCTCCTACAACTCCCTTCACCATTCCTCGTTGGGATGTTCGCCCTTCTTTGTGGCCCTAGGGTATAACCCACGTGTACTCATTCAGGCTCCCGGGGTACCATTGGTCCCAGCTGCGGAGGCCAAGGTACGCTCCATGACAGAACATTGGCACTCCGTACGGACAGCACTGTTGCAAGCGCAGATCCGTCATAAGACTGCTGCAGATCGTCGGCGTACCCTGGCACCCCTGTATAAGGTAGGGGACCGGGTATGGCTGTCCACGAGGCACATCCGCTTATCCCAGCCGTCAATTAAGCTGGGTCCTAAATACCTGGACCCATTTCGTATCCTACAGCGACTGTCTCCAGTATCGTATCGTCTTGCTTTGCCTCGCAGCTTACGGATCCATCCTGTCTTCCATGTGTCCCTCCTGAAGGCTTTCCTGCCGTCTGTGGCTCCCTCTTCCGGTCCTCGGCCTCCGCCACCGGTGACGGTTGATGGCCAGGAGGAGTATGTGATCAATGGCATCCTGGACTCTCGTCGCTCCCGTGGCCATCTCATGTATCTTGTGAACGGGAAAGGGTACGGTCCGGAGGAGCGTTCCTGGGTGCCTGCGGTGGACGTGCACGCCCCCGCCTTGTTGCGCTCTTTTCACCGTTCCCATCCCAATAAGCCTTTCCGTTAGGCTCCGGAGGCGCCTCCTGGGTAGGGGGCAGTGTCACCCCCGCTCCGGCTGCTATGCGGGGCTTCTTCCGGTTCTTTTCCGGTTTCTGACGACGACGCGTCACGTGCGTCATGCCGTCATCCTGCGGCGCCTATTTCTCCCAGCTCCAGACAGACACTGGTGCACTCTGATTGTGTTCCAGTTGTCTCAGCCAGCCTAGTTGTTTCTGATAGCCATTCCTGTGTATGACCCAGCCAGCCTTGACTACTCCTCCTGCCTGCTGCCTTGAAATCTTGAAAGCTACCACTGTGAATGATCCGGCCTGCCTTGACTACTCCTCCTGCCTGCTGCCTTGAAATCTTGAAAGCTACCACTGTGTATGATCCGGCCTGCCTTGACTACTCTCCTGCCTGCTGCCTTGAAACCTTGTAAGCTACCACTGTGTATGATCCGGCCTGCCTTGACTACTCCTCCTGCCTGCTGCCTTTAAACCTAGTAAGCTACCACTGTGTATGACCTGGCTTGTCCTGACTACTCTCCCTGCCAGCCTCTTTGGAGACCTGCAAAGCCATTTCTGTGTGTGACCTGGCCTGCCTTGACTACTACCTTGGGCTTACTCCCAGACCTCGCAGTTACCCTGGTCCAGCTGTTCCAGTTTCAGGAGTCCTGTTGTCTTCCTCTCTGGACAGGTCAGTCTCACTTTCTCCTCTATTCCTTGTCAATTTCTCCTAGGAGAGTTTCAGCCTACAGGCCTTCGCTCTCTATCTCCGCTCCCCACTCCTCGCTCCCTAGCCTTCACTCTCCTCCGCAGAAGAGTAGGTGCTGTCAGTAGGGTATCATCCAGGGCTCACTTCCAGCTCCTCTGGGGTTTGTCATCCAGCCTTGCGGCTGGCACCTTTATCCGGCCTAGGCCGCAGCACGGTACCAGTACTGACAGCCAACGCACGCCGAGCACCGCACCCAACTCAGCGCTCCCTAGCACTCCCTCTCCTGCGGGTTCCAGCCCGTCTGGAGTTTCAGCTCTGACAGGCCTCTCCTGTGTGGCTGCCTGCCTCCGTTCCTGGTCCAGTTGAGATGTCGTTCCTGCTTCCGTTCCTGATCTCATGCTGCTGTTGTTCCTGCTCCGTTCCTCACCTGGTTGGTGGTGCTGTCGTTCCTGCTTCCATTCCTGATCCCGTGCTGCTGTTGTTCCTGCTCCGTTCCTGAACCGGTTGGCGGTGCCGTCGTTCCTGTGGTGGTCCTGGCTCGTCTGCTGACGCTGCTGCTTGTCATCCGTCTGGCTGCTGAGTCGCTATGGCGACATTCTGAACTGTGCATTCCATGTTCACCGGTTGCTGATTCTGTTTGTATAGAACCGGTTGGGTATACGCTTCCAGTACGCGGTACAGTTTTACTCCTATTTTACCGGTTGCTGATCCCGCTTGTAGAGAACCGGTTGGGCATTTGTTTATCCAGTACGCTGTACTGGTTTACTACAATTCACCGGTAGCTGATTCCGCTTCTATGGTACCGGTTGGTCGTTACGATTATCCAGTACGCGGTACTGGTTCACTCCTCAGACACCGGCTGCTGTTTCCACTTGTATAGAGCCGGCTAGCGCTATTGTTGTCCAGTACACGATACTGGTTTACTCCACCACCCACCGGTTGCTGATTCCGCTAGTTTAGTGCCGAGTGAGCGCTATTGTTGTCCAGTACATGGTACTGGTTTACTCCACCATCCACCGGCTGCTGATCTCGCTACTTTAGAGCTGAGTGAGCGCTATTGTTGTCCAGTACACAGTACTGGTTTACTCCACCATCCACCGGCTGCTGACCCCGCTAGTTTAGAGCCGTGTGAGCGCTATTGTTGTTCAGTTCACAGTACTGGGTTACTCCACGATACACCGGCTGCTGATCCCGCTAGTATAGAGCCGGTTGAGCACTCTGTTGTACAGTACGCGGTACTGGTTTATTCCACATCCACCGGTTGCTAATCCCGTTTGTATAGAACCAGTTGGGCTATACTGTTCTTCCATACATGGTACTGGGTTACTCCACAGTCACCGGTTGTTGCTGTCTCCGTTTCTACACCGGTTTGGTCCCTCTGGTTGGGAGACTGGTTTGCTCCACTGTTCCATCTTATGCTGTTGCTCCATCTATGCAGCATTAGTGGAGCTGTTCCTCTGTCATCCTGGCTGCCTTGCCCGGTAACTTGGTAAGGCCGGTAGAGCCACATTCAGATTGGCGTGTAACCTCCAGGCTGCCTTGCCCGGTATATTGGCAAGGCCGGTAGAGCCACTCCCAGCTTGTCCTGTTAACCGTCCAGGCTGCCTTGCCCGGTATATTGGCAAGGCCGGTAGAGCCATAACCAGCTTGTCTTGTAAACCTCCAGGCTGCCTTGCCCGGTATATTGGCAAGGCCGGTACAGTCACATTCAGTTTGTCTTGTAACCCTTTAGGCTGCCTTGCCCAGTATATTGGCAAGGCCGGTAGAGCCTCTTTTGTGTATCTTGCAATAAATACTGTTTGTACCCATTGTGTATATGTGATTTACGTGTATGACTAGGACCCGTGAGGGTTCCCATTAAACTTTTCAATAACGTTTGATTTTTATCTTACTCTGTGTCTGAGAGTCAATACAAACCGTGACAGCAAGCCTGTCATACAACAGACTTCCCGTCAGTCAGTACAATGCTGACTTCAGGGAAGGGAGAGGGAGGGGGGAACTTTGCGTTCTGTTATCTCTCAAACCATAAAGGTTTGAGAGATGAACCTGGGGGCAATTCAATTCTTTTTCAAATAGCTACAATGTGGGGTATAGTACTATTAAAGTATTACTATCCCTTTAAGCATCCTTTGTACTGCCAGAAGACACTACCCCACTTCTCACATGACTCACACTTAGCCCCACCAATAGCTGTCTGACATAGAAAATACTTTATCATACCTGCCAGCTATCCCTAGTTTCCAGGAACAGTTCATGGTTTTGGCCCTTTGTCCATGGATCTTTCTGTCCCTGTTTTTGTTCCTTGTTTCAGAATTGCATTTCTAACCCATAGTTATGGGTCTTTCATTAGAAGGTTAATAGTTTGAGTTTCTTCACATGACAATCTTGCTTATTTTCATAATTTCATGTGGTATTTAGTTGTGAGTAATGTGTACTCTGCTATAGAAATGCTTGTGAGTATGCTGTACAATAACATGCAATTACACTAAAACCAAAAGTAACACACTGGAGGCCCATCCAAGGGGTTAAATTATGACCAGTAAACAGTAAAAATGTAATTGTATAATTAAACTAACTTCGAATAAAAACCAGTTGTCATATACTAGGAAGTGAATGTCTGAGTTAGGTCGCTGGGCTTGTGATGTGTTCTTCAAAATGTGGCACTCTAGGTGATTGCCTGCTTTGCCTAGTGAGAAATCTTGCCCTGGAATGGAAGGATTACAGTAATGGAATAATCAGAGCAAAATGCTATATCTTGGCACTCAGTAAACAAGGGATGCAATTAATGTTGCCACTTGCACCACTTTATGTATCAAATATCACATAAGAAAAGCAGGACTCCATACTGGGAACATCATTCAGTTTCTGACCAACAAATGACAACCTGCCACATCATCTAGAACAGTCCTCTGCCAGGATCCTATGGTCCCAGTATTTAATAAGGGGGCATGAGGCAGTTCAGGCTCCAGCCCAAATGCCTGGTTTGGCCCAGCTCCACATCAGGGGGAGGATCATTTGTAACACAGTAACATAGTTGATGAGGCTGAAAAAAGACATGCGTCCATCAAGTCCAGCCCATGCCTAAACACCCCTGTTAATCCAGAGGAAGGTAAAAAAAAACAAAACATTGAAACCATTTTCCAAGCGGATAAAAATTCCTTCCTGACTCCAAATGGCAGTCAGCTAGTTCCCTGAATCAACAACCTATCTGCATTGAAGCCATCTGTCATAATTCTCAATATTGTTCTGTGCTAGATAGGTATCCATTGCTTTTTTGCAAGCAATTACATTATCTGCAAGCACAGCATCCCGAGGCAAAGAATTCCATAGCTTTACCATCTTGACTGTAAAAAATCCCTGCCTTTGTTTAAGTCAAAAGGACCTTTCCTGTAGTCATAACCCTTTGAGTGCCAGAGGTGTACGCAATGCATTGCAGAGCAATGAGTTGCATACCACTCTGACACTCAAAGGGTTAATGGATGACCTCTCGTTCTTTGCTCAGCTCTTTGTGTAAATAATTAATTGGATAGTTCATTGTATTGACCTTGAATGTATTTGTAAATGGTAATCATATCACCCCTTAGATGTCTCTTCTCTAATGTAAACAAACCCAGTTTGGCTAGTTTCTCTTTATATCTTAGATCCTCCAATCCCTTCATCAGTTTTGTTGCATGTCTGCACTTTTTCCAGTTCAAAACTATATTTTTTAAGAACTGGTGCCCAAAAGTGTATTCCATATTCTCTATGAGGTCTAACTAATGATTTATACAGAGGTAGGATAATATTAACATCCCTTGCATCTACACCTCTTTTTTGCAGGCTAGTACCCTATTTGCTCTTGCAGCTGCTGATTGACACAGCACACTGCTGTGAAGTCTACAGTCTATCTTTCTCTAATGAGGTTCCCCAAGTTGTTTCCTATTTAGTGTATATGTAGCATGTTTGTGTCTACAGTCCAAATGCATAACCTTACATTTATCTACATTACATAACATCTGCCACTTTACTGCCCATTCACTCCGTTTATCAAAGTCCTTCTGCAGAGAAAAACACCCAGCTCTGTATGTATTTCCTTGCACAGCTTAGTGTCATCAGCAAAGATTGAGATGCTACTTTCAGTTCCCACTTCTAGATCATTAATAAACAAATTAAAAAGCATGAGGCCCAGGACTGAACCTGGATCTGAGCTGGAACTGAATATAGCACCAGCAGTGGTTCCTCATGGTATCCTTGCTGACAGGTGGGCACCTCTAGTTTTTATGCCTTGAATTCTTACTCCTATAATCTTTGCAGATAGTCATCTGGAGTGGGGCACTATGTGATCATCATCAAATTGTTAACCCTTTGAGTGCCAGAGGGGTACGCAACGCATTGCTTTGCAATGTGTTGTATACCCCTCTGGCACTCAAAGGATCAGTGGCGTAACTATAGGGGTTGCCCCCTGTGACCCCTCCGCCAGGCGCCTGCAATCTCCCTCCGGTGCTCTAGTAATGCAGAGCGCTGGAGATGACATCATCTCCCAGCGCTCTGGATTACTAAGAGGACCGCGCGGGAGTTCCAGGGAGGTAGGAGATGGGGGCATTGTGAAGATTGAGGGGCATTTTAGAGGGGGTCAGTGTTGTCAAGGGGGCCAATGTGGTGGTGGGGGGGCCATGGCACTTCTTGCGTCAGGGACCAGAGGCTTCTAGTTACGCCTCTGCAAAGGATTAATAGTGTATTCACACCCCAACATGTTAATATTGTGTATTTTTGTCCTGATTTCATGTTGGATTATGACTGGATAATGTATGTTCTTCTGGACATCGTTTTAAGGGCCATATGCACAATATGAAACAAGCAATTCTGAAGCAAACAACACCATAGGTGTCAGAGGGTTGTGTCACTGGCACTCAAAAGGTTACATGTGGCTTTTAACCCATTGATTCCTAGCAAGGTCTACAATACTTTGCAATGCATTGAGACCTCCATAGCATTCAAGCAGTTAAAGGGATAGTAATACTTAAAATGTAAAAAAATAAGTTGTAGGGTTTATCCCCCTGAGTAAAACAGGGTACTCCCACTGCTGAAGGGTGCAATATTCAAAAGTTATTACAGCTCAAAGTTTAATTTTTTATGTGCAATATCACAATGGCCTGAAATTGTACAGTGGAGCTGTTGCTACACCACCCTATGGAGATTTATGGTCCTGGGATCAGAGCTGTCTATAGGATGGTGAAACAACAGCACTACTCTACAAGTGTATCCCTTTAAAAGCTCCATTACCCTTGTAAGTGCCAGCGAGGCATCCAATACATTGCTCTATAATGTATTTAACACATTAAAGCACTGGGTATTTGTATTCATCCCATGTGGTACAGTTGCTTTAGAACTACATCAGCCTCACAGAAAGGACTTGTAGAGAGGAGGACATATGGGATAAGGTGCACATGGGGTATGGAGGGATATTAGGGTTATACAGGTGGAGGTATCCTATATAATAAAAGGCCAAAAAGTTTGTCACAATGCAGTCCTGCGCAGTAGAGACTGCCCGTGTTCAGCCAGTCTCTACTGCTCATGATTGCGCCGCGTGAGTGAGGCGGCGCAATCTTGTGCAGCAGTGAGGTAATGGCAGTACGCAGAGCAGATCCGGGTAATATTAACTCTTTGAGTGCCAGAGGGTTACGCAACGCATTGCTTTGCAATGTGTTGCGTACTCCTCTGGCACTCAAAGGGTTAAGAGGCCAGTCCTGCTCTGCATACTGCCATTACCTCACTGCTCCATGGCCTGTGCACACGGGCTTTTACACTAGTTAAGTATATTTAAATAAATAAGTTAACTTAACTAGATGTTGGGTAATGGATAAAATAAAAGGTAGAGGGAGAGAAGTTGTGGACGAGTAGTAATTTGTAAAGTAAAGATCAGAGACAAATTAAGACTCCATGTGGCCCTAAGACGGATACTAATTTGGCCCCCCATTCGTATAAAGCACAAACAAGAATGTTCTACAAACAGGAATGTTCCACAGTCTAGCTCTTAACCCTTTGAGTGCCAGAAGGGTACACAAACACATTGCAAAGCAATGCGTTGCATACCCCTCTGGCACTCAAAGGGTTAACACATGATATGGCCACAGTAAGGCCTACTGGATAGACAGATAGATAGACAGACAGATAGATGTGTGTTTTGTTGTTCTTTATTGGGTTGGGGGGCTCCCTACAGTGGCCTGGGCAATGGCGAAGGCAAGACTGGGTGGTGCCATTGCTTTTTTTGTTTTTTTGTGGCAGTAAATGTGGAGGCAGGTTTCCAGGGCTTTTATTTTTTTTCTTTTAGTTCTTTAGTAACTTAACTGGAGAACTAGGGTGTAGCACACAAAACTGGCTATCTGGCATCAAGGTAAATATATGCCCCTCCATCCATGTCACTGTCAACTCTTACCCCACCAAACGCATACACAAGGTTTCTGCTTTCCTCAGCCAGGTCTCTACCCCCTTCTCCTCTAACAAGGATCTCCCTTCCCTGCTCTCACAAACCAACAAACAAACATTTTCTTACACCTCTACAGGTTTCTCCCATCCCCGCAAACACAGGTGACCCCTCCAGCAGATCTCATCCTCACAGGTGTCCGCCCCCAACACCAGCTATTGACTCTCATTAGATAGAGCAGAAGAAAAAATAAACAAGGGGCTCCACATAGCATACTAAGAAATATGATGCATTTCTAGAAAAAAACAAGCAGCTCCATAGAGAATAAAATTAATAAAAATTCCCATTGATTTAAATGCAGCTTTTCCTCATGCTTCTCAATGCTTTGGAGACCACTCTAGAATTCAGGAGGTTAAAAGCCTAATTTAAATCTATGGGATATTCCAGAATTATCATTTCCCCACTGGCACTGTGGTCCCAGGAAGGTGCACAGAGAGGACTACAGTCCGAATTCGGATCGCCCTGCTCCGTATCAGCCGCAGCTCGTTCAGGCACTCTGTACTGCCCATGACTGCAGTGCAGGCAGTGAGCAGAGAGAGCTCCGGGCACCACCTGAGGCTGCTGGGTGGCACTGTGTCCCATATATACAGGCTTTTAAACTAGTATATATATATATATATATATATATATATACACACAAACACACAATCTTACAAGTCTCCCTGCAGCACTGATTGATCTGTATGCAGTAATAGCAGGTTTTTGCACATTGTTTCATCATACCTTGTATCTTTTTTACATGGTTGCACACTGTCGACTACCAAAGTCCCACACAGAATGCTTACTGGAAAAAAATGCAGACAGCACTGAGTTAGCACCAGAATTATAGCCTAGGATGAGGTAAGAAGGGTTCAGGAAGATGCTGGGCTGCAGAGCATTTAAAAAAGTTTCTCCCCATGGAGGTACTACAAGCATGCGGCCCACGAATCACATTTGACATGTCTGGGTTAGCCAGTTTCTGTGGATGGAGTGATTATGGGGTGGTGGAGAGGGATTTTTTTCCTTAATGGAGGCTTACCAAATTTTTTCTGATGCAGAGAGTTTTCTGCAATATGGCAACAAAGGGGTTAACTGCAGTTGGATGGGATGTTGAGAGTGTACTTGAGGACATGGAGTTTCAGGCAAGGTACCAAGTAGACTAATGTTCCTTAATGGTTTTCCCTGCCAGATCCAGCCAATACAGAGCCACTTTTCTTGGGCTTCTTAGTCTCTCTTTTGGGTCATTTTGACCTTTTCTCATTGCCCCAAAAGAATTCCAACAGGGAATTTGATTGTAGAAGAAAAAAAAACAGTTCAGCAATACAATGCTGATGCTAGGTCAGAATGTGATTGCAATATAGAGCAGCTGGCAATATTTGCCTAAGCTACAAATAGCCATTCAGCAAATATTTCTGGTTGCAATTGAATCCTGGCCTTAGATGCCAAACATGCACCTGTACCCAACAAGGGTTTCACTGAGTTTTCCTGTACTGCAATATCATTAAACCACCACCAGATGGTGCTGCGGCACAGTAATGCTTAGATTAGAATTTGGGTTAGCTTAGCAAGGAAGAAAAGGTCTTACTAATACAGGGAGAGTAAAAGACTTCTAAGGATTGTGATAACAATTCATTTTAGACACAGTTTTTGTGAAGGAGAAGGGGGCCCTATTCCCAAGAAATCTATATGATCTGCCATAGGCCTAAATTACACTGTAGTTAAGTGTCATCAACTGTTTTTTTAACTGGTTCCCCTTGAGGTCTATAGAGAAATTTGTATATAAAACAATTAGTAAAGTTATCAAATGGAATGGAATCCAGGCCATAGTTGGAAATGCAGTCAGTATAAGTAATATAAATATACTGCTGCATACCTCTCAAGTATCCCTCTTTAGACCCAAATTCCTCTTTCCTATCCAGACATCCCTCTTTTCAGAATAAGTGTATACAATTTTTCCAGTGCAATTAAACTTGCATCAATGTTTCTTTAAACTTCAGTATATGTGTTTATAAATGAGACGGGGTATATAAAATTCTACATAATTTATTAATTTACAATAAGATCAATAGGTAATGAAGCAACTTAAAAATTCTCAATAATGTTCTGCCCACCAGACAAGCACCCAGCAACTCCACGTAAGATATTTGGCCATCTGAAATGTGGGGAGGTATGCATTTTGTGTGGATTGATTCGACACTGTTGATAGATGTTTTGTTTTAAGTAGAATATTTATCCATATGACTAACAGAGGGCAATGTGTTGCTCATCCCCTCTAGCATTTAAATAGTTAAAATAGAAATGAACCCTAATGACCTACATGCCACCCCATGGAATCCAGCTGCCCATGAATTTTACTTTGCACTTATCACCTTTTAGAAATTCGTTTTAACCTGTTAGTGGGTATGAGATTTTTCTTATACTATTTTAGCACATAGCTGGAAAAATACCCACATGTTTGATTTTATGGTATAATAAAGGAGAACCTGTATATTTTAAATGGGAATGAATTGAACATGCAACGTTATTTATTGGCTGTACTGGGAGTGGCTAACCTTATGACCATTTTGATATTGGCTGCATATGGACTGCAATGAATGATGTCACCTGCAAATAAGTTCTAACATTGAGGCTTATGCACTAAGTAATTCTGCAACAAACCATATGCACCATAGTAGAGAACATTTCTCAAAATTCCTATTGATTTAAATTATGTTTTTTTTTTCCTTGAATATGATAAAAGAGAGAGATGTCCAACATATTGCTTTGCAAAACACTGGAGGCCTACCTACCTTCAAGAGTTCAAATAGCCATTTAAAATAATGAGATTTTTGTCCCACTATGGAGCAGCTGGTGTGCCCATAATTGTTCCAATTTCCCTTTTATTTTAAGAAATCAATTTATAGTTCTGGAACCAATGGTAAACTAAGCAGAGGTCACACCTCACAATGAGTGGGTAATGTGACTGACCACAATTCCATTGTACTGTGGGATATTAATGAAACACACACACTGTGGGATTGACTTGGTTTTTGTGAAGTCCTGTGGGATGAAAATTTAACAAGTATCCTGCATGCAGTTGGGAATTTGGTCACATTATGTATTTATATTATTATATTATATTTATAATGCATATACATGTATGTCGTAATACATATAGGTGCAATGCATCAGTTTGGTATAAAAGACATGTTTGTTTGTTTGTTTTCAATTGCACCTATCCTCAGCTCCCGTCTGACTTCGCTCTTTGGTCCTCTCCGTTGCTTCTGACGCTCCTGGTCCTGACCCTTTGGCTTACTTGGTGGTACTCTGCCTTATTGTGTTGCCTGTTTGTCTTGTGTGCTGTCTGTTCTCTCCTACAGCATGTGCCCCATTTCCTCTAGTATCCTCACGACCTGGGGTCTCCTGCTGGGAACACAGCAGTGCTAGTGGCACTCTGTCGGCTAGGCTGTTCCGGTCTTTCTGGGGTTCGGGTCCTTTCAAGAGAGACTTGATTCAGGTGGGTATTTGCAGCGAGTGCTCTGATCCTCTTCGGTGAAGTCTTACCATTGCCAGTGGATCCAGGAGCCATCTCAACTGCGTAGGCTTGTGGCCATTCCCGTCTCTCCTCTGATTGTTCCCCAGGACAGAGTGCTTGTCCCACTCATGCCTTGCACTCGATACTTACCTACATTGGTTCAGTGGGGTTAGAACAGCTGATTGCTACATGTTGTGAAGGTGCTCTCCTGTTGTCCCTATTAGAGTTCCCGGCCCAGCCAGCAGGTCACTAGCACCACAGGTAGTTGTCCCCCTATCACGGTGCCCGTGATTGCTGACTTCTGCTGTCAGTCAGGTGAGTGTACTCTCCATTGGCCACCTGTCTATTGCCCGCCCAGTACTGCCTATATAGACTGGGTTGAGGCACCCTTTGGTTGCCCTTTCGTGGTGTGTCTCTATGTCAGTAGTCACCTGCCTTGTACCTGTATCGTTGGGCCTGTTTTGCTCCGTTACCAGTGTCAGCGTTTCTCCAGTAGTCAGTGTCTCTCCTGCGTGGTTCCTGCCTCCGTTCCAGATCCGGTTGGGCTGTTATTCCTGCTTCCGTTCCTGATCCGGTGCTGCCGTTGTTCCTGCTCAGTTCCTGACTTGGTTGGCCGCCCTGCTGTTCCAGTGGTTGTCCTGGCCTGTCTGTTGTTCCTGCTGCTGGATCCTGATTGACATCCGTCTGGCTGCTGAGTCGTCTGGCCGACATTCTGATCACTGGTTTACTCCACATTCACCGGTTGCTGATCCCTCCATTATAGAACCGGTTGGCCGATACGATTGTCCAGTATGCGGTACTGGTTTACTCCACATTCACCGGTTGCTGATTCCTCCATTATAGAACCGGTTGGGCAATACGGTTGTCCAGTACATGGTACTGGTTTACTCCACATTCACCGGTTACCGATTCCTCCATTATAGAACCGGTTGGGTTTTACTGTTGTCCAGCACATGGTATTGGTTTACTCCACATTCACCGGTTGCTGATTCCTCCATTATAGAACCGGTTGGGCGATACGGTTGTCCAATACACGCTACTGGTTTGCTCCACATTCACCGGTTGCTGATTCCTCCATTATAGAACCGGTTGGGCGATACAGTTGTCCAGTACGCGGTACTGGTTTGCTACACATTCACCGGTTGCTGATGCCTCCATTATAGAACCGGTTGGGCGTTTCTGTTGTCCGGTACGCGGTACTGGTTTACTCCACATTCACCGGTTGCTGCCGCCTCCATTTTTGCACCGGTTTGGTCTCCCTGGTTGTGATACTGGTTTGCTCCACTGTTCCATCTTATGTTGATGCTCCCATCTATACAGCATTAGTGGAGCTGTCCTTCTGTCCTCCTGGCTGACTTGCCCGGTATATTGGCAAGGCCGGTACAGCCACATTCAGATTGTCGTGTCACCCTCCAGGCTGCCTTGCCTGGTATATTGGCAAGGCCGGTAGAGCCTGTTTCCATTTTATAGTGTCATCTTTCAGGCTGCCTTGCCCGGTATATTGGCAAGGCCGGTAAAGCCTTATTCCCGCTATTGTATCATCTTCCTGGCTGCCCTGCCCGGTACATTGGCAGGGCCGGTAGAGCCTTAGTCATACTATTATTCTTATTATAGGCTGCCTTGCCCTGTACTTTGGCAAGGTCGGTAGAGCCTACCATGCTGTATCTTGTATAAGCTACTGTATGAACCCATTGTGTGCATGTGATATATATGTATGTTCAGGACCCGTGAGGGTTCCCATTAAACTTTTCAATAAAGTTTGATTTTTTATCTTACTCTGTGTATGAGAGTCAAAACAAACTGTGACACCCCCTTGGGATAGGCAGTGTTCACCATTTCAGGGTGACTGCCCAGCACTAGCTTCTGGCACCTTTAGGTGCTCCTTCATTGGAGACCCCCTATACAGACTTAAGCTTGGCCTGTTGGTTCCCTTGTGGGGAAAGTGGTGTGAGTCTGCTGAGGGCTGCCTGGCTGTGTTCAGAAGGAGGTTTCTCCCTTCCTTAATTTCCTTGAGGCCATTGTACTGTTGGATAGGGTTTCGGAGTATCATCTACCTGTTGGTAGCTGTCTTCCTGGCTACCTAGTTAGTGGTCCTACCCCGCTATTTGCCTACGGTTCTGGTCTAGCTCTCTTGGTTTCAGCCTTCTTGTATCCTCCTTTCTGTATCTCTCCAGCCTCTGGGATTCACTTCTTGGGGTTCCTTGGTGGCTACCCACCTTGCTATTTCACTAGGGGTCTAGTGCTTTATTTGACTTTCTCTACGTCCATCCTGGCTGCACCCCAGCTCAACTGGGTTGGGACAATCTGGCTTTACAGCCAGCACCTTTACTTCAGCCAGTGCCGCAGCAAGGAAATAATGGGCTGACTACGCACCCTAACTTCACAACCCAGCATCGCTCTCTACCAACTTGCTCTCCTGACTCCCTGGTCTGACAGAATAATTGAGCCAATATGGATCCCACAGATCTAGCTTGAATGGTGGCAAGACAAGACCACCAAGAACAAGTGTTAACTTCCCACGAAAACCACTTACAGAGCTTAGAAAGGAAGATGGATGTTGTACTAGAAATGGTCAGGGGCATCACCGCTACCACCACCTCACCACCTACAGCAGGTACACCTACTATCCCACCAACATCTGTTCCAGAAAGAGGTGGGGCAAGTTCCGCAGCAACGGATAGACCACCTAGACTTCCCTTACCTGACAGATATAATGGCACTGCAGCAAATTGCAGATGATTTGTAAATTAATGTCTCCTGCATTTTAATACAAGTCCTCAGAGCTTCAGTTCATATAAGTCAAGAGTTTCATTCATCATTTCTTTACTCTCTGATAAAGCCTTGGCATGGGTGTGCCTTATTGTGTTGCCTGTTTGTCTTGTGTGCTGTCTGTTCTCTCCTACAGCTTGTGCCCTTGTTTCCGCTGGTATCCTCGCAACCTGGGTTCTCGTGCTGGGAGCAAAGTGATGCTCGTATCGCTCTACCATTGGCTAGGCTGTTCCAAAGTTTCTGCGTGTTCTGGTCCTTCCATCAGAGACTTGATTCAGGTGGGTGTTTGCAGCGAGAGTTCTGATCCTCCTTGGCGCAGTCTTGCTGTTGCCGGTGGATCCAGGAACCATCACAGCTGCATAGGCTTGCAGCCTTTCCCCTGTCTCTCCTCTGATTGTTCCCCAGGATGGAGTAGTTGTCCCGCTCATGCCTTGCACTTGACACTTACCTACATTGGTTCCATGCTGTTAGAACAGCTGATTGCTGCACGTGGCTTGTTGGTTCCTGGGGAAAGTGGTGTGAGTCTGCTGAGGGCTCCCTGGATATGTTCAAAAGGAGGTTTCTCCCTTCCTCCATTCCCTTGAGGCCATTGTACTGTTGGAGGGTTGCAGGGTATCATCTACCTGTTGGTAGCTGTCTTCCTGGCTACTTAGTTAACGGTCCTACCCTGCTATTTGCCTACTGTCCTGGTCTGCTCCCTTAGTATCAGCTTTCTTGTATCTTCCTTTCTGTATCTCTGCAGACTCTGGGATTCACTACTTCGGGTTGCTTTGTGGCTACCCACCTTGCTATTTCGCTAGGGGTTATAGCCTACCAGCAGAAGTGGTAGACGTTAATACCGTGACAGAATTTAAGCAGGCATGGGATAGGCATACTGCTGTCCTTAACATAAGACAAGACCAAGGACCAAACAAGGTTTGAGGCTTTTACAGTAGGAAAATGGGCAGACTAGATGGGCCGAATGGTTCTTATCTGCCATCAAATTCTATGTTTCTAGGGGTCTACAGCTTTACTCTGCTTTCTCTACTTCCATCCTGATTGCACCCCGGCTCAACTGGGGTGGAATAAAATCTGGCTTTGTGGCCAGCACCTTTACTTCGGCAGGAAGTAAAGGAAAAAGCAGGCTGACTACACACCCTAACTTCGCTCCCTAGCATCGCTCTCTAGCTACTTGTTCGCCAGACCCCCCCGAGTGTCCTGACACTCTCTAGCATACAAGGGGTTAAAGTGGCTATGTAAAAAACTCAAGCATGACTTGTTCTTGGTTGTCTTCTAAACTTTATCACAGCATACAAAGAGAGAAAGTGAGTGTAGCCTTACGTGTTATATAAAGCACAGTAAACATTTAATTAAGAAAAAAAGAAAATTCGCTGAGGTTGATATACTAAAAAGAACTGGAGGAAATGTACTAAGGCTTGATAAAGAGCTGATAATGTAGAGAGGACTTCTCCAGTGATACCACTTCTCCAGTTCCTATGTTATTTTATGGAGCCAATGAACTAAGATTTCTTAAACTTCAGGAATCTTAGTGCATTGACTGTATAGAACAGCAAAGGAATTGCAAAAGTCAGTGGCGTAACAATATGGGTCGCACTTGCGACCGGGCCCATCACTCCAGGGGCCCGGCTGCCCCCTGCGAACCCATCGCCACTCGCCCGCAGCAGCTCAGCTGATCCCCCGGCGCTCTAGTAATGCAGAGAGCTGGAAGATGACATAATTTCCCAGCGCTCTGCATAACTGAGAACAGCGCGGGAGCGGGTGTTGGAGGTAGGAGATGGACATGGGGCAATGTGAAGATGGGGAGGAGGGGCTGCCGGGCCCATGGCAATTCCTGCACTAGGGTCCAGTGGCTTCTAGTTACGCCACTGGCAAAAGTGATATGACCACATAATAAATCTCTACATTATCACACATTAGTGCAAACCAGCTCCACTGTAGGGGGACAATGTTCCATTGATTTAAAGGTGTTGTCAACATTTTGAGTGCCAGAGGGGTGTGCAGCACTTAAAGGGTTAACAATTTAAATAAGCCCCATTTAATTCAGTGGGAATTTCGAGAGCTGTAATTTTGTATCAATCATGATGTTAAAATATTATTTTACTGCAACTGCTCTGCAATCGAAAGAGTTAATAGAAACCATCTAAAGCATTCTTATTATTTTAGTGAATCATAACTACTTAACACTCCACAAGCCAGGCAGGTGTATAACACATCAAAACACAACACATTGCCAATCTCTCTGGCATTCAAATTGTTAAATTAATGAAAGTTTATTTTGCCTTTACATACATATGGGAAAGGGTAACCAGCATACAAAGGGTTACGTTTGTTGTTCTCCTTACAATAAACTATTACTGCAAATTACGTAAGTCATTTAACTCTTTGGGTGACAGTAGAATGTGCATCGCGTTGCCAATCACTCGTGCATTCAAAGTAAAAGAACTCTGACTTTTTCCCTATAGTCACATTACCATAAATTGATAATTAATTGATGTCTCTAGAATTCGGCGGGTTACCTGTTCTACCTGACATTATATAGACAAATGCAGATTATTCGTATTTAACCCTTTCAATGCCAGTGTGTTCGCAATGCACTGTCAATTCATCTGGAATTCAAGTTGTTAAAGGAACTATTGCATTCCAAAACAAATACATAAATGTATCCAGAACGCAACAGGTTAATATTCTGTCCTGATAGTACATAAACTGTTACAGTAAAATGATTCCTAAATATAACCCTTTGAGTGCCATGGGGTGCCGACTGCATTCTTTCCCAATGAATACTTAAATGTATCCGGAATACAACAGGTTAATACTCTCTCCCTAATATTACATTAAATGTTAAAAGCAAATTTATTCCCAAATATAACAATTGAAGTGCCAGTGAGTGGGTTCCCACAGCATTATTTCCTTTCTTGATCATTCATCTGACAAACTATTAATATAATCACAAGCATTCAACATGTTAATTTATTTTCCTGACAACATTTAAATTGTCACAGCGAATGAATCTTACAGATAACTATGAACTGGAATATATAACCCTTTGAGTGCCACAGGGGTACCCAACGCATTGCATGCCCCATGGCACTCAGAAGGTTAAATGCAATTATGTGGTTAAGCCCCATTGAGTGCAATGTTTAGGATTCCCAGGGTTAAAGGGGCTTGTGATCCTATTACTTGGTATATAAGAGTTGCAGGCTTTTTTTGGAGATAATAGGATTCCCTGGCCCTTTTGTGAGGGGGGGAGAGGAGAAAGCGGTAGAGGAGGGGGGTCTGTGCAGCTGGAATCAGCTGTGATTAGCAGGAGGAGGCAGGAGGGGGATGTTAGGAATTCTTCACCTGGTCTTGTCATTGTTTCAGGAGCTGCAGGTGTCTCCTGGCGCCAGCCTGTCTGACTGCTGGCCTCTCCCCCCTCCCCTTCTCCCGCTTCATCTGTCTCCATTTGCATCTATTCAGTGGCTCTTACACTCCCTCACTTCCTAAACACAGCCCTCCCCCTTCCCTGGACTCTCCTTCACAGGACAAACGACTTCACCCATCCGTCAATGTGTACCCCGTACAACTCCTGGCACCCCCCTTCACGCGCGCACACACACGGGCTCTGTTAACCTTTTGAGGGCCAGATGGCTAATGCGTTGCACACCTCTCTAGTCCTTAAAGGGTTAATCTCTTTGGTGCCAGGAGATTGTTACGTTGGCCACCCTTTTTTTTAACCAATCGATTATTACCACCTTTATTAGATGCATGCCACCCGAAACATTAACCATTTGGGTGCCAGAGTGGGACGTCTTATTATATCCTGAATAATTCCACTTTTGTTTTGTGCATATGTACTATGTAACACTAACTATGTTTACCACAGTACATTGCTATATAGAGATGCTTATGTAAAGCGAACAGGAGGAATTATTGGGCAAACCAACTTCACCATGGGGAACAAAATAAACATTTTCATTGGTTTAAATCAGGCTCTTAACCCCTTAAATGTTAAAGCATAGAAGGAGTTAAAAATCATACGTGTTTAGGGATTTTTTTTTTGTCTCCCCTAAGGTGCAATAAATTGCACATCCCTCTGGCCGTCACAGGGTTAATTATACCAAATTAGCCCTCTACGTGCCAGGAGTGTGGAAAAAACACTGCAGTATATGGCGATGCCCATGTCTCTGGCACTCAAATGGTTAAACAAGTAACATCTTATTTTGCCTAGAAATGTTCAGGGGCTGCCAGCATACAACAGGTTAAGATTTTTTCTTTCCTGGCAATTTATAAACTATTTCTTGGAGACCTCTAGCATTCAGAGGGTTAAAATCTCACTTTTTCTTTGAATTTAGTGTCCAGATGGTTAACCATGTGCTGGATATCCTACAAATACTGAATGGCCTAGTATACATTTCTCAAAACCGTTTGCCATTACTAAAGTTAGCCTTTTGAGTGTCAGAGAGGTAGCCAACGCATTCCGTTAACATGCGTTGGATACCTCTCTGGCACTCAAGGGGTTAAAGAGTACACAGTGTTGCAAAGGGAGTTAAGTCAGATGGGTGGCCAATGGTTTGAGTACCAGGTGGGTGTGGAATATGGTCTGACATTATATTGTCATACCCTATTAACCCGAGTGCTAGAGAGGTCTCCAACGCATTGCAAAGCAATGACATTCAAGGGTTTAGCATAGGAAATAAATCAGGGATATTTCACCTAAAATAAACTTATGCTATGGGAAAATGGGGTCAGAAATGCTTGCACAGCTCTCTCGTTTCACAAATCATAAGGCTTGTATGTGAGATCTAGATATTGCCTTGTGACTGAAAGATTTATTGAGGACAAATAGTTTGGATTTGAACTAACCTCGCTGCTGTAGTACTGTGAGAAAATAAGTATGGACTTGAAAGAAGCCAGATTTCAACGTCTGAGTAGGCTTTATCCTAAATAACTCTAATGGGCACGAGCATGTGAAATACATAAATAATTAATATTAATCTTTAAAAAAATGTGTGGAATGTTATTGGAGCATAGAATAATACAGATCTCCCACCAAATTCCTATACATTCTAATATATATATATATATATACACACACACACACACACACACATAGTATGAACTGTGCGTTGGTGACTATTAGTGTGTGTGTTGTTGAATAAATTAGCGTGTGCATGTGTTAGATAGTATATTAGTGCA
Source organism: Rhinophrynus dorsalis (assembly GCA_037306005.1). NCBI lineage: Eukaryota > Metazoa > Chordata > Amphibia > Anura > Rhinophrynidae > Rhinophrynus > Rhinophrynus dorsalis. The sequence continues at coordinate 274,633,845 of CM074719.1, forward strand.
TGCTTAGTAAACCATTGAGTGCCCTAAAGGTATCCAATGTGTCTTGCACTCAACGGGTTAATGTCTGCATATTAATATGAGTGAGAATATCTGTGCATATCTGTGCGTGAAAGTGTGAGTTGTGTGTGTTTTAGTATGTGTATATACTAATGTGTGTATATATGTGTGTGTTTGTGTATATATTAGTATAAGTAAGTATATTAGAATATATGTAAGTTTTTTGTTTGTTTGGTTGTGTGTATGTTAGTATGAGTATGTGTATATAATTGTGTGTTTGTGTATATATTAGTATAAGTAAGTATATTAGAATAGATGTAAGTTTTTTGTTTGGTTGTGTGTGTATGTTAGTATGAGTGTGTGTATATAATTGTGAGTGTGTTAGTCTGTGTCTGTGTTATCCTTTTGTAAGAATGTATACATTTTTATTCTAAGTAATAGAAAATCTCCGAGATGGAATATTATAGCTAATTGGTACTGAGCAACTTGCTGCCTATGGCTGTTGTTGGACTACAATTTCCATCATGCTAAATCTGCCTACGTTCGCCAGTAACTACATCAGCTAAATTCATCATAAAGTATCATCCATTTATCCCATCATTATACATCCATGTTATGCTTCTATCGAGTCAAAGATATGTGTATGTGAACAAAAGCTTGCAGTTGTAATACAGAATTACTATAATAGGTTCAATCGTTTCTGTAATTGTTCGTGGAGTAGAACCATCTGCTTGTAGTTAAATATTTTACTGATCAACGCACCATTCCTAAACACTGATGTACAAATGAATGTGTAGTAGTAGCATTATTAGACCAATTGTACTAATGCACAGCCATCAGAAACATCATGTTACTCATATTAATTTAGTATATCACTTTCAAATCCCACAGAGATAAGTGCTTTTGCGAAGGACCCTACTGTATATGGAAATCTATGAATTTGTTGGTACACTGAAAGTGATCACTAACTGCAACATCTTGCACATAATTTAAGCATTTGAGTAGCAGAAAGGTATCCATTGCATTGTGCTGCAATGCATTAGATACATATCCGACACTGTATGTCACTACACTACATATTTTTCCATATGATTAGAGTATATCAATCATGGGGTCACTAATGGTTCTAGAAACACTATACACTAATGCTATTCAAGCCATAACCAGCTAACTGGATACTTTAATACTAGAGTTCGTCCTAATGTTTTAGCGGGGAGGGTAAACCATTCGACAGGTAAGGGTTTATTAGCATAGAATTGATTTTAGTAATTGGTTGAGATGGGAATGTGTGATCCTAATATTTACAGTTTATAGATGCTATCCTACACGCAGATATAAGTACACAGTTTTATGTATGGCTTAATGAAGAAACGTCTTCAGTTTAATATTGTGTCTATAGAAAGGAGTTGGATTCCTCTCTGGCACTCAGTGGGTTAGGGTTAACACACATACACTAAAAATCGTTTGTCTACCTAGAAATAGGATAATGCATGTCTGTTTATTCAATACGGTGTAATTCTAACTTAACAGTTTAACCCTTTGAGTGCAAGAGGGGTACGCAACGCATTGCAAAAGCAATGCGTTGCGTACTCCTCTGGTACTCAAGAGGTTAAGGACAAGACAGTCATGCAATGTATTGCATATCACTCTGGTGCTTGACTCTTTTAGTGCCAGAAAGGTATCCAACGTATTTCGTTGTAATGTGTTGGATACCTTTCTGGCGCTGAAAGCGTTACAGCGTTATGGACGACGGATTATATATTATTGTAACTCTTTGATAACCAGCACATAATGGAGCAACTCCTCTGCCCCTCAAAGAGTTAATACAAACTTTCACTGAGGTTGACCAACTAAGAAAAGTGATGCAAATCTAAGGTCTGACCAATCACCCCATAGAAAGAATCAAATGCCCATTGATTGAACCCTGCCAGATGGGGTACTAAACGCATTGTTTTGCAATTAGTTGCACACCTCTCTGGCACTCAGTGTTACATGGAACATCAGTTTCATCCAGGCTACTCTACAAATTGTGACCCCTTGCACTATAGAATTCGAGGAGCTAAAATCATTTAACTTAAGGGGGATCATTCTTTGTCACATATTTATTTGCTCCAAAACTGCACCAGTTCTTAGTACACTAACTCAATAGGTTAAAACCACCATTTAAATTAATTAGGATGTAGGGAACTTCTGTTTGTCCCCTATGTTGTAGTTTTTTTGTCCCTAATCACTGCAGTGAGGGGTTTGCACTAAGGTGGGATACAGAGTGGAGAGGACTTTCTCCAGTGATATCAGTTCTGTTATTAAATGAAGCCAATGCACTAAGATCTCTTCTTAACGAGAAATCTTAGTGCATAGAATAACATGAAATTTGATAAGTGATGTTACTGGGCAGGCCGACTGCACTTTAGGGGATAACCCCAACCCCGGAGTAATTGTATTAACCCTTTGAGTGCCAGAGGGGTACGGAACGCCTGTACCCCTCTGGCACTCAAAGGGTTAACAACTGGATAGCCAGTGGTTGCTTTGGCCTGCCCTGGTCTATAGAAAACCACCATCTGTTAATGACACAAATAAATATACAAATCGTTTAAAAATAAGGTTTTTTATTTATGTACATAGACAAAAATAACAACTTTTATAAAAAGTTTTTTTTCTTTTACATTTCAGAAACTATATGCAGTTCCAACAAAATCTTCTCTACTTTAGAGAATGGTAAATACTCTGAGGTCAAGGCCACAGATTAAGGCTTTCATATCCATACAAAATCTAGACATGAAAGATATTAATGCACTTCCTTTTACAAAAATATATATACAGCTCTTAATTAACAAAGAGTAAGTATAGAAAAGGCTAAGAAATGTTTGAAATTTCATCAAAAGAAACTCAACTCTGTAATTAGAAATATAAAAACATATTACAAATTACTTCTTTGATAATAGGGTTTTTTGGTCCCAAATTTAAAGAGGAATGTCAATAATATAATTGTGACATTAACGAATAATAAGAGGAATATTCGGTGGGAATTGGAAAAAGTAAACGGAAAAAAGTTGAAAATCAGTTCATAAAAATAGGAATGGAGACTTGATTTTTCTTGGAATACATGTGAAATGTATAAAATAAAGTCAAATTCTAGCATTGCTGTGGTTTGCTGGATGGTGACGAGTTAAAGTTTTGCACGTTGAATTCGTTTGCTTCATGGAAAAGTTTTTTTTTCTCTCGCTCAAAGTTTCCCACACCTGCAGATAAAGAAAAATGCATGTATATTAATGTGAGTCACAGCAGGGGGAGGGAGGTCAGACTGAGTGGCGCCTGTGAGGAAATCAGCTCTGCCTCTAAGTCTGATAACATCATGCCTCAGCTAATTGGGATAACAAGAGAAACCCAACACTAGTACAGCACCACGTACAGACTGCATGTACATACACAAGTCTTATTAGGTTACCCAGACACAGATCTGCTCTGGAATCGTGCTGTGATTGTATTAACCCCTTGGATACCTGAGTGGTCTCTAGCATCCAAATGGTTAACGCAGTGACACAATCTAATAAAGCCTGGCCCACCTTTACTGTTATTTTAAAGCAGTCCAAAGGTTCCCCATTGATTTAAATTGGGCTTTTAACATCTTGAGTGGTAGAGGTGACCTATTCGCATTCAAGAGATTAAAAGCAACATTTAAACTGATGTGAATTTTTATTTGTCCCCCTAGATGCAATTAATCTGTTTCATTTATAATGTAGTTTGATTAACTAGATTCCTATACATAAACTCCATAGCGTTTTTATATCTTGCAAACAATTGTGTCATAAAGGAGAATTTAAAAAAATCCTTCGGTTTAACCCTTAGGGTGTCAAAGATATCCAATGCACTTCAAAGCAATGCGTTGGACACCTCTGGCACTCAACGAGTTAAACAAGGCTTTTAACCGTGTGCACGCCAACTCTCCGCGAATGAGACCTATCTAGCATCTACCTATTTAAACCTATATCGTTTGCATATGGTGCAGATGGTTGTCCATCTAGCTACTTAAGTCTTTTGAGTGCCAAAGGGGTGCGCGAAGCATTCCATCCCACTGGCACTATAAAGGTTAAGTTCTATTTTAAGAATATGCATAAGTTATTAACTATGACAATTACAAATCGCCAGGGGTGTTATACATTACAGGATTAACCCTTTAAGAACCAAAGTGTTGCCCAAGACTTTGCGAAGCAAATGCTTTGCGCAACCCCCTTGTCCTTAAGGAGTTAACGTTTGCAACACGTTCCGAAGCAATACGTTGTACACCCATCTGGTCTTCAATCAGTTAACCCATAGAGCGCCAGAGGGGTGTCCAAAACATAGCTTTGGAATGCATTGGCCACAGTCTGCCACTCAGATGGCAGAAAGCTGACATTTCATAACGGCCATGTAAAATCAGCAAATACTTACCAATATGAAGTTGGCTGGGTCAGTGACAAATGCTAGCGTCCCCTTGTGTTGCCAGTTCTGAGAATTCAGCTTTCTGTACAAAGAGGAAAAACAGACCGTTATAGATCAGAAACCAAACAATGCAAGTGTGTACAATTAAACTTTCTGTATTCACTAGTTAACTGACTAGGGATTTCCAATACGGTAACCTATAAGTCAGGGATAGTCAAAGTGCCTCCCACCCAGCTGTTGTATTACAGTTCACACAACACATGTTACATAACCTTGATGGAAAGGTGATCGATAACAACATCAGATTTACACCGATGAAGTATATGGAGTATAAACAATATAGGGCGGGGATCTCTATTAAGATACTAGATTTTCAAAAATATACATACCTGTAAGGTGAGGATGGTGTTGCCCACACTGTGTTGCTCTTCTTCACCAAGGACTATTTGCAGGTCGAAGATATAGTCGATTACATGTTGTAGAATCTCCACTTGGCTAAGCTTGCTGCCTTGGGGGATTCCAGGAACCAACTCTTTGAGCTTGGAGTAACAGCCATTCATATCGTAGAGAAGACCCATGGGTTCATCCACACCTGGACCTTTGTGGCCGCTACCCCTGGCGATGCTCAGGCTCTGCTCAGACAAGCAGCATACAGCTTGATAGCAGCTAGCCATGGATCTTACTGGGCTAATAGCTTTCATGATGTTCTTATCGCAAAATTCAAAGGGTATGCAGGAGATCGTGACGATGTTTTGTGGATCTTGAGTTTCGTACTTAAAGCACTTCTGGCTCTTCAGATGGATGTTGAGAGATTTAATGTATACAGAGAAGACACAGGTCTCAGTATATATTTCTCTATAATCAGCAAGGCGTTATGGAATCTCTCAAGGTGTAGATCTTCAAAAGTTTCTTGATATTAAACTTCAGATGTCTATTTGAATCTTCAAGCTGTTGTATCTTTTCAGTACTGTGTATATGTCAAACTGGCAGCCTTGTGCTCTTTTTATAGGCAAACTGCCCCCCTCCTTCCCCCATGTAAATCAGACCTCCCTCTCTCTTCCCCCTCCACCCCTACTGGTTCATAATATTGAGATAACAGCTGGTTGAACACTTTCAAACAGCTTATCCTGAGGGTTGGACACTGTGTCATTAATGTCACAGAGAGAGGGACAAGGGGGAGGTGGGTGGAGTCTGATTCCTTAGACAGCTTTGTATGAGATTGACACTATTTTCATGCAAAAAATGCACATTTAATACAAATGATCCATGGGAATGAACGTCTGAAAATAAAAATCACACCTTATCTACAAACGTAAAGTGGAGCAATTCTAGGGCTAAAGAGTTACATCAGAGAGCTTAATTACAATGTCCCCATTGATTTAAAATGACTTTAACCCTCTGAATGCTCTCTAGCATTCAAGGGGTTTAAAGCCCCATTTAAATCTATGATACGTTGTATGCGTCCCATACAAAAAAGTTGCCCTGTCCCAGAGTTGTCTTTATTGTGTGAGTTTTAAAATTATATTTTAGTGCAAGAAATATATAAGAATATTATTTGTTTACTGTAAATACACACTCTAAATTGGGAAAAGGTTACTTTTAAATAATAAAAAATGCAAGCGAGGCAGATAGATTTGCACACCTATCAGGTAATCAATAGTTAACAATAGAAGTGCAGTTATAGCGCAAAGTAAGCCGTTTAACCCCTCGAGTGCCAGAGAGGTACTTAACATGTTTAACCCACGACTGTTGTTATTTCTTGATCTTAAAACATATTAGTAACCCTTTGAGTGTAAGAGGGGTACGCAGCACATTGCAAAACGTTGCGTACCCCTCTGGCACTCTAATGGTTACTAATATATTTTAAGATCAAGAAATAACAACAGTCATGGGTTAAACGTGTTAAGTACCTCTATGGCACTCAAAATGTTAAACTACTGAATGTAGTTCAATTAGTAGACCTTTAGTCAGCTATATTGACCCCTTAAGGGGTTAAACTGATGTTCTTTGCAACTTTTCACTCTTCTCCTTTTTTATTTAAACCTGTTTTCTTTAGTGTAAAAGCCATTATTCTATACCCTTTCTCTCTGCCTCTCTCTCCCCCTCACTCCCCCCTCTCTCTCTCTGACCTCCAGACTTTCTGGCGTCAGGATTATTATTCTGTGACCAGAGTGGGAACAGGCTGGGAACTGAATGAGCAAAACAGACAGACTAAGCGGGCTCTGTACTGGGTTTGGGAGTCAGATGTGCACACACACAAATATATAGTAGGTGTAATGCTAATTTTATAAATATATATATTATGTTAAAGTAAACATAACAGCTCTGCCGTCTGTGTGACTATTGATCTGTATCTGATTTGTGTTTATATTTAATAATGTGTTGTATTACATTGCTGTGTCTGTGAATCTGTATCTTATTGTTTTATATGTAATGTATGTATGTGTATATACAAACACATCTATATACATAGCAATAATACAGATTATGTTGTCCATATATACAAACACATCTATATACATGACAATAATACAGATTATGTTGTCCATATAAAATTATATAGCTCTACATATAAATGCAATTGAAAGAAAAACATATCTACAGGGGCACAGTTCATATATATATATATATATATATATATATATATATATATATATATATATATATATATATATATATATATATATATATATATATATATATATATATATATATATATATATATATATATATATATATCTCCAGATGTTTCACACACCACACACATTTCAATTCCTTGTTTTTTTTTCTGGCATACCAGCACATACTGATGTGTATTGTGCGCTTGTGTGTCCATGATTGTGCACATGTGTTCTGTGAGTCCTACCCCCCTTCTTCCCACTATCAGACAGCCTGGCGCCAGCCCGTGACGTCGCACCCTCATTCCCCCTCCCTTCCTAGGACGCGTCTCCATTGGCAACCATTCCATTGCCCACAGCCAACTAGAAGAGAGTAAGAGGCGGGTCTTCTGTCAAACAGCTGCAGCTGTGTAACCAGTCTTAAAGGGGCAACATAACCAATGGTTCACAGGCAATTATGCTTTCGACTTGACTTTAAAGGGGCAACGGTCACTTGACTACACACCCCTGTATACCCAGCTGCATCTGTATACATAAGGGGAAAGGTGTTTATAAGGACTAAACAAGATGTTAGAATGTCAATACAGCTGGGCATAAGCTTTATGTGACTATAATGTACACTTGTACAAAGAAACTACACTAGAGACTTAAAGCCTTGAAAATATGATGTACATTTGGTATTGATTGAGCTAAAGCAGTGGCTACCAAATGTATCCCCAAGTAACACAAACAAGTCCTCATGGACTTTAGGATTTCACTGATTTACCACATGTGAAGTCATCAGAGGCTTATTCATTAAATCAGGTATGGTCAATGGTGGCCTTCCTGTTCTTGTTGGACCACAACTACCATCAGACCTCAGCTGTCCTTGGATGGCTGAGGATAATTGTAAATGTAGTGCAATAGCAGTGGGATAGTCGTTGATGTGCACCACTGATTCAGCATGACCTACCTATGTTCAATAATTGAAACCATTGAAGGAAAATATCATCTAGCATAGGTATATTCAATTATTAGACCACTAACTGTTGTGGACTACAACTCCCATAATTCACAACCATCAATTGGAGGCCCAACAATTGTCTACCCTCAACCTTATCATAATGTGACCAGATATCTGTTTTAACTGCTTGGATGCTAGCAATGTTTTCAAAGCATTGTGATGTTCGATGACATTTTCATAAGTGTCCCACATGAAAAAAGCAGAAATGGAGCCCCCAGAAAGCATATATAAGACAAGGGGCTCAATTCTATTCCCCACAGTAAAAAAAAAAAAAAAACTGACTGTGGTTTTGAAAGCACAGTTTGGTATTCTACTGGGCTGTCAAAAAACACAGACAAGTACAAATGCCCAATGCATGCAAAATTTGCACCAACTGGACACAATAAAAAAGTAGTTGAATTTGGCATTCTAAAATATGTGATGAAGTCAACACAAATTAAGGGACTCACTTTTTTAGTGAAAAAGCTGCAACATCAAAAGTAGGAACTGAGTCCCTAATGTGCGTTGAAAACCACAGATGTGTATTAAAACTGGTTTCGAACACACACTCGCATGCGTGGCTAGAGACCCCCTAAGTCCTCAGCACCCTGGTCAGCTACTGTCCATCTTCAATCTTCTTTCTTCTGTCTTCTTCTCTTCTGTCTTCTAATCTTCGTCTTCCAAAATCTGTAGTTGAAAAGCGCAATGTAAGATGTGTCAAAAAATATGCCCCAAAGATATGAGTGTCTTAACCCTTTGAGTGCTGGAGGTGTACCCCACAGGCACTCAAAGGGTTAAATGCATACTGGCATATCAAGTCGAAATAAAATGCAGCCATCACAAATCATAAATAGATGCTGGCATTACTTCCAAAAAAACTTTGGCAGTCATTTTATGTTTCAAAAAAATCCAGACATCCCAAGGGTTAAAAAGACAACGCTGCCGACACTGCAGGGATGCAGAGTAAACCCCCCCCCCCTTCATACCTCTTGGGCCATTGCCCGAGCCAGAATTAGGGAATTTTGAAGAGAGACTGTTTTTAATATGGCCATTCTCTGTTCAAAATGGTTCCCATGCTACAGTTGGCTGGGATGTGTGCTTACCAGCCAATCAGCTTCTAGCAGGTTTAGTTATTCCTTATTTAGAGTGAGTTGTGGGAACAAAAATCTGCAATGAGCATTTGGCCACAAAGTGGATTTTAGCCACCAACGCTGGTTGGTCCATGTACTGGTCCAGCTATAGGATAGCATCGGTATTCAAGTGGATTTCTTGCTCTGTGTTTTTTTTCCCCTTTCAAACTGTTTTAACGGAGAGAATAGTATTGAGCCCTAGATTTTAGACACAGAAAACAAGCAGAAAATTTTTACAGTGGCTAGCATGGAATATAAGGTATTTAAGCGTGTACAACCATTGATAATTCTTGAGGCCTTAGTGTTCCTTCAAAGTGACCAAACCACCGATTGATCCATTTGTATTCAAGCAGAGATATCCTGAAAACATGCACTGATAGTGATGCTTGAGGACTGGATACTCATGCTCTTTATAGCTATAGCTGGTGAAATTTGCCTTTTGTTCATGTATCTGGTATCCGAGGACAAATTTGGTAAGCTCTGTACACTAAAGTAGTTTTAGCCCTACTTTGCCACAGCCAAACGAATCAATATTCAGACTGGCATTTTCAATGCAGCACCATATACACATATGAATAACCTATGTCTGGCCCTCTCCTCTTAAAGGTATGATCCCATATGTGATTGGTTCTCCTTCATTGCAGATACAGAAAAGCCAATCACATGTCACAGGGTCATGTACTGAAAAGGAGAATGATGGACCATGTGGATGTTGACCATACAGGATTGGCTGATGCCCACTCCGGCCAGTCAAGAATTTGACCATTAAGATATGCATTTCAAAGATTCAATCAATTGTTTCAAAAGTTTGTTTGGTGGCCCCACAGTCTGTTTGATGGAAATAAGAATTGTTCTTCAAACAACAGCTGAAGAGAGAAGGTTGCCAAACCCTGCAGTAAGCTGCTGTGGGATATAGTCTACATATTCTACTCTATATGTATTTTACATCAATCACGTACTGTATGTAACAATAAAATAACACGAAAACGTGCAGCTAGAAAATAGTGGTTGAAGCTAGCAGATCTCAGTGGTTTGGTTGGCTTGCCCCCCACCCCCAACTAAAAAGATATTCTTTGGTATTTTACTACACAGGTCTACAAGTGCAGTTAATAGGGTATATTTTGAGATAACCAACCTTATGCACATTAGATTAAAAAAGAAAGACAAAGCCACTGATTGACTCACCATCACTGAAACAGAGATATCCTCAGTAGGTCACCTCTTAGTGGCACTTGAGGACCAGATTTCCTATGCCTGTTCTGGAGGAATTGAAAGGGGTAACATACAGAAGATATGTGTTTCAAGGACTGGCATTTACTAAATAGCAAATAAATTGCAATATCAGTACATGTGATATTACCATATTTTTATGAATACTCCAACAATCCCATTTATCAAAAGATTTAACCCATTTTCTCTTTTATTTATGTATTTCTGCCAAGGCAAAGATCTAATGAAATCACAAAGAGAGCTGTACTATTGCAGGGGTATGAATGGGTACGTTAGCTTTCATGTAAAAACTATGATACACCATTGATAATACTTTTCACCTACAGGTATGATGTGCTCCTGTACTCATGCCTTGTGAATCTCAGAACTGTGACCTGCAATTTAGGTGCATAATGCTGTAATATCAACCCCCACACTTATTCTGTGGTGTAGGGACTATCCACCATGATGTAGTATGGTCTTGCCCAGGCGTGGTCGAATGCTTGAATCCCATCATGATGTCAACATTTTGTGGTGCGTTGTTATATGTATTTATGTACCATGTAAGCTCTTTAATTACATGCATATGGTGTTTGGTGCCAATTAAGAAGAGATTGCCAGCTCTCTATCTGCAGAATGTTATAAAGTGCATTCAACAGGAATGAGATGGATGCATTAAGGAGGTACCTAGCTGTGTAGCATTCACATATATCTTGCTGGATGCAGATTCTCCCATAGTCTTCCATCAACAGATTTACATGTAGTGTATAGCAGATAGGAAGGCACACTAAGGGCAACAGTTGAAGTGCAAAAATACTTTAGATTTTAAGCATTTGAACAGAATCCCTTCTTCCAGTGTTTCAGTTTGTTAATTACTTGTCACCTTGGATTATCCAAACTGTAAAGCACTGAGTGTACTTGTGGCTCTATATAAATAAATATATTCATTTAACAATCAGACCTGTGATGCCCTTCCCAGTCCCAGTGTCTTAAAAGCTTAGCAGTTAGTGTTATTTTATTATTCCAGATGAAGGGATGCATTAAGCCCCCCAAAACTTTGCAAATGTACTTTAAATACATTTCTGCTTTTGCTGAGCTGTCTGCACTTCAACCTGAGTGTGATCTCCTATCTGCGATACACATAAAGTGCTTGTGGTCAGAGGTGCATCCTGCAGATTGTCCTAAAGAAACTGCAAAATAGTATTGGAGCCTGCAGTCTGTCCTAAAGAGCTTGCATATCCCTGTTGGATCCTGCAGGCTGTGTTAAAGAGCTTGAAATTCTTGGACATTGCAGAGTACCCTTAAAGGGATAGTAATGTTTCATAATAAAAGCAGCACTGATTAATCATCATATTATTTGGACTTTGGAGAGTGTTATTTCAATTCTGTCAGAGTTGTAGTTCAAGAGTAATTCAATGACAAAGTATCCCCCTCACGCCCCTTTTACTGATGTAACACTGCTCAGTCAGAGCAGAAGGGAGATGCCCAGGTAGATTGCAGAGAGGGACAATCTTCAATTAAGATAAGGGAAAAACCTGAAAAACTTGTCAAGGGGGGCAGGGCTTTCATTATTCTCATAGGAAGAAGATTGTCCCCTGCTGTTATCTGTCTGGTCTATGGACTGCATTCCACATCTGAGAATAGATGGCTTACACTAGGTAAAAGAGGCGGGAGGGGAAACTTTGCTTGTGAATATCTCTCAAACCATAAAGGTTTGAGAGATAAGACTTTTATCGTTCTTCGTGTTTTTTTAATGCCTACAAAATAAAACATAGATAAAAAGAAATATTACTATCCCTTTAAGAGCTTGCTGTCACTGTTGGATCCTGCAGACTTTTCTACAGAGCTGTAATCAGTGTTTGATCCTGTAGGCTGCTCTAAAGAGTTTGCGATCAGTGTTGGATCAGCCCTAAAGAACTTGAAAATCAATGCATTCTGCAGACTTTCCCGAAAAAGCTTGTCATATTTTTGTTGCCCTATATACAATTTACCCTAAATACTTTCTTGGGTCAATATGCAGGATTTATCAGATTGCATGGCCAGCAACTATTTGTTTGGGAGGGTCTCCACAGTTTGTATACACCTGTTCTAGACAGAAAGGGGACTTTGGACAAAAGCACATGTTATTTGAAAGAGGTGTGTTAGTGCCTTAAATGTAATGTTTGAACTTAGGGCTGTATATACCAAAGCAGTAAACAGGAGTGTCTGCTTAGCACAAAGACACCTGGTCCCCAACAGTCTGGAATTCCATGTCGGTCCAGGACCGTCGTGGGTCCTTAAGGTGTTAAGATTAATTGGAGCTGCTTTTATTTTGAAACGTTACTATCCCTTTAAATGGAAAGAATAACCACAATGTCCCAGATTTACTAAATGGAAAATTAGCCATTTACGTGTGATGTAGGGGATTAGCAAAAACATTTTCACTCATTTTCTGTTTGGTTTGACTTATATATATACCTAACAGGATGCATTTCCCTGGATTTCCACTGGTGTCTCGGAATGGTAATACAATGTTTTCCTGACATTTTTACCAGAATGAAGGAAGCCCAGGAAAAGAACTACAGCACTTTTCACAGATAATACCCTATACATGTTGGGTCGCCCATTCATACCTGTGAACACTCCGGATCCCCCCCTAAGACTCTGGTTTTCAGATTCAGTTACATGTCTCCAAGGATAGAGGCTGAATCTCCAGAATGGAGAGCTCTGCTAAACCCACCCACTTTCCACCCCCCTTTTTCCCCACACATTCTGCCCACTGTCACCTATTCCTCCCACTTTCCTTTCCATTTCTATGCAAACCCCGCCTCCCATCCCTGCAACTCAGTAACATCCTGAGTAAGCTCCACCCACATTATGACATAAATAGTGTAATTCAGACACACCCTGCTCAATCCCCACCCCCATATGACACAAAAAGCATCTCATGGACACTCTTATCCCCAGCACTGGGTGTTTCTCTGAGATCCTTGAATATGAAGTCTCCCAGTTATGCTCCCATTCATTTCCCTAGGGATTGATTTACCATTAGTTTGAGTTGGCAACCCAGAGTGTCACATTTTGAGGGAACCTCATCTGTGACAATCACACCCACATTATGAGTTCAGGTGTGATTAGAGCAATCCCAGCACCTCTGCTGTAGACAAATGCTCCTGGTGGTCAGTTTATTTTCCAGTGTTCATATCCATTTACTGGCTATTATTTAAACCTTTTAATGCTGGAGAGGCATACTTGGGAACTCTCCGGTTTTGCCCAGGAGACTCCGGGTTTGACAATGAATTACCGGGTCTCCTGGGCAGAGTCAGATTCTCCAGATGTGGGGAAACCCTGCCAACTTGTTCTCAATCCCACCCTGTTCCTCCCACTCCGCGCCCTCTTCTACCCCGTCCCCAGTGTATTCTATATATTTTTTTTATGTTTAATAGTTCCGCCCCTTGTGATTAAGTCCCGCCCCTTTTTAATGATGCAAATTGCGTCATTTCTCTACCCTCATTGGCACTAGAGGGCAGCCCCAAGTAAGAAGTTCCCAGGTATGTATAGAGGTCTTCAGTACAATGCTTTATATAGCATTCAAGGAGTGCCTTTATGTTATAGGATAACAGTGCTTTCTTGTCAGACGACAGTTGATGGGTCTGGGGGTGGAGTTATGTGAGGAGTGGGTTGAGACAGTGGGGAGAGATTCACTAAGCGGTGATAAAGAGGAGCACTAGGCTAGGTTGAAGGAATCTTAGTGCATAGGCTCCATAGAATAACACAGGAATTGGTATACTTGGGAACTTTCTTTTTTGGTGCCACTGGAGGGAGGTATAATTGCCGTGAATCATGGCAAAAAGGGGCTGGGTTTATCCACAAGTAGGGTAAAGCTTTCCAGGGGCATCACAAAAATAGCGGGAAGTGGGAGGAACTGGGTGGGGAAGGAGGAAAAGTGGGCAGTGTTTTAAAGAACACTCCCCACATCTGGAGAATCAGCCTCTGTCCTGGAGACCCGGTAATGCACTCTGAAAACCGGAGTCTCCATGGCAAATCCGGAGAGTTCCCAGGTATGGTATTTGGAGAAGTGATAAAATGGAGCCGTAATCTCTGCTTTGTCACCTCTTTATCACCGCTTAGTGAATCTCCTCCCATAAGCGGACTAAGAGAATCCAGGGTGCCTAGCTTAGGGGTGGTTATGATGTAAATCCAATGGTGAATGTGCTTATTCCAGTACCCGGACTGAATTTCTTGTCTACTTTCTTGTAAATAAAATATTGTTTCATGTTATTTTCACAGTGCATAGCAGAGGCGGCCAAAATACAATCCATACAGCCATCAGTTCTGGCCTACTGTACAGAGCAGTGAAGAAGCACAGAGTCACCTCTGTCTTTCTCTCAAAAGGAAGAGTGATACATTTTATCACAAAGTAAAACACTGATACAATGTATCCCCTTTTTCCTGTGCAGAGAAAACAACAACACAGTTGTTAATAATATGTATGATCAGACAGCCGGACATACTGTACCTGTCATTTTCACTCACAAAGTACATCTCACGCTCTGTTACCCACCTGGAAATGTATCATTCTGTTTGGAGATGCTGTACATCTATGACCCTTCAAAAAATTTGTTAGAGATTTAGCCCTCCAACCGAAATAATTATTCACCCTTGGTTTAAATCCAGGAAATGAGCAGTATAGGTAATCTCACCCTACATTTCTAAAGTTATAGTTTATAGGATTTTACAAAACAAAATGTAAAAATCCATTTACACATACACATTCTAACCCTTTGAGCATCACTCTCTACTGGTATTCAAATAGTCAAAATATAGCAGTAATATCTTGTAGACATGAGTCAGGATAACAGCAGCCCTCAGATCCCAATATCTGTTGCCTAGTCTGTAGCCTAGTAATTATACACACTGGCCTTTATGCACAAAAGAAAAGACCTAGGGCAAACCAACTTCACCATAGGGGAAATTGACAACGCTCATTGATTATATGTGTACTAGTTGAACAGCCCGTTACACAGGCCACAGTGCCACTGTCACCTGGTCGCAGGGCAGTCACGTGCAGTGGAGACTGCCCGCGCCGCGGCTGATACAGAGCTGGGCACTCCGCGCAGCAGTGTCTAATGCGCATGTCGTGCATTACACACGAATTAGCGAATTATTATATAGGATTTTAACCCCATGATTTCTAGAGCTATCTTCAAAGCATTGTGAAGCATTTTATTTCTCCCTTTGGTTTACTCCAAAATAATATTTTTTTGCTTTTGTGCTTAACCCCTTGAGTGCCAGAGAGGTACGCAATGCATTGCCAATGTTCTAAGGGAACTGGAACACTTCTGGAGCAAATCAACTGCACCACTGGGGACAAATAAAAATCCTCCCACTGGTTTATATGCAACTTTTAACCAATTGGAGACTAGTAAGGTCTCAATTTGTCGTGAACCTCTCTAGCATTCTAGAGGTTAAATACCCCATTAAAATAAATGGGAATTTGGGTAATTTTGATTCTCCCCTTTGGTACAGTTGGTTTGCCCCAGAATTGCTCTTTTTTATGTTCCCAATAAGGATCTGAACACATAAACCCTTATCTTCAATTCTTACTTCTGAATTGTCACATACATCTGCTCTACTGTAAACTCCATCTTCCCTGTGAAGGAATCTTGGAAACAGTGTATAAATAGGGTATAATGTTTAACATGAAGTCTAAGGTTAAAACTAAAATATGTTATCTCTCAACCTTCAGAAAGAATGTCAAGTCGAAACACAGTAATGTGTATTAACCCCTTCACTATCACAAGGGTTAGCAAAACACACACATTGAAACATGTATGATTCTATTTATCCTACAAGAACCAACTACCATTGTTTAGCAATGTGTTGACTACATCTGGTCTTCAAGGGGTTAAATCAATCAGTTTTGATAATTTATATTGGTACACTCACACACTTAACCTCTTAAGAACCAGATGTGTTAGAAATCTCAGGCAGCATTCAGAATAGTGTGTTTTGTGACACATTTTACTAACTTAGCAATCAGAATGTAGTTCATTTTCCAGGCATGGCTACAGTTTACAGTGTATCACTGATACTACAAGCACATTCAGTTTACATTCCATCACTGAACCCCACAAGTAAAATTTAATTTTTATAAACTGCCTCTGTTCAATATAAACTTTTATAGGATTTCACAGACCCTACAAGTAGCATTATGTTTTCACAGACAGATGGCCCTGTGTTCCTCTGGCGCACAAACGGTTACAAATGTAAACTCTACCTGGGAATTCAAATTCTAATTATAATTCTAATAAAAAAGCAATTAGCAGAATTTAACCGTCAGTATGTTATAAAAGCAAACCACTCCCCCATGAACTTTTGTCTCATACAACTCCATGGAGTGCCATGAATGTAGTCCCAAATGCATGCACACAAATAGTTAATATTGTTCGGGTTTCTCGCTCCCAGCCCTGAGCGCTCTCTCCCCTCCCTGCTGAGCCCAGGTGCTGGGAGGGACACTGAACAATGCAGAGGCCGGCGTCAGTCTGTCTGCTGCCCGGCCGCCCCCCTCCCTCCTCAGCTGCAGCTGCGCCGGGACCCCGCCCCCCCAACCAGCCTGCTCTGGACCCCACAAAGAGATCTTTATACGGGACAGTGCAGGCTAAGTATAGTGAGACTGAGTATGCCAAGGGCTGTGTAATGATGCGGAGTGTCTGTATACTGGCAGATTGGCATATTGCAATGTATAGTTATGTTGACAATCTGTGGACAAATGTCTGCAAAGTATAACGATGCTGAATAGCTATACAGACCTCATACTGTGAGTGCCAATAGAGTAAGCAACACATTGCAGATCAATGCATTCTTCAACCCTCTGGCACACAAATGGTTATCAATGCTGAGTAGTTATACAATCTTGGATTTTTTTGAGAGGTACACTTTTGAATATATATATATATATATATATATATATATATATATATATATCTCCTATATGGTACATTTCTCCAAAAATAACAAAATACTTTTATCCTGAAAAATAGCTCTGTATACACTGGTAATAAATGTTTTTCTGTACAATAACTCTGAGGGGGTACATATGAGTAAACATTCATACCAAAATTAACCTTTTAAGTGCCAGAGGGGTGCACAATGCATTGCTCTCCCATCTGGCACTCAAAGGGTTAATATTAGGGACTGGGTGTACGCTCTGTCTAATGGTTATGGACCATATTCAGGGCAACTAAATATTCCCCCCCACCCCAAACTCTCCTTTGTTTAACCCTTTGTGTGCCAGAGTAGTACGCACCCCTCTGGCACTCAATGGGTTAAATGGGACTTTTAACCCCTCGAATGTCAGAAAGGAGCATTGGGAATTTTAGGGGTTAAAAGCCCCATTTAAATAGATGTGGCTTTTTTTCTCCCCTATGGCAACAATGTGTCACTAAAAAGTCGCTATTCAATAGTTTATTGCGAATAGGCTGCCTCCGCCACTTTAATATTTATGCGCAATATCATTTTTTTGTGGTATCTATCTTATTTCCGTTACTATTTTTGATACTTAGTGCATGTCCCTTGAATATTCTGGAAGTTCCCTTTTGATCCATCTCATGAGTCATTCATTTTACATTTTTGACATTATTTTTTTAATAACTAAGTGCAACTGTGTTGGAGGCTCTCACATGCTAACTTGTGGTGTGGCCAGAGCAATCTCAATGCCTCTGCACTAGACTACAGCTCCTGAATTATACAGGCTGATTTATTTATCAGTTTACTTATCACCTTTACTGACTTTATTTAACCCTTTCAGTGCTAGAGGGGTATGCAACGCATGGCAAAACAATGCATTATATACACCACTCTGGCTCTGAAAGGGTTAAACCTTTAGCTGCTCGGCAATGTGTTGGAGACTTCTCTAGTCACCAAAAGTTTAACCCTTTGAGTGCCAGAAGGGCATCTACATTGGCACGCAATGGTTAAAAGCTTCATTTTTTTCTCAGCTTGTCCATTATTGCCAAGGTGTATTTTCTATGCCACATAAAAGTGGAAGAGCCTAGAGTCATAAAATGGTGGCATGGTCATTGATGGGTTTAAGGGTACCTACCTAGAAAGGGTTTGCCTAGGGAAGCCCTAGGTGTAAATTACATCCCTGGCCCTGTTTACCACCATGTGCTAGCAGGACACAAGGAAGCTAGGATGCATGTACTAATATGATTCCACACTAAACGAGATGCTGTTACCATTTTTTCATGCTGTGCCTACCTAATGCTTATGCCTAACACCTGTGTTCTCCTCCCTAAACTGCTTGCTTCAAGAGGAAAGTAACATGGGAGTGTTTGGGTGTCGCAGGGCATTCAATTCCTGTGTATCTTGCTTTGTGCTATGGACACAGAAGACACAGGAGTAAAATGCATCCATGTTCCTGCACATGGAATATAGGATGTGCCTCATTGCACTAAAATCTTAATGATGGCAGACTCGGGGCTGGATTCAAATGCAGGAGATAAATGATACCTCACGTTTTATCAAAAACTTTCCTATTGAGGTCTGTGAGGATACCTGGAGATAAAAACAGAGCTAAAATTAGCACCTGCATTTGAATCCAGCGCACTGAGAGCCAGTATGCACTAAACCATTCATACACACTTGCACATACCCTGATGTGTAGATGCATAATATTTATGCCAACATGGTGCATAAAATGAGCTGCACTGGCAAATTTGTGGTTTTCTTGTCTGTATCTTTGTAACAACAAAAATGCACAGTACAGTTATAATGGACACATTGCAGAGTGTAACAATGCTGAGTATCTATACACTTATAATAAACATGCTGTTTAATGATGCTGAACAATGTATAATGATGCTGAATATCTATGCACTGATCATGAACACTCTGTACTATATATAATGATACTGAGTATCTATACATGGAAAATTAACATGCACTGCACTGTATAATGATATTGAGTATCTATATTGATAATACACATGTTGCATTGTGTAATGATTCTGAGTATCTATAAACTGATAATGATATGAACACACTGTACTGTATAATGATACAGAATATCTTTCTATACAGTGATAAGGAACACTTTGCACTGTATCATGATGCTGAATATCTATACACTCTGATAATTAGCACACAGCATTGTATAGAGATGTAGAGCATCACTGAGGTCAGGTTCCCAGGCTGCTCTTTGGCAACAGCTGTTTCCTGCTATCTGATGTCACCTTGAAGGACAGAGAACATCAAGCTTCCTGCAGAAATTTTGCAGATTGAATGATCTTTCTCACGCCCCAATATGGGCAGCTGAACATTATTTGAGGACAGAGAGTGGGCTCAAGAGATAACCTTAGTGGCAGTGTCATGTTATGCCCATACTCCCTTATGTGTCACCCTGTAGTAACAAGACCAGGCTTCTGTATTCCATCACTCCCTACTGTGTCACCCTGTAAAAGGAGGGACCGACTCCTTATCCCATGGTCCACTTGTGTCTGTGTCACAATGTCAACCTGGATGGTGAGAGGGGGCAGTGATCAGATTAATTGTCCGTAAACGAAGTGATAATGGGACAATCTCCATAACAATGACACCAGTTCACACTGCATTTACAGGAGGGGCCAGGGGGAGCACAGCTGCTGCTGGTCACTTGCTCTACATAACTCTCTCTGGATCACAAGCTCTTTCGGTCATTCTCATATAACCCTTATGAATAAACATATGAATAGATTGCAAGCTCCCGCAGCCAGACCCTGATAGTATTCTCGCCTACTATTATGCCTCTAACGTCAAGCCCAATTGAGCAGCTCCTTAAAGGACACCTCTTAATCATACCTGGGAACTTTCAAAATGAGCTTACCTTGAAATCTTTGGCATTGTAACCCTTAAAGCTTCCCATAATGTAGATTGTATGCAGTATGTACCTGCATGCTCTAACCCAGTGGTTCTCTAGTCGGTCTGCAAGGAACATCTAACATGCTACTGCTTAGAGGTCTCACTGCCTAAACACAAACAAGACAAGCAGGGCATCTTCCCCTATCTTTCTAGTACAAATGGCACAAATTTATAAACTAAAGAAATATTTAATTGGGGCAAATCATATTATAGGTAATCAGGGGAGGGTTACAGGCAGGTAATTGCCCCCTGGGCCAGTCATATATCTGGACCATTGGGCCACAGACTCACTCAGTCTACCATTAGCTGCTGTAAATGGAGCTACACTAGTGATACCACAGAGCTTACTACTGAAATGGAGCTACACAAGTAGCCTAACCATTTCCATTGTTAGCTCTGTGGTATCACTAGTGTAGATTTACTTAACCCCTTAAGGACCACTGACGTACACGGACCGTCACGCTGGTCCGGCACTTAAGGACCAGTGACGGTCCTGGTACGTCACGTACTTTTACTCACCACACTCTTGCAGGAGCGCGGTAAGTAATACCGGTGACTGAAGTTGATCGCTCCAAGATCGGAGCGATCTCTTTCAGTCCCTCATTCGGCATGCCGGCACACGTGATCAGTTACGTGGGACGTCATGTCGAACTTCCCTATCTTCCCGCTGGTCCTTAAGGGGTTAAATTGTAAGTTCTGTGGTGTAACTAGTGTAGCCCAGTTTCTATCGTAAGCTATGTGGTATCTCTTGCCTTACTTCTCATAATTAATGTCAGTTTTAAAATTAGCAAAAGTGGGTAGGCTGGGACAGTGGCTTTAATGATAGTAGAAATGGGCCACTTGATTGTATTTGCCCCCCCCCCCCGGCCACAAGTTGCCAGCTCTCCCCAGTAGGTAACACAGAACTCTCTCACCCTGACAATTTAGTCCTTCACCCTGACACTTGGTCCTAAAGCCTGAGTCTCAGGGTCAAAGAAAAAAATAGCTCACAGTGCTAACTCGCCATAATATATAATATAATTCATAAAGTTTGAATAGAGGCATAACTAGAAGCCACCGGGCCCTGGTGCAAGAATTGCAATGGCCCCCCCAACCACATTGGCCCCCCTCAACTACATTGGCCACCTCCATATTGCCCCTTCCACATTGCCCCTTTCACAATGCCCCCATCTCCACATTGCCCCTCATTCTCCACAGTGCCCCTTCATCTCCACAATGCCCCTCTTTCTCCACAATGCCCCGATCACAATGCCCCTCATTCTCCACAATGCCCCTTCCACATTGCCCCTTCTACAATGCCCCATCACAATGCCCCTCATTCTCCACAATGCCCCTTCCACAATGCCCCCATCTCCACATTGCCCCTCAATCTCCATAATGCCCCTTCCACAATGCCCCTCATTCTCCAAAATGCCCCTCATTCTCCCCAATGCCTCTTCCACAGTGCCCCTCATTCTCCACATTGCCTCTTCCACAATGCCCCTACTGACCGCCCCCCTCCTCCTACCTTGATTCCCTGGTGGTCTATTGGTGTGAGATGACAGATCTGTGCCTCATTCGGCACAGACCTCTGTCTGGAACTCAAGCTCCCGCGACCTCTGTCTGGAACTCAAGCTCCTGCGCGGTTCTTAGTTATGCAGAGCGCTGGGAGATTATGTCATCACCCAGTGCTCTGCATTACTAGAGCGCCGGCTGCCGGGAGATCATCTGTGCTGCAGGCGCGTGGCGAGGGTGTTGCAGGGGGCGGCCGGGCCCGTCACTCTCAGTGACGGGCCCGGTCGCATATGCGACCCATGTGACCCCTATTGTTACGCCACTGAGTTTGAATAAGAATAAAGTGATGGATAAAAAATAGCAGCAAGGAATGAGAGGGTTCTCCAGTCCCCCAAGTTTTAGCCCGAAACCTAAAGGTGCAGACACAAAACAGAAAAACAGACCTGCGCTCCTCTAAACAAGATGCAAATGTGTGCCCTGTATTGTGTATATATAATACTACTGTGTTAATGAATCTGAGAATGTTGGCATGTCTTGGCTTGCACACACCTTGTTTGTTTGTAATTAATTATTCCTCATATGGCCTGTGAGGGTGGGAATATGCTACCTATAAGGAGGGCTGGTGGATCCACAGTCCTCTTGGACAGGTACCCACTTACTGCAGGCCTACAAAAGTTTATTTATACCAAGTAAGTCCTTCTTTTATACCTTTTTAAATAGTTGTATGCCTTTTGTTTTTAATTGCAGACACTGGGAACCCCAAGCGTCAAAAAACATTATACCAAAAGGGTCCTCCCCCTACGAGTTTATTATAAGATATCCTCAGTGATTATTTTTAATTTAGATAGGGCTTTATAGGTGTACTAGTGTAAAAGCCCGTGTACACGGGCCAGCAGAACTACAACTCCCAGCATTCTGTGCATTCGTGCAGTCTTTACTGCGCATGACTGCATCGTACAAACATATCTGGCCTGTGTTTGGGCAGTCTCTACTGCTCATACGTTCGGACAGTCTCTACTGCACATGAATGCATTGGACAAACATACATCTGGCCTTTTATTATATGAAGATTAGATTAGGACTTGCCATATATTGAGGTAGCCTGACGAGGCTGGCAAGCTTGTACATTGTTTGGCCAAATTATAGAACAAAATCCTAGTATAGAGGAGCCGCAGTGGCGTAACAATAGGGGTCGCAGGGGTCACACATGCGACCGGGCCCATCACTCTCAGGGGCCCGGCCGCCCCCTGCGACACCCTCGCCACGCGCCCGCAGCACAGATGATCTCCCAGCAGCCGGCGCTCTAGTAATGCAGAGCACTGGGAGATGACATAATCTCCCAGCACTCTGCATAACTAAGAACCGCGTGGGAGCTTGAGTTCCAGACAGAGGTCTGTGCCGAATGAGGCACAGATCTGTCATCTCACACTGCTAGACCACCAGGGACTCAAGGTAGGAGGAGGGGGGCAGTCAGTAGGGGCATTGTGGAAGAGGCAATGTGGAGAATGAGGGGCACTGTGGAAGAGGCATTGTGGAGAATGAGGGGCATTGTGGAAGGGGCATTATGGAGATTGAGGGGCAATGTGGAGATGGGGGCATTGTGAAAGGGGCGATGTGAAGAAAGAGGGGCATTGTGATGGGGGCATTGTGGAGAATGAGGGGCATTGTGATGGGGGCATTGTGGAAGGGGCAATGTGGAAGGGGCATTGTGGAGAATGAGGGGCATTGTGATGGGGGCATTGTGGAGAAAGAGGGGCATTGTGATGGAGGCATTGTTGAAGGGGCAATGTGAAAGGGGCAATATGGAGAATGAGGGGCATTGTGGAGATGAAGGGGCACTGTGGAGAATGAGGGGCATTGTGGAAGGGGCAATGTGGAGATGGGGGCATTGTGAAAGGGGCAATGTAGAAGGGGCAATATGGAGGTGGCCAATGTAGTTGAGGGGGGCCAATGTGGCCAGGGGGGAGCCATGGCAATTCTTGCACCAGGGCCCGGTGGCTTCCAGTTACGCCTCTGAGGAGCAGAAGTCTGTTTTTCTATTTTGTGTCTCAGGGTCAAACTCTGTCTTCCCAGTCATGCTCTTTAATAATAACAACCCCTCATTTATCATACTATGACCAGAAAATCCTAATGGCCTCTACAAATTTTGCACTTTTCCCTGAGTTCACAAGATAACAACTTAACTCGGTACAGGATGCCACGTACATGGAAGCAGACATTACAGTATCTGTTAGCATGGTCGTCCGCGGGGGAGGCAAGAGATGAAAATCCCCCCCTGGATTTTCATCTCTTGCCCCCACCCAGAATTTTCATCTCTTACTCTTGCCCAGTTGCCCTTTAAAAAATGTGGCTTGCTGGTAAGCTTGCGTTATTTCTACAACAGGAGAACCGCGCTGCAGCCAATGAGAGAGGAGAGTTACCAGATACTCCTCTCTCATTGGCTGCCAACTATACATGACGGGCATCACGTCGCAAAGGGGATCACCGCGGGCAGCAGGAGGATCAATGGCGAGTGTGAGGCTCTACAGACCCCGCTGAGGAGGAGGACGCCTGGCCTGCAAATTGTTTTTTTCAAGGAGGCGCAGTGCAAGGAATCTGACAAGGCAAGAAGGGTAACATTAAGGTCTGAGGTAGGAATGTGGGCGAGAATAATGAACATTAGGAGTGTGAAAACGATGATAAAGATTATAAAACTGCTTGGTTTGGGGGAATTTGGATGGGAAAAAGAGACATTTACAAATCTGCAATGGGTACTAGACAACCAGCTGTGGAGAGAGTCAGATCCTATCAGAATGGAGACAGATGGGGTATGGGTAGATGACGATAGGGAAGAGACCTGAGAGAGGCTGTGAAGAGACAGGCACGTATTTGGCGTGTGGGGAATAGACAGGCACCTGGCTGGAAGGAGAAAGAGAACAGTGCAGGGAAGAAGTATGGTGTGATTTGAGGTGGTGAGATCTAGATAAGGAGAGACACATTAGGTGGTCAAGTAGGTAACTGGCTGTGTGTGTGGGGGAGGCCCGTGGTAGACACAATTGGTTGTGGGGAGGGGAGTGCACTATTGGGGGGCAATGTGAGGGCAATATGGAGATGATGGGGGGCAGTGTGGAGATTAGGAGCATTGTGGAGGTGTCCAATAGAGATGGCCAATGGGGGGGGGGCATTCAGATTTCTGTCCCTACAGGCTCCTGAGATGTAAATCCGGCCCTGGCTAGGAGCACACTCTCTTTTAATTTTTTAAGACCAGAGGGGTGTGCAATGCATTGCACACACATCTGATCCTTAAAGGGTTAAGTGCCAACTCCTCAGCATCCTCAAGAATATCACCACCACAATACCCCATTGCATATCACTTGATGTAGTTCCACCAATATTATAAGCTTTTAAAATCATATTCAACAAGTGATAGAGGAGCAAATCTGAAGCCAACCAATTGTACCACAGGGGATAAAATATCAATTCCCTTTATTTAAATGGTCACTTTAACCCATTGAATGTTAGAAATGTCAGCAGGTGTACATGAGTTGATCCTGCCCACAAACACGGAATAGGCCCCAATGAGAGCTTCTCCTCTGTGATACTGTGAGTCTGGCTCCTAAATTTCTGATCTAGCTCATAGAGTCAATTGCAGATTGTGTTTTTCAAGGCAGCACAGCATCTGACAAGGCAAGAAGGGTAAAGGTAAGGGTATACTGTGAGGTTTGGAGTAGGAGGGTGGGCGAGATGAACAAGAAAGCTGGGAGCCTCTCAGGTGATGACTCAGGCGGGAACGGCGGGTGATACGTGGGGTGGAAGCATTTGCTGCGCCTGCTTGTCTCTCTAGTTTGTCTCTTTGGTCAGTCTGATGGGAGACAGACGCCCCCAACAAAAGAAATATAATTAAACATGTAGATAAGGCTGCCCAAAAAACAAAAATTATATATATATATATTTGCAGCAGCAGTCATTCACAGAGTTTATAAATGGTGATAAATTAAAGGAATATGCTTAAAAAATCTCTAAAAATGCAAATATTAATAATATAATTAAAATAAGCTACTTTCCAGGTCTCAGATTTTTATAGTTTTTCTGTTCGTAGCATTTAAACTCCCCCCCTCCCCTTTTTCATATGCCTGCGCTTTATGTAATAATGACTATGCCCCTCCCCTTCAAGACATTGTCAAAAAGGGACAGAGCATGGATATCATTAAAATTATGCCCCCCCGCCCGGAAAAAATTTCTGCGGACGCCCATGGCTGTTAGTTGTTTTTGTTTTGTTTTTTTAAACTGACGCAGGTAGAGTACATGAGCATACTAAAGCAATGCATTGCATGCCCCTATGACCATAAAGGGGTTAAGGTGGGCAGAGTTTGTGTCCTGTGACCCTGCTAGCAACTGCCATGTATGCCTCCATGGACATGACATCCAGGATTTATGAAAGATGTTATCTCTTGAACAAACACCCTCAATCTTTTATACTATGATATACCTCCCAAGTGTCCCTCTTTAAAGGGATAGTAATACTTAAAATGTAAAAAAAATATGTTGTAGAGTTTATCTCCCTGAGTAAAACAAGAGTACTCCCACTGCTGAGAGGCGTTTTATTCAAAAGTTATTAATTTTCAAAGTTGAATTTTTTAGGTGCAATATCACAGTGGCCTGAAATTGTACAGTGGCGCTGTTGCTACACGATCCTATGGACAACTCTGGTCAGTTGACCATAAATCTCCATAGGATGGTGTAGCAACAGCGCCACTGTACAATTTCAGGCCACTGTGATATTGCACCTAAAAAATTCAACTTTGAAAATTAATAACTTTTGAATGAAACACCTCTCAGCAGTGGGAGTACTCTTGTTTTACTCAGGGGGATAAACCCTACAACATATTTTTTTTACATTTTAAGTATTACTATCCCTTTAAGCCCAAACCTCTCTCTCCCTCTTTACCACCCCGGTGTCCCTCTTTTTTTAGGAGATCAGACTGTGTGGTGTGTATATAAGTGTATCACTTTGCCCCACAGCAATAAAACTCACATTAATGTTTATTTACACTTCTACATATGTGTTTATAAATTATTATGTATAAAGAAAATGTTTTGGTCTTGCTCTAAATCATTTATTCAGTTACACTCCCCCACCAACACCAACTAAACCACAAGTGTCCCTCCTTGGTGATCTGAATGATGGGAGGTATGGCACATTACACACACAGTCATACAGCAGAGGGAAAAGGGTGGATGTGTGTGCTTACCATTATACAAATGAAGGCTTCTGAGTTAACCCTTTGAGTGCCAGAGAGGTATCCAACGCATTGCTTGATCAAGTATTTCTTAAAATATCCTATATAATAATTCCCTAAAATGTGTGTAAAGCCGCGTCATGCGCAGTAGACACTGCAGCGCATGCTGCAGTCATGCTGTATCAGCTGCTGCGCGGGCAGTCTCTACTGCGCATGACTGCCTCGTGACCGGATGGCAGTGGCACTGTGGCCCATGTAACGGGCTCTTCAACTAGTATATTTTATAATTAAAGCAGAACTACCACCTCTTAAACAATTTAACTTCGATAACTCCCCATCTGGCGACTAGCAACTTAGTAGCACTAGTCGCCAGAATTATTACTTGAAGTGTTTAAGAGGTGGTAGTTCCGCTTTAAAATTATTATTATTTTCCAAATCCTGAACCTGGGTTGTGTACGGGTCGTATGCAATTCTGGGGCAAATAATGGATAAAGAAAAGTTCCCATTTACTTATATGGGTCCTTTAACCCTTTGAGTGACATAAAGGTAGACAATACATTGCGTTGTAATTCATTGGATACCTCTATGGCAATCAAAGGGTTATTAACCAGGAGTAATTTTCTAGAACAAAAGATACTGCGTCACCTCGTTATTTCATGTAATGGTGTAATGCACTGCTAGGTTCATTTAATACCCTCTAATAAAAGGTACTGGATCATTGACCTGATGTGACCTGGCTGAAAATAACCCCTGCCTTTAACCCCTTGAATACTAGACAGGTCTCAACCTCGCTATAATAACTCTCCATTTACCTTACTATGGGCAAAAAATCCCAGTGGCCCCTATGAATTTTGTCCTTGTGACTTTATTCAAGAGATACCATCTTTAGTCAGTCTTGCATGTCATGGCCATGGAGGCGGACATGACAACTGCTGACAATTGTTTCAGTCTAAAGCAGACAGAGTACAAGAGCCTAATTAGCATGTAACCCTTTTAGTGCCAGAGGGGTGTGCAATGCATTGCCGAGCAATGCGTTGCGTACCCCTTTGGCATTAAAAGGGTTAAGAAGAGGGGAGTGTACAAGGCATTGTGAAGTAATGCATTGTGCTCCACTCTGGTTCTTAAAGAGTTAAAGGGATAGTAACCCCCCCCCCCAGAAAACTTGAAGCCAAAAGCTAGTAATAAGCACAACATGTGATACCTAACTCCCTTGTTCCCATCTCTCAAACCGTTATGGTTTGAGAGATGTAAGAAAAGAAGGACCTCCGCTCCCTCCCCTTTCTGCCTGATGAGCTGTAAAGCTGTCAGAGGCAGAATCCGGTCGACCGACTTACGGCGGCTCTTCAGGAGCGCTGTCATCTCGATATCTCGGTATAATTACTTCATCGGTATGACTACAACATGTGCTTGCAAGCCAGGCACACGTTTTAGACCAGGGCTTATCATTTTAAGTCCTTTGCTCCTGCCAGACCTGAAAAGTTACTCGCCACTGCAAGCCAAAACATACCCACCAGGGCTGAATTTCTACTTGCCAGGGCTAAATTTTCACTCGCCATTGGCTAGTGGCGAGTGGAAATTTTGAACCCTGTTTTAGACCATACCGATGAAGTAATTATACCGAGATATCGAGATGACAGCGCTCCTGCAGAGCCGCCGTCTGGTCACGGAAGCAGTATCTCATGATGTCCGCTATACAAACCATAATGGTTTCATAGATGGGAATAAAGGAGTTAGGTGTGTTGTGCTTATTACTAGCTTTTGGCTTCAGGTTTTCTGTGGGGGTTACTATCCCTTTAAAGGGACTTTACATATTCTGCAAGTGTATAATATGTAAAGTCAGGTGGCCTATTATTTTTATAATTTATTATTCTTTTTTTAATCTTCACCATTTTATATTCTTGTCATTGAACTCCATGGATTTGTTTGTAGAGAGCTTTCTGATCAGGGACAATGAAAGCAAGGACAATGACCCAATGTAAAAAAGTATAATGTAAAAAAGATAGTATACAGCATACAGAACAGTCTGTGCTACAGGGATAGTGTTACATTGTATCACTGTCCTGCTTTGATGGTTGACTGGAAACAAAGATCGAGGGAGCACCCTGTCAGAGACATAAAAGTGAAAAAAAAATAAAAAAGGAAAAAAAGCAGTGAATCTGACTGTACATATTATACACTTACAGAATATATTAAATCAAAATATAAAGTTACTCTCTCTTTAAGATTACCATGTGCAGTGGGCAGGATTTGTGTCCTGAGGTCTGGCTAGCAACTGTCATGTCCACCTTCATGGATATGAGATCTAGGACTGACTGAAGATGTTATCTCCTGAACAGTCACTCAATCAGTGACTGAGCAAATTCAGATATAGATGTTCAGTTGTAAATATATAACATTACAGTGTTAACCCTTAGCATACAAGAGATGTATCCAACACACTGGCATTCTCTGGCACTCCAAGGTTTAAATATGACAATATATGCAGAAGACCAATGTTTCAAAAGAACTTATAGGGGAGTGGTTCTCACATTTTTTAACCATTTGAATTCCAGAAGGGTATGCAACACATATAGCTGGACCATTCCTAGCTGGAAAATTCTAATTTATGTAACTCATGCCGGGAGTGGCAGTGAATGGTGGAGATAATTTAGGGCTAAGAGAGAAGGTGCTGGCACTGCATGCCTTAATTAGTATAATATACCAATCTAAATATCTCAAAAATAATTTCTAAATAAAAAATGTCTAATACAATATATAAGGGATTTTGAAAGAGCTTTGAAAACCTACAGAGTTGTTTTAGGTGATATGGTCCCTTTAATAAGTGTATTTGTGAAGACGTGACACAAGATCCCATTATGACCAAGTTTTCCTGCCAGATGGCTATATTCTGATTTGGCGAACAAAACTCAGTCTCAAATCTGGATGATTACTTTAACCCTTTGAGTGCCAGAGGGGTACGCAAAACATTGCAAAGCAATGCGTTGCGTACCCCGCTGGCACTCAAAGGGTTAAAGCCAGTGTGCCACTGAGTCCATTGAAAATAAATAAATAAATAAAATAAAATAATAATAATATATATATATATATATATACATACATGAACATTCAAGTACACATTAACCCTTGCCCACACATTCGCCTTTCCCCCAACTCTTTCCCTTTTACCCCCATATTCCACCATTTTATTTCTCTTTGTTTTTGTATTTTGTGGTTAAAGGGATAGTAATACTTCATTTTAACTTTATTTTATTTTGTAGGCATTAAAAAAACATGAAGAATGATATAAGTCTTATCTCTGAAACCTTTATGGTTTAAGAGATATTCACAAACAAAGTATCCCCCCCTGTTCAACCAGATCAGAAGGGAGATGCCCAGGTAGACTGCAGAGAGGGACAATCTTCAATTAAGATAATGGAAAAAGCTGAAAAACTTGTCAAGGGGGAAGGGCTTTCATTGTTTTCATACAAAGAAAATTGTCCCCTTCTGTTATCTGTACTGTCATACAACCAGACTCACATCTGAGAAGAGATGGCTTACACTAGGTAAAAGGGGCGGGGAGGGGAACTTTGCTTGTGAATATCTCATAAACCATAAAGGTTTGAGAGATAAGACTTATATCATTCTTCATGTTTTTTTAATGCCTACAAAATAAAATAAAGTTAAAACGAAGTGTTACTATCCCTTTAATGTGTATCCTGTTTATGATATCCTGTTATATCTTCATTTTTTATATTTGCTTCACAACCCTTTTCCTTTTATTTTATATTTGGTTTATTTTCTGATTAATTTTTCTTTGAAGAGTCTTCATTGTATAATGCAACTGTGAGGGTAAGTGAGATAAAGTGAGGTAGCGTCTGTGTGTGTGAGTGGACAAATAGCTGCTGTTGTGGTGAGGTGGGGAGGGGGGAAGGAGGGAGTAGGGCAGCAGGACAGCAGGGCAGCAGAAAATGAGAAGCATAGTAGCCGAGAGTAAAGTTGGGTCCCTGAGAGTCTGTTGTTGGGTAGTTCAAAGGGAGTGAGAGTGAAAGCGAGAGAGCAGGGGAGGGCTGGCCTGGGGGGCAAGGGGGCAAATGCCCCCAGGCTGGTCATGAATGTGGGCCAGTGGGCCACTGCCTCACTCAATTTCCCATGTGCTGCTGTAAATAGAGTAAACAGAATTTAAGGAGCTACACGAGTATTGTTGCTCCATTTCAATCGTAAGCTCTGTGGTATCACTAGTGTTGCTCCATTTCAATTGTAAGCTCTGTGGTATCACTAGTGTAGATCCATTTCAGTTGTAAGCTCTGTGGTATCACTAGTGTAGATCCATTTCAGTTGTAAGCTCTGTTATATCACTAGTGTAGATCCATTCCAATTGTCATCTCTGTGATATCAGTTGTGTACTACAATTTCAGTTATGAGCTCTGAGGTATCACTTGATTTAATCCATAACATTAATGCCAGCTATAACATTAAAAAAAGGGGTTGGGCTGGAGCGGTAATATAAATAGGCCACTTAATTGTACTTGCCCCCCAGGCCAAAAGTTGCCAGCCCTCCCCTGCGAGAGAGTGAGTGTGCATTCATGTATCAGCGGGAGAATGCTGGTATGGGGGGTGGGGCAGGGCAGCAGAAGATGATAGGCAAGCTAGCCAAAATAATATGTGGATGCTTGGGCAAGTAGCGAAATGGAGAAGGGAAAGGGAAAGTTGATGGGAGGGGAGCAGAGTCAGGGAGTTTAGGAACACCAGAAAGAGTGACAGGTGGGCCCGTAGACTTAGTCATACCCTTGAGCTCAGGGAGAGTGGGGGCAGCCTGGCAGATGGGTGGAGGGAAGAGGAATGTTATGACTGCAGGGACAAAGAAGCAAGCTAATCAGTGGCATTGTAACAAATGCCCAAATCCTAGACTGTCTTATCACTGCAGCCAAGCACTAAACAACATAGAGGCAGATAAAGTAAGACGTGTACCCCATCAGCAAAACTAGACATACTACCCATGCCCTGAAGAATAGGTACTATGATTGCCAGGCAGTGGTGACAAAGAAAATGTCCTTGGATGAGAAGTCTAGGCATGCTATTGATGCAGATCTTCAGCTTCTGGGAGGAGGTGCTAAGGCAGTCCATGGCATGTGAAATAGTCACTGGATTGGCAGGAGGGTCTGACACAGTGCATGTGCAGAACCAGTAGGCTTATGATA
This sequence comes from Rhinophrynus dorsalis, assembly GCA_037306005.1. Lineage (NCBI taxonomy): Eukaryota > Metazoa > Chordata > Amphibia > Anura > Rhinophrynidae > Rhinophrynus > Rhinophrynus dorsalis. The sequence goes on from CM074719.1 coordinate 274,665,969, forward strand.
AGAAAAGTATCATTTCATTTGTCAAAGTTTTCCTATGTTGTTCATCTCCTTTGGTCCTCAAAGGGTGAAATGTGTACCCGTGCCCAATTCTATGATGTTAAAACCCCTAAGGACCTGAGGGGTGTGCAAAGCAATTGTACACTGCTCTGGTCCTCAAAGGGCAAAGTCTGTACTCCTGCCCCAGCTTCCTAAATATCCAACCTCAAATGTTAATTTAAATATTTCCCTCACCCTTTGAGTGCAATAGGGATGTCCACTGGATTGCCAAAGCAATGTTTTAGAAACTTCTTGGGAACTATAAGGGCTTTAGATTTACAATGCTATTCCCTCTGGCTGTTGTTGACTACTGCTCCAATCATTCCTGGACTGCCAGCAGAGATCGGTGAGTGAAATCTTCCTCCTGTAAACCTGAACATTCTTCAGACAATGACATACAACAGTTGGTACCAGAGATCCCTTAGGAACATCTTGAAGCAGTAGTGCAGTTTGCAAAGCTGCTCCAGTCCCATCAGCTGCACAACTTAGTTGGCTAGACACATGTAATGGACCCAAAACCACTTTACCACTGCCCACCACATCCATACAACCACTAGGTACTACAAAGGCCAGTGACCACTGCTGCCTCATGCTCACCTTTGACCTTTTCCACAGATGCTCCCTTCTGGTGATGCACCTCTTCTTCTCCCACCTCACAATAGTGGTAAGCATGGGGATGCAGAGCCACCCGAGTTCCCCCTTCAGGTGTAGCACACCTCCAGGACTGGAAGTTAAAGGTTGTTTGTTGTTTGTGTTTGTTTGTTTGGAATCCATAGTTGGCACTTGGGGCCATATTCAATACTCTAAAGAGAAAGATTTTACCAACTTCAGCCTATGGGACAAATAGCAAATTGGAAAATTCACATAGCCTAAAATGTTGCTTCAAAACTCGAGAATGCAACCTTGGTCTCAAATACCTTGTACTGTAATACCTTCAAGACCCTAGTAAGCTTTGTGCATTTCTTCCCTATACTGCATCTGGACTGTTTGTGAACCTTTCCTCCTTAGATTATTGAACATGGGCCCCTGATCTTTGGTCTCCCAGGAAATATTTCTTTATACATGAGATCTAGATTACATCTCACTAGATAGGTGTTATCGCTGGCTATCGCTGGCTATTTGCAATAGTTCACTAAGATTTTGTGTTCATGGCAATGCCACAACTGTCCTTTCCCACAGTCCAATAAGATGTTACATTCATACCAAAGCAGAACTGCCCCTTGCACCTGTTTGCTGAGATGTTTTACTGATACCCATATAGAACTTCCCTTTGTAACTGTTTACCGATTATGTTCATGCCGCGACTAACATGTCTGTTAAGAAAATATCGCTCTTCAAAGATAAACTTAACTTTAAAGGTATATCTTTGTAATTTTTCATAGTTTTAAGACATTATATGTGTACTTTGCTGTAAATACGTATTTTAAATCCTTGAATGTTAGACAGATCCACAATGCATTGCTTTTTATTGTGTTAGAGATGACAGTCATTCAAGGGACAATGGTCCATTTTCAGCCACAATGAATTTTGTCTGCCCCTGACTTTGAAACAGGCCATATGTACTAAGAGAACAATACAGGGTACAGTCAGCCATTTGCTCTACAGCTGTTGTGGTCCATAACTCCCAAAGTACCCAATCTACCAATGGTTAGATGGGGATGCTGTGAGCCATAGGCCTATAAAGAGCCCACATTTGAATACACTCTGTATTAATCCCTTAGTAAATATGGCCTATTCTTAAGTCTTGGGAAATCAGCCTTGGGATCCCCAGCTATTATGGTCTAAAACTTGCAACATCCTCTGACAGACATTAGCTAGCTGGGAGCTGTAGCTCCTAACAGCTGGTGAGCCCACAGCTGAATACACCCAATCTTTGGCCCTTAATATATATGGCCTATTGCTGATTCAGGGTTTATTCAGCCTTGGGGTCTCCAGCTCTTATGGCCCAAAACTCCCAGCATTCCTGCTAGGTATTGGCTAGTTGGAGATGTGAGACGTCCTAGGCCATAACAACTGGGGAAACCAAGGTTGAATTCACACTATGGAAATGGCCATATCTACTAAGATCCCAATAAAGGTCAGAGCCATTATGGCATATAACACCCAGCTGGCCACTAGCTGTTAGGGCATAGTAGGAGATATATACTGCATCAGTTGTGAAGCCCAAGGCTGATTCCTCCCTTATCTAAGAATAGGTCATATGTACTAAGAACCCAAATACAAGGTGCCTTCAACTGTGGGTTCTCCAGCTGTTTTGGCCCACAACTCACAACATCTCCAGTTAAACAGTGCTAACAGCTGGAGAACCCATGGCTGAATACACTCAGACTTGGACTTGGTACATATGGCCTTTCCTGTGCTAGAGTTGGTGGAGTATATAACTCGTATCACCCCCTGCTAATTATTGGCTAGTTGGAGTTGTGGGAAATCCTAGGCCACAACAGCTGTTGAAACCAAGAATTTACCTTGACTTAAGACTTGGCCATATGTACTAAGAGCCTAACAAAGGGTGTAGTCAGCTGTGGGCTCTCCAGCTACCAAATGACTGTTAGGGGATGCTGAGTGTTGTAGGCCTCAACCCCTGGAAAAGCCCACAGATGACTACACACTCTATTGGTCACAGTGCATAAGGACTGTCCCTGAGTCATGGTGTATTCAGCCTTGGATTCCTCAGCTGTTGGGGCCTAGGACTTCCCTCATACCCCTAATGGTACCTAGAAGAGGATGCTTGGAGTTGCATGCCACAAAGGATGGAGAACCCACAATTAACTACACCCTGATCAGGGCTTTTAGTATATATGGCCTATTCCTAACTCATGGGGGGTAGATCAGCCTTGCGCTCTATGGGGTCTATCACTCCTATCATCCTCTAATAACCAATCTTGTAAGACTGAAACATGTAACAGAAAACACACAGGAGCGCCCAAATAGTGCAATATTGTCAATAAACTAAAAATCAGATATTAATAAAATACAGTTGCACTCACGTGTAAAGATGGTCAGCAGACTGGTATCAGACTGTCTGATAAACGTGCTTGTGGGGAGATAACCTCCGTCCCCACTCGGATCCTCAACAGACAACAGCAAACACGAAGACTCCAAAATCGACAGGCTGGATCCAGGAAGCAAAGTTTATTACATAAAAACGAATGTATAATAAAATCAGATTACCAAAAAAATACAAAAATGATGATAACGCGTTTTACAGCGCTCAGGCCGCTTTCTCAAAGCTGATTATATATATAAAAGCTCACAAGGACTACAACCCGTCTTGTAATACAAGGCGTAATATATGCCTTCTCTTTGACAACGATTGACACAGTTCAAACACAGAACGGCCAATCGGAGTCAAACGGGCAGCAAAACATAAAAGACATCACAATATATCGCTAAAAGTAAGGATAAAACAATCAATACAACGACTTTCAGATTTAAGAATGCACAACAACAAAATGGGGATGTAACACATGTACAAACCACTCCTCGGTCAGGCTCTATCAGAATATCTCCTCTCACTGCCAATACATCTGGTAGTTCACAATTACTTTCATCTGGGGTAACCATAAATGATCAGTCACTTCTGGATTCAGCTAGTGGTGGTGTTGACGACATGGGAAATTGTCACTTGTCTAATATTAATCAGACCAACACCGCCATTCAGCATGTAGATGTTGTATTGAGGGATCCTTCAGGTAATTTGAAAGATAACAGTGGTACAATGGTTTCAAGGTCAATCGGTCCTATAAGTTCTTCAGCCTCTTTGGGAACTTTTACTAATACATCTCCTGTGAAATGTACGACATCCCTTGGACAGTCATCTGTTTTTTTGGGCCGAACCGGATCATTAGATCTGAGCCGGTGGCGGAACCAAACAAACAGATTTCTTCCATTGAGATCAGAAGATTCACCAAAAAGGGTAAACGTAGAGGTACTAGAGGGAGAGGGCAAAAAGTCAAAGACAGAGGTGTATCCAGGATAATCTCTCCCACATCTAAGCTAGCACCCAATGATAATGCTGTCATCAATCTATCAAATCATACATTGACTGAGGATGAATATTCACTTTTGAACAAAGGTTTGTCTTTCTGTCCATCTCGTCCTCCCAATGTATATGAACTCTTTGTGGATCTGAATGAGTATATTAGGAAACTAACATTAAAAAGATATTTTGCCAACAAGGCCCTCAAAGATAATATTGATGCTATTCCCATAGTCAGTGAGGTGACTTATTGATAATGAATATAGAGAAGTAGTACCATATACTGACTCTGAGACAGATTTTATATTATATGGTAGTGTACCCTCGGGACTTAAGGCTAAATCCACCTTTTTTCCAACAAATTGGAAGGGACCTTTTACTGAAATCTTTAGTACTGCCATTTTGGAGGATTTCAAGAAATTTGAGAATTTGGATATAGTCAACGGTAATCTGAATGATGAAGAGTTGAGATCTCTTCGTAATTTAAAGTGTAATAAAAACATCATAATTAAACCCACTGATAAGGGCGGAGCCATCGTCATACAGAATACTCAGACTATCTTAAGGAGGCTGAAAGAATTTTGATGGATGTGAACTATTATACCAGTTTAGAGATAGACCCCACAATTCATTATCAGGAGTTATTTACAAATTTGATAGAGGAAGCATACACTCAAAGAATAATTAGTAAACAGGAATGAGCTTTCATTTATGTTAAACATCCACGCATACTGATCTGTTACCACCTTCCTAAAATACACAAATCTTTATCAAACCCTCCTGGCTGTCCCATCATTTCGGGGATTAATTCACTCACCTCTAATCTGTCTACATTTATAGATTTTCATCTCCAAAGGGATGTTGTGGGTCTCAAGTCCTATTTGAAGGATACCCAACATGCCTTGGAGTTACTTAAAAATATCAAATGGAGTGACAGTTATCGGTGGGCCACCCTTGATGTTACAGCCCTTTATTCAAATATACCACATGAAGCGGGACTTAGAGCTGTCAAATATTTCCTTACATCAAATGCGTTGATGTCCACACAACAATGCAATTTTCTTCTTCGGGCCATTGAATTTATATTGACCCATAATTGTTTTGAGTTTGATGGCCGCTTTTTCCTTCAAGTGAAGGGTTCAGCGATGGGGACCAGATTCGCGCCAAGTTATGCTAACCTTTTTATGGGCTATTTAGAGGAATTCCTCATATATAATTCTAATATTTTTGGCACGGATCTGGTCTTCTATCGACATTATATAGACGACATCCTCATTATATGGGAGGGGGATGTACCCGGATTAGAATCCTTTGTCAACCATTTGAATTATAATGAGTGGGGTATCATATTTACGAATAATCATCATTCTTCTAACATTCAATTTTTAGATTTGGAACTTATTGATATTCCCAATGAACCTATTCACACCAAGACCTATTTAAGACTGTGGACAGGAACAGTTTCCTGAGGTTTGACAGTTGCCATCATAAAAAGTGGCTTCACAATGTCCCTTATGGACAATTTAGGCGTATCAAAAGGAATTGTTCCGGTCTGGAAGATTTTGATTCTCAGTCTAAGATCTTGATGCAATGGTTCATGGAAAAGGGGTACCCTTATAAATTGGTCCAAGATTCTTATAGAAGGGCAAGAACATATACTAATCTGAATTGGGGCACTACAGGTCGCAAAAGCAAAATTAACTATCTGGGAGCATTAGGGGATACACCTTCTTTCATCACACGATTTAACACTGAAACCAGTACAATATCTGGCATCATTAAAAAACATTGGAGTATAATCAAAATGGATCCACTTTTGAAGGGGAGTCTAGGTGACTTTCCTAGAATTACATATAAAAGATCACAGACACTCAAAAATATTTTGGCACCTAATAAATTCAGCGGGAACAGTAATCCCCATATGATGAATGCGACAGTGAGACGATGGCTAGTAAGTGACTATTATAGACCTGTACAATCGAGACAGAATCTGAATGTTGAGTTCCAAGCTTTTGGATCTTTTAGATGCAATAATAGTAGATGCCTTACATGTCAATTTTTGACAAATTACATTAGTCATTTTAGGTCAAATGTTACTTTAGAAACATTTTCCATCAGAAGTAGGATGGATTGTGGTTCCAATTTGGTCATTTATCTCTTATCATGTAGTTGTCAATTACAATACGTGGGACGTACCGCACAAAAATTACGGACACGTGTTGGACAGCATAAGAGAAACATTTACAATGGGTTTTTGCAACATAGTGTCTCTCGACACTTTTTACAGTGCCATAATAAGAAAACTGAAGGATTGTCTGTTATACCTATAGAATCTGTTCCATCTACGGTATCTAACAGAATCCAAGAGTTAAATAATCGTGAAAGTTATTGGATTTATAGGTTATCCACTCTTGCACCCTCGTTTAAATGAGTCCATCGAAACCCCCAGGCTTTAAGTTTATCCTAATTCACAGTGATTACCAATCACCAGGTGTTTGCTTATGGATGTTAGCGTATGTATGAGTTAGTGTGTATGTATGTGTGTGTGTGTATACATGTATATATATATATATATATATATATATATATATATATATTTTTTTTTTTTTTTTTTTTTTTTTTTTACTATTTTCATATCCACCATTCTTTATTTTTGTTTTCTCAACTCGTTTCATTTCACTTTTTTGGCATATCAATATCTCCACTTCTCTGCTTTCCACATAAACATAATATTTCTTTAGGAGCTTTCTTTTGGGGCTTCATTATATCAACATATTTACACAAGCAATCACCAAGTTTATCATTCACCATTTATTCATTTTTCTCATCATTCTTCATCATTCACATCACTACACATGTCTTCAATCCCACTGTCCATTCACAAATTTCACTGATCTATTTGGTTACATTTTATCTCATTTCATTCTATCTAGCTTTATTTTTATTCTTTTTATTCATTTATTATTTATTTTTTATATTATTATTTCCCTTCATTTATTTATTTATTTATTTATATCTCATATTTTTTTTATTTTTTTTATCTTTAATATATATTTTAATATTTTTATTATTTATTTTTTGTGTTAATAGATTACAATATCTATATGTGTGTAGGCTATGGTACTCTATTTTTAGTTTGCCCGGTTGATCAGTTGCGCTGTTGTGCTGTCTTCCCATCTGTTTCTATTGGTTCATCGTAGGCTACAGCTGGTGAGTCTGTCACTTTAGTGCGTTGGACCTTTTGTGTGTGATTTATGTGAGTATGTCGATTATCAAGTATATATCATAATTAGTATCCTTTAATCGTGTATTAATCGTGTATTAATTGCCTGTTTCGGGGCTAGATTTAAACATATAGATATGAGACATATAGAGAGCCTATCGTTTTTCTTTTCTGTGGTATAGAGGGTATACAGTACAATAGCGGATCATCCAACATTTTTAGTCATTTTATCATTTTATTTCAGTTCAATTGTTATTGTTTGTATTTTATTATTGTATTTTATTTTTGTATGTAATTTTATGTATCATTTATGATGTTTGTGTTGCAGTATATTGTGATGTCTTTTATGTTTTGCTGCCCATTTGACTCCGATTGGCCGTTCTGTGTTTGAACTGTTCCAATCGTTGTCAAATAGAAGGTATATGTTATGTGTTGTATTACAAGACGGGTTGTAGTCCTTGTGAGCTTTTTTACATATAATCAGCTTTGAGAAGGCGGCCTGAGCGCTGCGAAACGCATTAGCATCATTTTAGTATTTTTTTGATAATCTGATTTTATTATACATTCATTTTTATGTAATAAACTTTGCTTCCTGGATCCAGCCTGTCGATTTTGGAGTCTTAGTGTTTGCTGTTGTCTGTTGAGGATCCGAGTGGGGACGGAGGTTATCTCCCCACAAGCACGTTTGTCAGACAGTCTAATACCAGTCTGCTGACCATCTTTACACATGAGTGCAACTCTATTTTATTAATATCTGATTTTTAGTTTATTGACAATATTGCACTATTTGGGCGCTCCTGTGTGTTTTCTGTTACATGTTTCAATCTTACGAGTCTACAGCCACTCAAAGGGAGTGTGTTCTTGTTGGAGCAGCCTTGATACATTGAAGCACTGTTTTCTGGGAACAGTTTAATTTCCCCATTTGTCCATTTGCCGAGTTTGGTATATGCCAATTTCGGTCACTAATCTTGTGAGTACGCACCTTTGGGTGATGGTGGAGGCCAAATATTGATATCTATTGATCCCGCACAGGGGCGCTTGTTCTGTTTCCCCCTTTCCTTCTTCTGTTCTCTGTAGTTTCTAATAACCAATGGCTTGGTGGAAGTTGTAGGCTCCGGCCACTGGGGAGCCCACGGTTGGATACACCCGAATCAAGAATAGGCTACAGTAGGTTATAGTACTGAGGGTATATTCAGCAGTGGGCTCTCCAGGTACTGAGAGCTACAATTCCTAGTTAGCAAATGATGGGCAATGTAGACCACAACAGCCTGGGAGATAAAGGCTGATGTCCCCATGACTTATTAATAGGCGTTATGTACTAAGGGTCCATTCAGTTGTGGCCTCTCCAGCCCTGGAGGCACATGTTTCCCATCATCCCCAACTATTCATTGTCTAGTTGGGGATTCTGTGAGTTGTGGGCCACAACTGATGGTGATCCTATAGTTTAATATACTCTCTACTGGGCCCTTAGTATATATGGTCTATTCTTATGGGGGGGGGGGGTCTGCATTGGGCTTCACAGCTGATGGACTCTGTGTCTCTTACCATCCCCTAATAGCCAATGGCCAGCTTGGAGTTATATGCCACAACAGCTGGAAAGCCCACAACTGACTACACCCTGTATTGGGCCCTTAGTACCTATGGACATTTCATTAGTCAGTGAATTCATCCTTGGGTTCCTCAGCTGTTGTAACCTAGGAATTCCCAATAATACAGAGGGAATGCTGGGAGTTTGAGGCCTTAACATCTGGGGAGTCCAAGGTTGAATAAACTCTGAATCAGGAAATACCATATGTACAAAGGGCATGTGTCAGGGTATATTGAACCATGGGGTCTCCAGCTGTTGTGAGCTGCAACTCCTAGCTACCAATGTCTACAGCTGCCAACATCCCCAATTATCCAATGGCCCATTGGAATTGTTGTGTATCATAGAGCCCAAAATCTGGAGAACCCACAGCTGACAATTCCCTGGCATACGAATGTGCTATAGATACTAAGGGAGAAAACTATCAATTTTTAAGAATAATAGTGCAACCCAGTGCCTGAATATGAGTTCCCTTTACTGTAAACATAGCTTTGAACTCCATGAATATTATAAAGATGTATAATGCTTTGCTTCTTGATGCAAAGTAAACCTCTGTTTGAGGGGTCACGAAACACATTGACAATCATGTAGGGGAACACACTCACGGAGATGTGCATAAATCAGCGATCACTGATTTATGCACATCTCCGTGAGTGCGTTCTCCTACTTTGTTCCTATGATTATTTTTGGTCTGCAGGAGACCAAGTGGAGTTTCTGCATCAGGAACGTTATATGTGCTTTATCCCAGATTGCGCATCCATCCTGTCTACACCGAGCTATAACTTTCTTGATTGACTGTTGTGCATTTGTGGTCTCTAACTAGTTGACTTTTATTGGCAAATATGGAAGACTAGTTGAAGAGCCCGTTACACGGGCCACAGTGCCACTGCCAGCCGGTCGCAGGGCAGTCATGCGCAGTAGAGACTGCCTGCGCTGCAGCTGATACAGAGCTGGACGTTGTATCAGCCGCGGCGTGGGCAGTCTCTACTGCGCATGAGTGCAGCACGCACAGCAGTCTCTACTGTGCATGACTGCGTCGTTACAAACGTTTTAGCAAATTATTATATAGGATGCCCATTTACAATATTTATTCTTAGTGTTAATTTATTTTATTTCAGAGAAGGGTGCTGTGTTTGATTTTTTTTCTTACCTTTTTGTACATGATTCCCAAGTATGAATACGTGTAAAATGTTCAGAGTCTATTGTTGCTACTGTATATTTTTAATTCTCCCTTGGTTTCGGTGTGTCCTTCAACCACTGGGTACCAGTAAGGTATACAAAGCACTGCAAGGCAATGCTTTTGATATCTCCTTGACATACAGATGGTTAAACCCTTAAATGCTGTACAGGTCTGCAAGATATTGCAGAGCAATAAGGGGTCTCTAGCACTGAAGTTGTTGGAAGCCTTATCATTATGAATGGGAAGTTGGAGTTCCTTGTAGTTTTGTTTCCCATAGAAATGTATTGATCTTCAAAAGCATAAATCCCAAGTGTTGCACTTTAGGAGGGACAGACCCTCTTTGGGACCTAAATCCCTCTGTCCCTCTTTCCCATACTGAGTTAACATTACATACAACATTAATGTTGGTTTAACTCTTTAAGTGCCAGAGAGTTATTGCACTGGATACCTTTCTGGCACTCAAATGGTTATTCAGTAAATGTGTTTATAAATTAGGCTGTATAAATTAAATATGTTAGTCTTGTCTACAATGTTTATTCATTTACACAAAGAGGTGTAAACAGGCTAGGAAATAACCTAAAAATTATTAGTAATGCCCCGCCCACCAGCAACTGCACCTAAAATGAAAGCGTCACTTTTTGGACATTTGAAATGTTGCGAGGTATGAAAAAGGTTGGAGGTGCCCTACGCAAAGACAATTTTTATCTAAACTCCATTTTGGAAATGGTATCCTGATGTAATGAGATGGCGGGCAAATAGCATTTTCTCTACTGACAAAAATACGGTCAAAATTAGCTATTTGGTTGTAATGGAATCTTGGCCTAAGCTTGGTGGAGCAACACATAAATGTGTCATGAGTCGTTGTGACACTCCTGTTGGGAACCACTAGTATAAGCAGGTGCACAAACAGGAAAGGTCCATGTAAGTTTTTAATGTTTTGGACGTTAATGGATTTAAAGAAATGTTCTTGCTAAAATACCATGTTATTATATATATATCCTATATAATAAAAGGCCAGAAAGTCTGTCACGGTGCAGTCATGAGCAGTACAGACTGCCCGCATTCTGCCAGTCTCTACTGTGCATGATTGCATCGCGTGAGTGAGGCAGCGCAATCGCGTGGAGAAGTGAGGTAATGGCAGTACGCAGAGCAGGTCTGGGTAATGTTAACCCTTTGAGTGCCAGAGGGGTACGCAATTCATTGTTTTGCAATGCGTTGCGACCCCTCTGGCACTCAAAGGGTTAAGAGGCCGGCCCTGCTCTGCGTACTGCCGTTACCTCACTGCTCTACGGCCCGTGCACACGAGCTTTTACAATAGTAAAGGGCTTAAAATGTGAAGTCCTTTGCTACTAGCCAGACCTGAAAAGTTACTCGCCACTGCAAGCCATAACATACCCACCAGGGCTGAATTTGTACTCGACAGGGCTGAATTTTCACTTGCCATTGGCTAGTGGGGAGTGGAAATTTTGAGCCCTGCACTAGTATATATATATTTATTAAACAAAGCAAGAGGTGAAAACAAGGGTCAATGTTTCGGTCCTATAGCAGGACCTTTCTTATTGCCTTATTGCCTTGTTTAATAAAGGTGCTGCCTTCCGTTTCTTCAAATGTATCTTAACCTATGTAAAGTGTGTGCCTCCATCCCTCCTTCTGTTCTATATAGATAGATAGATTAAGTAGTTTCGGGTTCGCCGTCCATCCCGCCCTGGGGCGGTATGGGGGCCGAGCTTGGCCGCATGCATCAAATCAGGAGAAGTGATTTCCACAGGAGGTGTGGGGGTGAAGTAACCCCGCCCACTACTGTGAAAATCGCTTCAGAGAGACTCTCTGCTAAAGCAGTCCATCTGGTGCCCAGTGTACCCTATTCTAGGGCAAGCCAGCTGTAACATGGGGACAGTTAAAAGAGGACACATATGAAAAATGCCAGCTGCAGGGCTCCAGTGCTTAATTATTAGGATCCAATGGTTATCATATATCAATGCAGCAGGCATTTTTCATATGTGTCTTTTTTAAAGGGCTCACTGGAAACCCTAATTAAATACTCATACGGTAGCTTTTAATGAGCTTTGCAATGTGTTAGAGACCTACCTATAATTAAATTAGTTAAAATCCCCATTTAAAGCGGAACTATCATCAAACTTAAATTACCCCCCAAATCCCATAGCAATATGCGTATACATACTTTTAATTTGCTGAATAAGTCTGGCATTAGTGAAAAATAGAACTCGTTTGGTAGGCAGCAGCGGGCAACAGCACAGAAATCTTACAGAGAAGTCATCTCAGTCTGCGCTGTCTGTCCCCTTCACCTCCACAATTGGAGAGTTGAATTCCTTGGTACCTCAAGGCACTGGAAGGGGCTGATAGTACAGGTACAGAGAGCACCTACAGCAAGATCCTTGTCGCTGCTGCCTGACGAAAATGTTCTATATCTCACTAATGCCTGACTTAGGCAGCAAAATAAAAGAATGTGTATGCATAAGGATTTGGGGCTCAATTTAAGTTTGATACTAGTTCCACTTTAAATTATTGAGTAATCTGTATTTTTTCTGTGATGCAGCTGCCTTGCTCCAGAAGTCTTCTACCCTATGTTCTCATGCTTTAATATAGCCTAAGACATATGATATAATGTATGTGCTGTTTTTCATCAGGCTGGGGTAATCACATTTTTCTTGCATGCCTCACTGTGTCTTCGACCTCAGATGTCCAAACAAGCACCATTACTGCAGCTTTGAAAACACTGCATTAATTTCTAAAAATAGAAGAAAGATCCTTAGTTTAGGGATTATTACCTCCCATGACAAAGCCTAATGCATCTTGCCGCAACTTCCTACAGTTGTTCTCAGAATGCAGGAAAGTTTAATTACCAATGATCTGCATCAAGTTCGATAAAATGCCATGCAGTTCCTTCACATGGATGACATTGGTGGTTGCAATGCTTGTCACACTCTCTAATGAATGGCCAATATATGTGGACATCAGTCAGTCCTGTAAGGCTGACATCAGTTAGGCAGCCATCAGTTACACCCCCTTAGAATGGGATTACCAGGAAACATCAGCAGAGAAGGTAAGTTACGTGGGCGACTGGAGCAGCTCAGTTTCTCAACCACATTCCAATCATCCATGTGAACAGAGATTAAACAGTCTTAAAAGTAATGGATACCTGTTTCTAAATCAAAACAATATTGAGAATTATAACAGTTGGTTTCAAAGCAGTAAGTATATTGATCCAGGGGAATATCCAACTGCCATTTGGAATCAGAAAGACACTTTTGTACCCATTTGGGGCTTAATTGGAAACAGCTTAAATGTTTTTTTTTTGTTTTCCTCTAGATCAACTGGCGTGATATGGCATGGGCTGAACTTGATGGATGCATGTAGTTTTCAACCTCATCAGCTATGTTACTGTGTAAATTACTTTCTCATTGGTATCACAGTCTACCTTAGAGGCCTAGTTATCCTGTGATTCCTTCCTCCGTGGTGTGTCAGCTGGCATAGTTGCGGCCACCTCTGCATTGCTGACATCATGAAACAGGCACTGGCTAGGATGCCTGTTTATGGGCCTAATCTGTGTGGTCTAATTTAGTCCCGCCTTTTCCATCTCCTTTATAAACCTCCCTGGGCCTGGGAGTCATTGCCCTTACGTGGTGTTTCTGATAGCTTCTGCTTGCTCTGTTGTGATCCGTGCCTGTCTGAGCATTCGATGTGTGTATGACCCTGGCTTGTCTGACTACCCACATCGGTTCTGACCTGTGGCTCTGGCAGACTAACTCACTCCGTGTATGACCCCGGCTTGTCTGACTACCCACATCGGTTCTGACCTGTGGCTCTGGCTGACTAACTCGCTCCGTGTATGACCCCGGCTTGTCTGACTACCCACATCGGCTCTGACCTGTGGCTCTGGCTGACTAACTCGCTCCATGTATGACCCCGGCCTGTCTGACTACCCACATCGGTTCTAACCTGTGACTCTGGCTGACTTACTCGCTCCGTGTAGTCCACAGTTTGTCTGACCTCTGGCTCTTGCTGCCTATCGCTCCGTCTAGTCCCCGGCTTGTCTGACCTGTGGCTCTGGCTGACTACTAGCTCTATACTCTCTGAACTTGCCTGACCATCAGTCTCAGTGTTTCATGGTTCAGGTCTGCTCTTGCTCCCTGTTGCCTCTGGTCGTGTGACCCAGGGTGGAGACTTGTGCCTCAGTTACCGTTCCCTCTGGTGTTCCACCCGCACCACAATCCTAGTCTCCGGTATCTTGCAGTAGTGCAGTGCGCAGCACAGTATGCAGCTCCAGGGAGGAGCCTTGGTCCTATCATCCTGTGTTCTGGGATTGTGTGGGCTATACTATTATTACTGTACTGTACTTATTAATAAAGGTGGATTTATATCTTATAATCGTGTCTGTCCTTATTTGCCTGATTACCGTGACAATTGGCAAGTGGATCACTGTGACACAGCCACTGTTTCCTTTGCCCCCAAAATCTTCCCCTTGCAATCTGTCACAATGCAGTTGCCAAGACCATGATAAACAGACAGGGTATGTAGAGAAATTATTGGCTGAAGCCCATAAATGACACACACTGGTGGGTATTGCTTTGTGCATTCCTGTGATCCAATCACTTGTGTGGACTTCTGCATTGTGATTCCATAGTCTACCATAATACTTAAAGGGCAGTAATGCGTAACATTGTATGATATATTGCAGTGTTTACCTTGCAGAGTAAAACAAGGGTATTTCCACTGTTGAGAGATATTTTATTTAAAATTCACCTGAAATTTTACAGTGGCAATGTTGCTGTTGCAACCAATGAAGGGTTAGTATTACTGAAAATAGTTGTCCATTGACCACTTTAACATGCTACAATAAAATATCAGGCCATGGAAGTGCTGCACCCAAAAAGTTAAAGTTTGAGCTGCAATAACTTTTGAATAAAATATCTCTCACCAGTGTGAGCCCTTGTTTAACTCAGCAAGATCAATCCTGCATTATATATATTTTTCTATATTAAAGGGGAACTTTCACCCCTTAATAACTAAAGCTCCCCTTACTGCTGACCTGGCGACTAGCTGCTTAGTAGCGCTAGTCGCCAGAAAACTTACCCCGTTCTCAAGATTTCGCCGTTTGAAAGGATCAGGAAGCACGGACGTCTCTTCACAGTGACGTCCGTGCGCCTGCGCTGTCAGTCCCTTGTCAGTCCCTTGTGCACCGTACGGTGCATACGGTGCACAAGGGACTGACAAGGGACTGACAGCGCAGGCGCACGGACGTCACTGTGAAGAGACGTCCGTGCTTCCTGATCCTTTCAAACGGCGAAATCTTGAGAACGGGGTAAGTTTTCTGGCGACTAGCGCTACTAAGCAGCTAGTCGCCAGGTCAGCAGTAAAGGGAGCTTTAGTTATTAAGGGGTGAAAGTTCCCCTTTAAGTGATACTATATCTTTATTACCATAACCTCCAAGTGATCATTCCTGATTACAGGAACGTTTCAGCATGTTATATCCATGAATGATTTTGCTGGTGACAGTTGTTCTTGTGAAGAGCTAACTAGCGTATAGTACTGCTCACGTCTCTCTGATCACCACCACATATTCACCTGTGTGAACATAGTGTTATAGTGGATAGTACTTACACTAGAAACAGCCCTCTGCCTGTGTATTGGAGCAATTATAACATTTTAGCTAATGTTTTGCAATATGGTGGTGATGTCTCTTGCACCAAGGTGTTAAAGGAAAACTAATATCACCTAATAATAACCCCCACGCACACACTTATGATACTATGGCCAAAAAATCTTAATGGCCCCCTATGAATTCCACTCTTGCACCCTTCCTCAAGAGATAACATTTTAATTCAGTCCTTCATGTCATGTCTGTGTGTAATGTCAGATACACCAGGCTAGCGTACGAAGCCACAAAACCCCCTATATACCCCAGAGGAGTGAGGATGGTCAGACTCCTCCAACAAGGGATAACAGAGCAAGAGGCTATGGTGCGACACTGGGGAACACAGCTAGAGATCGGTGGTTGCCTAGAGCGGATTGTGCTGCAGCCCGAGGCCAAATGAAGGTGCTAGCCTCAAAGGTAGATTGTCCCCCTCCTGCTGAGCCGAAAGGGTCCCTTGATAACTCCCACTAAACAAGCTATGCAACAACTATCCCCAGGGAGAATAATACAGACTACAACAGGAGCAGTACTCAC
Organism: Rhinophrynus dorsalis; assembly: GCA_037306005.1. Classification (NCBI taxonomy): domain Eukaryota; kingdom Metazoa; phylum Chordata; class Amphibia; order Anura; family Rhinophrynidae; genus Rhinophrynus; species Rhinophrynus dorsalis. The sequence continues at coordinate 274,682,162 of CM074719.1, forward strand.
TCAGATGGGTATAGAGGTGCTGTGGTCGAGGTCCCACAGCTAAAATCAGAAGAGTAGTCAGCCAGGCTGGGTCATACCCTGGGCACACAGGAGCAGAAACAGGAGGCAGAGACATTGTCTTGATTCTTAGCCGGGTCATACACGGGATACTCCACAGGAAGCAGACACTAGGAAGAGAGACAGCAGAGTAAAAGCCAAGCCAGGGTCATACACAGGATTCCAACAGGTACTGATCACAGGAGCTACAGTAAGCAGAGTCAAGCCAGGCCAAGGTCATACACAGAAGAGACAAGGTGAAGTTAGACAGGCTGGGAAAGCCAAGAGCACAATGATCCTGAGACAGGAACACTTGAAACGCTATACTAATGCATCCCAGAGTTGTATTCACCTCCAATAAGTAGCTGGGATACTGGAAGAAGCAAAGCTGGAAAGCCGGAACTGGCACTGCCAGCCACGAATGCGCCCTGGGAGCCAAGTCCCAATGAGACGAATGAGCATAAAGGACAGAGCGTCACAGCGCTGCGCCGCCCAGAAGAAACCCAGTAGAGAATGGCCCCAGGAAAGGCCAGCAAGAGCGGGCAGCTGGAAAACCCTGGAGGTATGACACCATGAAGGTGGACATGACAACCACTGGCAGTTCTACTGGACCTCAGACTGCTCGCTACACATGGTACGCTTTTGTGGCACATGCACAGTCTGCTTCACTTTGGGGCAGAGGTTTTATGAGATTACTTTGAGGTACTACTAAAAACTATCATCTCCATTTCCATCGACATCACATTCACGACTGACTGAAGAGGTTATCTCTTTAACCAAAAGCAAGGACAAAATTAATAAGGGCAAGAATTTTCTGACCATAGAAAGGTAAGTGTATGTTATTAAAGGGATAGTAATACTTAAAATGTAAAAAAAAAATATGTTGTAGGGTTTATCCCCCTGAGTAAAACAAGGGTACTCCCACTGCTGAAAGGTGTTTCATTCAAAAGTTATTAATTTTCAAAGTTGAATTTTTTTAGGTGCAATATCACAGTGGCCTGAAATTGTACAGTGGCGCTGTTGCTACATGATCCTATGGACTGCTCTGGTCCCGGGACCATAAATCTCCATAGGATGGTGTAGCAACAGCGCCACTGTACAATTTCAGGCCACTGTGATATTGCACCTAAAAAATTCAATTTTGAAAATTAATAACTTTTGAATGAAACACCTTTCAGCAGTGGGAGTACTCTTGTTTTACTCAGGGGGATAAACCCTACAATATATATTTTTTTTACATTTTAAGTATTACTATCCTTTTAAGGGTGTTAGTGTTAATTTACTAAGCACTTTACCATCCCTCACATTTTCTCTTTCATTTCATTGATCATTAGTGATCCTTTACCCAGGATCAGATTTACATCCCAGACACCCATAGGCACAGCACTCTAGGTGCCCTTAGCCCCACCCATTGCCACCCCAACTCCTCACATGACCCAGCCCCCAGTCCCATCCACTGTTTTCTGGCAAATAAAATACCTCTTGGCCTATAACAGGTAAGAACTAATAACGTTTTGTCCCCTTTTTTGCTAGAGATCTCCATACCTTTGAACTTCATCATCCTGAGCCCCCAAGGAAGGCTCATGTGCATATCTGGGCACTCTCCAGATCTGCCCTGGAGACTCCAATTTTGAGACTGACTTACAGAGTCTCTTGGTACAGAGGCTGATTCTCCAGTGGTGGTGAGTTTCTGCTCCTTCCCACCCTGTTCCTCCCACTTCCTCCTCCTTCCCACCCTGTTCTGCCCACTTTCCACCCTCTTCTCGCCTCCTTTTATGGCAGATAGCTGAGTAAGCCCTGTCTGCTTTAGTAAGCCCTACCCTTTTAAGAAGCAAATCACATCATTGACATCCCCTGTCTGGTAACACATGAGCCCTCTCCGGGGGCTCAAAAAGAAGTTCCCAAGTATGCTCATGTACTGAAACCATGGGTTTATAAATTACGCTATTTGTGCCATAAGGGGGTGGGGCTTAATTGTGTGTGTGGGGTTTCTCATCTATTTGTTATAAAGTGGGTGGGAAGTGGGCAGAAGAGGGTGGAAAGGAGGAGAAGTGGGAGGAAAATGGTGGAAAGGAGTAGCAGCAGGCAGAGTTTCACAGTAAACTCACCACCACCGGAGAAATAGCCTCTGACCCCGGAGACCTGGTAATTAGCTATAAAAACCAGAGTCTTCAGTGAAGATCCAGAGAGTTCCCTGGTATGGAGATCTCCAGAGCTGGATCATCCATTATGGCAAACTAGGCTAGTGCCTAGGCCAGCGGTCCTCAACCTTTTTTCATTCAAGGCACCCCTACACACTGTCTGGAATTCCTGGGCACCCCTAACTTCTCAACAGTCCTTTAACAGTGTGTAATGAATAGGACATACATGAAAAGCAGTTACTTTTACCTCCTAAAATCAGAATAACATAATTGAGAAGAGTAAAAATTAGTTATACAGACAAGAACAGATAAAAAATGGGAATTCGTATTTCTCCACAATGGTGCAATTGGTATGCTCCAGAATTTCTTCAGTTTTTCTCATCATAGAACAAGCGAGACAGAGAAAGTAGTAAGCACTGACAGTACTGAACCGTTCATTGATATTCATTTTTTTAAATTGTTATACTAAATGTCAAAAGTCCAACTCCATATGGTACATTAACGGCACCTCATGGGACCTTCTGAGCCCCCTCTGATGTCCTTGAGTAGCACCTTGGTAACCCACTGCCTTTAATGTGCCAGTTGTGAGGTATACACAGGGGCATCATATGAGCCACTGTGGTGCCTAAATGTACCCTTCAGACTCAGAATGACACTCCAGGAAGGAGTAAGATGGGTGAGTAAATGTTGGCACCGGATGGGCTCATCTGATGCCCCAGTGTCCACCTCTGGTACATTATAGGGGCACTGGGCTACTAATGTGCTATATATGGGCATCGGTGGGGCACGGTTTGAATTGTTCATTGGCCATTTGAGTGAGGGGGCACAAGAGACAACTAAATGCCCTTATATACCACATTAGTAGTCCAGAGCCCCATAATGCCTAAGAGGTGTACATCGGGGCATCAGATGAGCCCATTCAATGCCCACATTTATTCACCTATCTTTCTGGAGGGTCACTCTGAGTCTGTGGGGTACATTTGGGCAGAAGAGTGGCTCATCTGATGCCCCCTGTGTACACCTCTAGGGCACATTAGAATTAGTGCTTTACTAATGTGCTACTCAAGGACATCAGAGGGTGAACAGACAGTCCCATATGCTGCCCTAATGGGGCACAATTTGCATTGTTTATTGGCCATTTCAGTGCAGGGGACACAAATACCACCTAAAAGATATGGGAATATCCTATATAATAATTTGCTAAGTTGTGTGTAACGCCCGACATGCGCAGTAGACACTGCTGCGCGTGCGGCAGTCATGCGCAGTACAGACTGCCCGCGCCGCGGCTGATACAGAGCTGGGCGCTCCGAAGGAGCGTCCAGCTCTGTATCAGCGGCAGCGCGGGCAGTCTCTGCTGCGCGTGACTGCCCCGCGACCGGCTGCCAGAGGCACTGTGGCCTGTGTAACGGGCTGTTCAACTAGTAAATATATAAATGTATTAATTCATTTCTACCAGTAAGCTTGACACAGGTTGGCTGTATTACTGCAATTCTATCTTCTGTTTAAAATGCATCTGCTGTTCTTGAGCACAAACTCAAAAACTCACACATCACTTAGTCACTGTTCCTCGATGGTGTGTGTGTGTATATGACAGGCCAGGACTTGCCACCAATAAAAAAGAGGCGGGATTGTGATATCCTATAACAGTTGTCCCTCCTCCACCCTACAGCCCAATCAGGACGTGCCTTCAGCACACACACTGCATTGGGCGTTTTCTTTTCTGACTGATGAGTCCAACACACAGTGAATGCCTGCCCTTAATGGGCGCACAGACCCTTTATAAGAAAGCATCGGTGATGCACCATCATAAACAAATTTTATACTGCGGCACCCTGTTGTATTGGCATTAGAGTCTTCTAGACTAGCACAACTGCAAAAACTCTGTGGCACCCCTGTTGAGAAACACTGCCTAGGCCCATGGCAATATGAAGGGCTCTATCTGCAAGTTATGGGTCACAGACAGAGGCTTTGCTGTTGCTGTCACAAGCATCTTGTGTCAGAAGCTCTTAATGCTGAAAGACACCAATATCATGAAATTGCTCCCACTTTCATTAAAACCATAATGCCAATACCTGATTGCAGGACTCTGCACCAGAAGAACATGATGAGATTTGGAGCCCCAAATTGGCACCTTGCCTGGGGCCCCATGGAGTCTTAATCCATCTCTGGAGATCTCCAATGCTTTGCTGTGAATGTGATGGAGATCTCTATAGAATCCAAGGAGTTATATAATAGCCTGTAAAATGGGTATAAAACTGGTGCAGAGACATTGATGTTGCTCTGGTCACACCCACAAGTCAGAATGTGGGTGTGACCAGTAAAACTGCAGATCCTCTCAATATTTGGAGCTCTAGGCAGTTGCTTACACTCCCTATTGAGAAATCTGGCCCTGCCTTTAAATCAGGGATGGGCAACCTGAGGCTGAGCTGGAGGGTCTCATGTTGCTCACATCTGCTTTACCCCCCCTGGAAAACCAGAGGAGTATGCAAAGCAATGTGCCACATACCCCTTTGTCTCTTAATTAGAAAATTGTGACATATGGTATATATGATGAACTACTGAGCTAGTATGTATATTTCATACTCTTTGTCTTATGTATGAAGACAAATAGGTGCAATTCAGGGGCAAATTAAAAAGTTAACATGTTTTAATCTGCACTGTTAACTCTTTAGCTGCTGTTTCCTATCCCACCCACGCTCTCCACACCACAAACAGATATCTTGTGCCTTAAAAGCATCTTTTTATGTTCCTTAGTGTATTTTTAGCTCAGGGGGTTGAGGGTGGGGTCATAGAGATAGAGCTCACTTTGGGCTCTGATTTTTCCACCTGCGGATGATACCACATCCTGTGAGATGGGGACTGTGTGCCAGGGGAAGGGAGGTAGTCAACAGAGGCATTTTCTAGGTACTGAATAAGGGGGCTAAAGTCCTGGGTCTTGTTGCCAGTTTAAGGCAATGTTACTATACTTAAAAATAGTACTAGGGAAACTGGCTGCACTGTGCACTAAGAACGAATTAGGTCTGCCCAAGTCCCAGGTCTTTTTAGGAAAAGCCCATGGGCGTAACTGCAGGGGGTGCAGTTGTAATGGTGCCAGCATCCAAAGGGTTCCATCAGCTCCAGGGCTTAGTACATTCTAGTTATGGTCTTGGGAGATTATTTTTACATTAAGGGGCCCAAAACCATGTTTGCACTGTGGGCCTAGCTATGGCACTGCTGCTTTGGGTATCTTGCAATTCTGTTGGGTGCATGTGGCACCAGGATTGAACGATGTGGTTGGCAGGTACTTCTAATGTGACTTTTACACCACTGGAAAATAGTGCTGTCACTTTTGCTGGAAAAAAATACCAGCCAGCATCATATTACTGGTATATCATAATGAGCACACAGAAATAGAATATTTACATTGATTTCAATGGGGCTTTTAAGCTCTTGAATGCTAGAATTATCCAACACATTCAAGGGCTTAAAAGCCCCATTTATATTAATGGTAATTTTGAGAATGTTTGTCCCGTCGGTGAAGCTGGTTTGCTCCGGAATTGCTCCTTCTTTCTTTTGACCATAAGGCCCTAAGTCCTATTTCCAACTGGTTGTTTACTAGGTAGGTATAAATGCAAGGTCCTATGCTGCAAAACTATATACCGTATTAACCCCTTGGGTGCTAGAGAAATGTCCAATGCATTGCTTCCTTAGGTAAAAACTTCTAATACCCCCTAAATTTGTAATAACTGCCCCTATATTAAATTCTGGACAAACCAATTGCACCATAGAAACTAAATGAAAATTAATAAGATTCACATTGATTTAACCATTTGAGTGCCAGAGAAGTATCCAACACATTGCTTTGCAATGTGTGGATGCCCCTCTAGCAGTTAAACAATCCTTTTAACCAATTGAATGCTTGGGAGGTCTCCAATGTACTGCTATGATGCAGCTGGTTTGCTCCAGAATTGTTCATTTATAGTTTACTAAATAAAGCTACCAATTTTATGCACTTTTTTTTTTACAGCATTTGTAACCCTTGGACCAGTGGGATATGCAACACATTGCTTCACAATGCAATGTACACCCCTCTGGTCCATAAATGGTTAAGTATGGATTATCTAAAGAAAAATCCCATCCATTCTTTTTGAAAATCCTGTCACCGTATTGTTGGATCCTATATGGAAATCCTATTGACAGGGGCATACTGTGAGTGTGGCGTGTTTCCCTCCTCCCAATATGTTGCATGGCTGAGTGATTCTGAATTCTGGAAAATCCTTTATATAGCTGTTTTAGTGGGAATAGGGTAGTGAGACGCCGTGGAGTCTGAGCCGGACACAGGAGACGCCAAGGAGAGGGGTCTGTGTCCTGATCCCTCCCAGTGCTTCCTGGAAGGAGGAAGAAGGGGGGGAGGAAGAGTGCAGGGGTGTGCGTGTGGGATTATTCTAGTCCTGTGAAAGAATTTAAGACTGTATGTTCTATGGGTCACTGACCCCATATGACTATACCCCCCCTTGTAGACTGGGCACTGTAGATCAGTAGATCAATGCAGTAGTGAATGCCACTGAACCAAGTTTTCTTTGCACACTCCCTGTTACTATGAAGAAAGAGTGTACTCTGTGTCAGCAATCCACATAGTTATATGTAAATATACAGCTATAGAAATATCTACATTTATCCATGTGTGTTTGTGTATTATACATACATATATACACAGCGTATATTATTGATTCTGTGAGTCCAGCACCTATGCTTTCTCTCCTTCCTGACTCCAGGCTTTATATGGAATTCAGATTCCTATGGACATACGAGTCCAATGGTGTTACTCTGCACTTCTTGCTCTGTGATCATGGGCATTCAACTTGTGTTGTTCTGTATGACCAATTGCTCAGAATCTCTGAGTGTGTGTGCGCATCTGTACTTTTACTGCATGTATGTATATAATTCCACCCAAAGTGAGTGTATAGATACACATTTGTGTAGCTGTATCACTAAGTAGGTGCAGTTGCTGTATGTGTGTGTCTTTCTTGATGCATCTCCTTGTATGTGCATCTGTCTACACACATACACAAAAAATACCACAGAAACAAATTCATAGATAGATGCACATGTGTGTGTGTTTCTCTCTGTATGTGTATCTGTATATGTTAGTGTGCATCACTGTGTATGTCAGTGTGTGCACATAAGAGGCGTGTGTGTGTGTGTGTGTGTGTGTGTGAAACTGATAGAGAGAGAGTGTGTGTGTGTGTGTGAGTTTGGCTGATCTATATATGTGCATCTGTTTCAGTGTTTGCCTTTGGTGGAGGTATATATCATTGTGGAGGTGTATATTTGTACATGCATCTGTTTGCTGTTATTTTCCAGTGTGTGTGTGGGTATGTGCTTGTGAGTGTGTGTGTTTATAGAAGGCACCGCACACCTGGCACCTGCTCTGTGTATACAGAACACACCCAGAGTGTGACCGGATAGCAGGAAATAGGCAACTTGTGTCAGATATAAATATACAATGAAAGCTACATTATCTGTCATTTTGCCAAGTAGTAAGTTTTGTTGTCTGGAATTCTGATATCTTTATATACTACTATTCACTACAATCACTTGAATTCGTACTGAAATTATTCTTCATATTCAGATCAATAAATTATTAACAAGATCAGATGCACATAAAAACAAATATGTACCGTCAGCAGATTGTACAACAATTGGCAGGCTTTTAGAAGTCCACAATACATTACACTGGCTGCAAGGTCTTTAGGACAGTCTGCAGGAAAAAAAGGAGCCATACACAGGAGGCTAAAGGGTAGCAATTCTGGAGCAAATCAATTAACTGCACTACAGAGAACAAACAACAATTTTCATTGATTCACGTGAAGTCTTTAACCCCATGAATGAAGAAAGGTCGCTATGCAACAGTCAGCTGTTGGACCTCCACCTGTTGAGGAATACAAATTACATCACACCCGACCAGTCAACATTTGGAGTTCTAACACTCTCCCACTCCTACTCTAAGGAGTGATAAAGGTGAAAGAAACCAATCTCTCCGGTTCTTATGTTATTCTATGGAGCCTATACACTAAGACTAAGGTCTCAAACTGGATTCCTGGAGGGCCGAGATTGTGTACATTTTTTTACAGTTGTTTAAGTCAAAATTACTGAGCTAATTAATGATACATGTACAAGATCAGGATTATCCAAAAAATGTGCACAGTCTCAGCCCCTAGGAATGCGGTTTGAGATGACTACACTAGACAAAGTGACTACTTAGCCCCTTAAATCAGGAACACATATGAAAATGTAATTCTGCAGGACTGCTCAGGAATCTGGCAATCCTGCAGTGTGTGGTTTTATAAGCATCCCTGATTTGAATGGATATGTGGTTACCTTAGCACTAGGATACCTCCAACTCAAAATACCTAATGCTCAGGATCCATATAATAATACAGGAAATGTATAATATATAACTGGAGAGTTTATTTCACTTTTATCTCACATTTCTCTCACCTCAATGAACCTCCCACTGCTTTTAAGATGATTATTGCTATACCTGAAATATTATCAAATAATATTAACTTTTACATTTACTGTAAAGTGAATCCCAAGAGTAGTTCTTGATGATAACAACATCTATTATCTTATAATGTGCATTTCAAGATTGTAACTGCTCTAGAAGCATGTGAGTGTGTGCACAATCTAGCAGTCTGAAAGTTGGTATGGTGCCTCTTATCAGAATAGAATACATATCAGGGCCCTAACCCTAAATAAGTACAGTAAACTTTGGTCCTATCTTCAAACAATAGCCATTTGAGTGCTAGTGTGGTGTATGATACTGCAAAGCAATGTGATGTGCACACCTCTGTTTCTCAGATGGTTAACCATACCCCTTAAACCCAAACTAACCATAAGTTTTAATACTATCTCAAACCCTAACTTTAATACTATGCCTGACCCTAACAGAGACCTCAACGTATGCTAATGGCATAGGTTTCATTTTAAGAATTCAATGAAACAATCCAGTCAAATGTCAACTTGAAAAATTACTGAAGTATTCATTGGACAGTTTGCTTAGCAAGCTGTGTTGGAATGGGAGTCACAGGTGACAGGATAGGAACTTTTGAGATCATTTAGGAGGGATGCAACTGAGGCCATAACCTTACTTCAGCTTGGCTTTGTCCATCCACCTTTGTTTATAGAGTTTAGGCGAGATCCAGAGCAGTAGTTCCCAAGACTGTCCACAGGGACCATTAACATGCCAGGAGAGTTATGTGGTAAAGTTTGATAAAGGGGGGGATGAAGAGGAGACAACTTTTCCAGTGAGACACGTCTCCAGTTTCAACTAAAATCTAATCCACTTGAGAAATCTTAAAGGGATAGTAATGTTTCATAGTATAAGCAGCTCTAATTAATCATCATAGTATTTGGACTTTGGAGAGTGTTATTTCAATTCTGTCAGAGTTGTATTTCAAGAGTAATTCAATGACAAAGTATCCCCCTCCAGCCCCTTTTACTGATGTAACTGCTCAGCCAGAGCAGAAGGGAGGTGCCCAGGTAGATTGCAGAGAGGGACAATCTTCAATTAAGATAAGGGAAAAACCTGAAAAACTTGTCAAGGGGGGCAGGGCTTTCATTGTTCTCATAGGAAGAAGATTGTCCCCTGCAGTTATCTGTCTGATCTATGGACTGCATTCCACATCTGAGAAAGATGGCTTACACTAGGTAAAAGGGGCGGGAGGGGAAACTTTGCTTGTGAATATCTCTCAAACCATAAAGGTTTGAGAGATAAGACTTATATTGTTCTTCATGGCTTTTTTGAATGGCTACAAAATAAAATAAAGATAAAACAAAGTATTACTATCCCTTTAATCCATAGGCTCCACAGGAAAAAAAATAGGAACTGCATAATTAATCTCACTGAAGAAGTTGTCTCCTCTTTATCACACCTTATTGCACACCTTAGTGCATCTCCTCCCATGTCTATAAGAATTGCCTGTTTGAGTACTGGTGAGTTATTGAGCTGATCAATCATTTGATTAACTCGCCTGTTCATATGCATAGCAATCCTAAAATTGTGGCCAGTCCCTGAGGATAGGGTTGTGAACTATTGATAGTAGGAGAGATGTACTAATATGATTAATCTCTAAAATAGGCACTGGAATCAATTCTCATGTCCTCATCTTGCCTATTGTCTATGTAATAATGTACTTACACTGAAAATTCCCTCCTCAATGTCAGAGTGCACAATGTTTTGATGCGTTCCATACCTTGTTCAACGTCATGTACTAAATGCACAGAGAAGTGAGGTTACTTAAAGGGGATCTATCACCCCTAAAATGTTGGGCTAAATAGCTTGTCTATGTAGCGATTAGCTGCGGCAACATTTTAATTTTTTTTAAAAACATTGCTATTTAGGCGAATTTAATCCAGTAAATATTGCCCTGGTCCTACTTCTGGACAGACTGTGGTTACCAGCTCTGTACCGCAGTCTGTCACTCTGCCACTGCTCCCTCCCCTCCCTCTATCCAGCCTCCTCTGATGTCGGAGGCTTTCTCCCTTTAAAGGGATAGTAATGTTTCATAATCAAAGCAGCTCCAATTAATCATCATAGTATTTGGACTTTGGAGAGTGTTATTTCAATTCTGTTAGAGTTGTCGTTCAAGAGTAATTCAATGACAAAGTATCCCCCTCCCCCCCTTTTACTGATGTAACACTGTTCAGCTAGAGCAGAAGGGAGGTGCCCAGGTAGATTGCAGAGAGGGACAATCTTCAATTAAGATAAGGGAAAAACCCGAAAACTTGTCAAGGGGAGCAGGGCTTTCATTGTTCTCATAGGAAGAAGATAGTCCCCTGCTGTTATCTGTCTGGTCTATGGACTGCATTCCACATCTGAGAAGAGATGGCTTACACTAGGTAAAAGGGGCGGGAGGGGAATTTGCTTGTGACTATCTCTCAAACCATAAAGGTTTGAGAGATAAGACTTATATCATTCTTCATGTTTTTTTAATGCCTACAAAATAAAATAAAGATAAAACAAAGTATTACTATCCCCTTAAGCTGGAGCAGACTCGTAACCACAGCCTATCCAGAAGTAGGGCCAGGGCAATATTTACTGGATTAAATTTGGCTAAATAGCAATGTTTTTTGTTTGTTTTTTTAAATGAAAACCTTACCCCAGTTAGTTGCTACATAAACAAGCTATTTAGCCCAACATGTGTAGGGGTGATATATCCATTTTCCTGTTCATGCTATAAACCAATGGCTCTCAATCTTTTTTTTTTTTTTTTTTTGCTGGAGGCACCACTAATGTGCAGTCTGGAATTTTCAGGACACCCCTAACCTTTTACTTGTCATCATTTGGCACGTGCATAACGAAGGCTACAAATACATAAATATATAGTTACTAGTTGAAGAGCCCGTTACACGGGCACCAGTGCCACTGCCAGCTGGTCGCGGGCAGTCATGCACAGTAGAGACTGCTGCGTGTGCTGCAGTCATGCGAAGTAGAGACTGCCTGCGCCGCGGCTGATACAGCAGTGGCGCAGGCAGTCTCTACTGCGCATGACTGCAGCACACGCAGCAGTCTCTACTGCACATGACTTCGCCGTTACACACGTTTTAGCGAATTATTATATAGGATACTGAAGGCTCACAATCAGAAAAGCAGAAACAAGCCAAAGGTGCATACATTTGAAACTCAGCATCATACCTCCCAACATTTCAAATGGCAAAAGAGGGACACTTCTGTTGTAGGTGGTGTTTCTGGGGGCGTGGCTGGTAGGCGGGGCATTACCAAGAATTTTTAAGTTATTTCTCGACTCATCTGCATCTCTTTGTGTAACTGATAAATGATTTAGAGCAAGACCAAAGTATTTTAATTACCCATATTAATGTATAAACACATATACTGACAATTAACAACACATTTAAGTATGTTTTATTGCTGTGGAGCAATGTAATCCACACCACTCATTCTGATGTCCTAAAAAGAGGGACAAAAGGGTAGAAAAGAGGGACAGAGGGATTTGGGTCTCAAAGAGGGACTGTCCCTCCTAAAGAGGGACACTTGGGAGGTATGCGGCATTCACTGTTTTGTCAAAGTCTTTTGGGCTTATGGCGAAGCAATGCGTGGAAGATCTTGCTAGTATTTAAGAAGTTAAACGCAACATTTAAAGCAATGGGACGTTTTGGGACTATTTACTTTTCCCCTATGGAGCAGATGGTTAGCCCCATAATTGATTTTTGTGAATAAGGCCCAGAATAAGCTACTTGGGGCCTGGCAGTCAAGACCAGCGTACGCGTCTCAGCAGCGCTCCCTGCATCTACCAGCTTTTGCTGTCTTTATTCTGCTCCATCTTCAACTGTACATCTATAAACCTTTCCTACGACACCCTCATACCATTGATACATTGGGACTCGAAGCTCCAGCCCGACTCTGGCTCCCCTGCATCACTGTCTATCTCGAAGCACTCATTGAGCGTGAGGCATGCCATTACCTGGCAGAGCCCACCTTGCTATGAACCTTCCACTGCGTGCCACCGACTCGGCCTGATACTACAACATCTTGAGAAAGTCCCAGGAGGCCTGATCTCAGATATTCAAAAAATCTGTTTGGATCCAAGACTGCATCGTCACCTGATTTACAGGTTCTATGCTATGCTGATGTCTTCAGACGCCTCTGCTAACATTCGTGCATGGCTTGGGAGGGAGACTTGGGTCTGGAGATTTCTGACAGTTGGTGGACTGCAAACTGGGCCACTGCTGCAAAAATATCAATCTGTATGACCACTAGGGAGAATATCTACAAGATCCTCCTCCAGTGGTACTATACCCCATCCTTGCTTCACTCAATTAACCCATCTGCTTCAGCCTTGTGCTGGAGGGTCTGTGGCAATACTGGTGATCTTCTCCATATCTGGTGGTCCTGTCCCATCATTCAAACATTCTGAGACAAATTTCTCAACTTCATCAGGGCAGTCACCTGTCTCCCTTCCTCTTGACCCAGTGACTCTAGTTCTGAGGGTACCCTTTGATTCCACAATAATGATTGGATCCCTAGCTAAACTGGCCTCTCATATTCTCACAGCAGCCTACTACTTAATTGCTAGCCTATGGAATTCCCAGACAGCTCCTACACTGGATTTGCTGCTTTCCCAAACCAGACAGGTGGAGCTTACAGATCGCCTTACTGCCCTGCTCCAAGACTCTCCTGAAGCATAGAGAGGTATGGGACATTTGGGCGCTCATTAGAGATGCAGTGGATATCTCCCAACTCTGAGCCTTCCCCTATTCTATCCTTCTCTCTCCTTCCTACCTCTTTCTCTTTCAGTCCCCCCCCCCTTTTACCCTTTCCTTCACCCCCCCCCCCACTGCCTGAGCAGTAAGCTGAGTCTTGTGTTTAGCACATTAAGCATATGATACTTCATCTTATGTATACAATGTTTCATTGTCTACCAAGCCTTCACTCCTTTGTACCCTTGTTCGTTCAGAAGTTCCATTATATTATTTGTATTGATATATAGAAAATACATCAATAAAAACATTTAATAATAATAATTTAAAAAAAAATACTCTGGCAGATTCATACATTCCCCCATCATAAAAGCAGGGTCTCTTTATAGCAGCTTGATCAGATCTAACTTTTAACCAGGGACACATACATAACAGTCTGGTGTGTTGAACCATGGAATTGTTTGACCAGGCATATGAATATGGCTGATACACAGGGCCGGATTTATAATTAGGCAGAGTAGGCAGCTTCCTACAGGCGCACCCAACAGAGGGGCACCTGTCACTGAGATCATCCGAGCATGTGTGTGGTGGGATTTTTTTTTTTTTATTATTCGCCTCCCCGCCAGCGCCATGAAGACAGGTCTGTGCCTCCTCCTTCGGCACAGACCTGTAGCTGCTGTGCTCTCCCAGCTCTTTACTAATACAGAGCGCTGGGAGATGACATCATCTCCCAGCGCTCTGCATTACTGAAGACCGCGTGGGAGCTCCAGCAGCTACAGCTCTGTGCCGAAGCAGGAGGCACAGAGCTCTCTTGTCACTGGACCACCAGGGAAGAGGTAGGAAACAGACCCTGGGGCAATGTGAGGGTAATATGGAGATGATGGGGGCAATGTGAGGGCAATATTGAGCAGAAGGGGGCAATATGGAGCTGATGGAGGGCAATATGGAACTGATGGGGGCAATTTGGAGCTGATGGGGGCAATGTGAGGGCAATATGGAGCTGATTGGGGCAATGTGGAGCTGATGGGGGGCAATGTGAGGGCAATATGGAGCTGATTGGGGCAATGTGGAGCTGATGGTGGCAAGTTGGAGCTAATGGGGGGCAATGTGGCAATGATGGGGGCAATATGGAGATGATGGGGGGCAACGTGGAGATTAGGAGCATTGTGGAGGTGTCCAGTGCAGATGGCCCGGGGGGGGGGGGGAGCTTCAGATTTCTGTGCCTACAGGCTCCTGAGATATAAATCCGGCCCTGCTGATACAATACATATAGTTAAAAGAACACAGCTAAAATTCTAACAGATGGGAACATACAGGGTTATGCCATGTGTTAGCAGGATAAACAGGAAATTCTTTTAACCCCTTAACGACCCATGACGGTCCAGGACCGTCATGGGTAGAATCGCGTTAAGGACCCATGACGGTCCTGGACCGTCATGGAATTCCAGGCTCCCCATGTGGTTGCACACCATTCAAGGAGCTCGGATACGGATGCAGCAAAATAAATAAAAAGGTCCGTGGTCCTTTAGTGATGGCTGCATACGCGATTGCCGTCTTAAGGGGTTAAATAGACTAACACCCAAGGATTATTTCATTTTCTGGATTATACTGTGGCAAAGGTTCAACTCGATGGCCTTGTGTCTTTTTTCAACGTAATTTACTAGGCGATGCTGTAACATAATGCAGGGCTGCTTTGATTTCACTGCAGCCCTGAAATATGCATGTTTCCTATGTGTGTCTGTTTAAAGGTGAGGTCTGGTCATCTTATGCTATAGAAAACAGTTGACAGTGTTGGAAAGCTGGGCTCTATGGAGAGAAAGCTCTGCCAAAAAAAATCTGGTCATTAGGAGGATACAGATGCAAGCAAGTCACATGATTATGTCAATGAAGATAATCCAAGCAAACAGAGGGTATAAATGAAATGAAAAAATATGACCATACTTACGGAGAGATTTATAAAAAGTGATCTTGTTCGTTTTTGTGAACAGATCCTTAAAATGTCCTTATACCTTATTTTGGGTGTTGGTATTCTAGTTAACATTTATATACGTGGAGACCGCAAATAATAATAACAGGTCAGACATTGCCTTAAATATTTGCCATAAATTCTGTCACGAAGTTGTCGCAGATAGTGACATTTCTTTATAAATATGCTGCTCCACTTTTTCCAAACTTCTTTATTCCATTTTTAACCCCTTAACGACCAGCACACGCACACGCGGCCGGCACTTGAGGACCACGGGGCTCGCAGGGAGCCCTGAATCCCATGAAGTGCCAGGACCATCACTGGTCCTTAAGTGCCGGACAGCCGCAACGGTCCTGGCACGTCAGTGGGTGTTAAGGGGTTAAAAAACATACTACACAGTGTTCTGTCCTCCTAAACTATCCTTATAACTGCCATGGACAATCTTACAGGCATTTTAATGATTCTTTTCAATTAACTCCACTTTTAGAAATCTTCCCCTTAGTTCAGCACTACATTTTCCTGGATGCAACAAGGTAAGAATGTATGTTTATACTGTATGTCCACATAAGGATCATGCCCCTGCCCTTCAAAGTAAGTATGGGGGAATATGAACTCTTTACTCATACTGTTGTTAAGACTTTGGGCAATGCTTTCTAAACAAAAGTGGAGATTCTATACCAAAAGAACTGCATTATAGGGAACAACTACAAATTCACAAAATCCCCACTGATTTAAATGGGATTTTAACCCCTTGAATGGTGGTGGAACTAGTGTTTTTCTGAGGCCCACAATCTAGTTTTACATATGCCCTGTGTGGGCTTGCATTGTTATCTTTTGCAGGCTCCCTAACTCCCATTACCAAAACAATCTTGAGAGGTTTCTTTGAAGTGATAGTGATGTCATGTCTGTAAATGGGCCCAGATAAATACCATCCTTTTTGAATACAAGAGCAGTGCATACCAAACTCACTAAATTATCTGCATTATATCTTTCTTTTTACAAACAGCTTAAATGAAAAAAGGAAAGTCTACACATACATTAAAAAAAATCTAATTTGTGATATTTTAGAGAACTAACATAAAATTAATCATTTTTACCTATGCTGGCTCTAAGTACATGATATATAAAGCTATGTCAACAAATACGTTTTATGTTAGTGTTCCTTTAAATGGATAGTAACGTTTGCAGTAAACTAGATCACAGAGCAGAGGCGTAACTAGAAGCCTCCAGGCCCTGGTACAAGAAGTGCCACACCCCCACCACCACCACATTGGCCCCCCTGACCACATTGACCCCCTCCACAGTGCCCCCATCTCCTACCTGGAGCTCCCGTGCGGCCCTCTCAGTAATGCAGAGCACTGGGAGATGATGTCATCTCCCAGCGCTCTGCATTACTAGAGTGCCGGAGGGAGATTGCGGGTGCCAGGTGGAGGGGTCGCAGGGGGAGGCCGGGCCCGGTCACAGGTGCAACCCCTATAGATACGCCACTGTCACCGAGTCTTCTTTATAATAAATGTAACACAATGTGCTATTTTAACCAACTTACTTTTCTGTAGTTCATAAGATATTAAATGCAGAAGGATCCCCCTCCCCTTGTGACCACCTCCCACTTAATCTGCAGTCTGGTCCTGGGGCCGGACGGATGCAGCGAGGGACAAACTTCAGTAAGTATAAGGAAAACCCTTCCCCCATTGACGAAGGAGGGCAAGATTTTCCTTTGCCAACTGAAGTTTGTCCCTCGCTGCATCAGTCCAGATCAGTCTGCAGATTCAGCGTGACGTGGACAGAAGGGAAGGGGGATCCTTCTACATTTAATATCTTATGAACTACAGAAATGTAAGTCGCTAAGAATAGCGCATTGTGTTACATTTATTATAAAGAAAACTTGGCAATCTAGTTTAATGCTAACATTTCTATCCCATTTAACCCCTTACAGCCCGAGGATGTACATGTACGTCCCGAGCAGATGTCCCAGGTGGACAGAGGATGTACATGTATGTCCCGAAAGTCATTATATGCAATGGAAAAAAAGTTCGGCGGGCGTTAAGCGCGCGGCCGATCACTAATGGGTTAATAAAAATGAAAACAAAATACCATTTACAACACTTAACAACTTTACTGGATTCAACATAAAGTCCAAATACGATGCATTCATGATAAGTTTTTATTTAGTCTACACTAGGGATGCATAACCTAGGGCCTTCCAGCTGTTCAGGACTACAGCTCCCATTATTCCCAGACAGTTAACTGAGGTTGATTGGAATTGTAGTGGTGCTGAACAGATGGAGGGACTCGGGTTACCCATCAATGGTCTAAACCCCTGATTCTCAGTTTGTTCCTTGCTCAAGGCACCCCTAAACACACAATCTGGAATTTCTCAAGGGTATAAGGAAGGTTTGTGTATAAATATAGTCATTCTAAGGTCCCACAATCAGTATACTACAAGCAAACATATTGTTCATCTCAAATTTATTTATATATATATATATATATATATATATATATATATATATATATATATATATAGAATTGAAAGGATAGAGGCAGCATCAGTGGGTCTTATCGCAAAATTTATTTAGGTAATACTGGAGAATACAGGGTCAACGTTTCGGTCCTACAATAGGACCTTTATCAAGACGTTTTGATAAAGGTCCTATTGTAGGACCGAAACGTTGACCCTGTATTCTCCAGTATTACCTAAATAAATTTTGCGATAAGACCCACTGGTGCTGCCTCTATCCTTTCAATTCTATTCATAATTTCGAGGATTGTGCACCTGGGCATATTAGCCAGTTAGAGCGAGTGCCTCCATCCCAAATCCTAATATATATATATATATATATATATATATATATATATATATATATATATATATATATATATATATATATATATATATATTATTTATTTATTTATTTTTTTTTTTTTTTTTTTTTTTTTTTTTTTTTTTAAGTCTTTATGGAAAAAGAGGGAACCTTAAAGGGATAGTAATACTTCATTATTACTATCCCCATGTTGTAGCCTTTAAAATTCTGAATTCAACAATACCAGCGGCATCTCTCAAACCTTTATGGTTTGAGAGATATCCGCTTTCAAAGTTCCCTCTTATTGGCTTTTCCCCTGACATCAGCGTTCTAGCTGACAGCTGGGGAATCTGGTCAGTGAGCAAACGGCGGCTCTGCAGGAGTCCTGAGATCGCGTTATAGAAACAGAAATCCTTCACTAAAATGGTCTTCTACGTGTGCTTGGTTTGATCTTGCTTTGCAAGCACATGTGGAAGACCATTTTAGTGAAGGATTTCTGTTTCTATAACGCGATCTCGGCTCTGCTGAAGAGCTGCCGCCGGTCCCGAGACCGATTTCCTCTGCTGTCAGATAGAATGCTGACGTCAGGGGAGAGGGAACTTTGAATAAAGGTTTTAGAGATGCCACTGGTATCGTTGAATTCAGAATTTTAAGGGCTACTACATGGGGAATAGTAACAATGAAGTATTACTATCCCTTTAAAGGGATAGTAATGTTTCACAAAAACAGCAGCTCCAATTAATCTTCATAGTATTTGAGCCATAGAGAGTGCTATTTCAATATTGTCAGAGTTGTGGTTCAAGAGTAATTGAAGGATAAAGTGTCCCCCTCCCGCCCATTTTACCTAGTGTAAGTCATCTCTTCTCAGATGTGGAATCTGGTTGCTAGACCAGACAGATAACAGCAGGGGACAATCTTCTTCCTATGAGAACAATGAAAGCCCTGCCCCCCTTGTTTTTCAGGTTTTTCCCTTATCTTAATTGAAGATTGTCCCTCTCTGCAAACTACCTGGGCACCTCCCTTCTGATCTGGCTGAACAGTGTTACATCAGTAAAAGTGGTGGGAGGGGGATACTTTGTCATTGAATTAATCTTGAACTACAACTCTGACAGAATTGAAATAACACTCTCCAAGGTCCAAATACTATGATGATTAATTAGAGCTGCTTTTATTATGAAACATTACTATCCCTTTAAATGGATGTCCATGGTGCACCAAAGTGCCACAACATCCTGGCTGAGAACAGACTGGCAACACAGGAAAGCACAGCATTGATAAAGGAGATCTTATTTCAGATTGCAAGGTGGAGATGACAGCCTCTTCCCTGCCTGAACCTTTGTTTGGGATAAAGATCTTTTTTTTTTTCAAGATACTGCAGAGTTAGGCATATATCATTGGTACAAACTGTGTATGTGTAAATAAGTTTTTTACATCTACATATCTCTATTCTTTGTGTAGATCTACACATCTTTACAGTGCCATCTACATATACACGTCTCAATGACGTGTTTGATAATGTTGTGTTGTTTAGTGTTGCAGAGCATTCCTCCATAGCAGAGCCACACTCAGCCTCCTACGCAGCACATCACAGCCTGGAGGCACCTGCAGAGCCAAGTACAGGTGTACACCAGGAAGTGTGTGGGTGTTACAGTTCAAGCCTCACACAGCATCTGTGCTTCCTGGAACCAGAACTCTAATCATGTCACAATCAGCACTCACGAGGTCTCTATTACCCAGAAATGTCTAATGCTATCCTTCTAAATAACAGGCAATCAGTCACACTCTAACAGTGGTACACAACTTGATGCCCTAAAGCTGTTGTGGACTACAACTCCTATCCTCCCCAGCCAGCCAGCTGCTGACTGGAGATGATGGGAGTTGAAGTCCACAAAAACTTAAGGGATTTGATTGCCCATACCTTGTTTATATCCTAGCACTATCAGATCAGTATCATCATGCAGTCAAGAGATGTCCCTGTATGACCCAGTCCTGTTGTAAAGTCCTGTAGCATGATCAGCTGTTTACAGGTGAAGCACTCAGATACCAACACATACATATTCAATAAACTGTTTTTATTACATCGGCAAAGGGACAATAAGTCACTCAACTGGGCTACAACAAGGAAAGGTTATCAGGGCACACGAGGTGAATGAAAGATATTTCTTTGTCAGATAGACATGTAAGAATGATCCATAGTCTTATTGCCTGAGGGGGCAGGTTACCCCAGTCCCCTTCAGACCACAGTAGCCCTCTGGGTTCTTGTGCAGATATTGCTGATGGTAATCTTCTGCATAATAGAAGACAGGAGCAGTGCCGATCTCTGTGGTGACAGTTCCCAAGCCTCGACTGGTCAGCTCCTGCAGATAAATACAGAGTGAACAATTAAAGAAGTAGGTATACATAAATGTAGACTGATTGGCACAGTCAATCATACATAGAGACACTGACAGAATTCAGACACAGATTAAAACAATAAAACAAGGTGCTGAACCACATTGATACATAAAAACAGTCACAGAGATAGTCACACACAGCCACAGTGACACACTCACTCACTTATACAGAGACATAGTCTCAGAACTACATAGATAAAGAGACAAATACTCTGATACAGAGACTCGGGCAGTCTCACACAGCTACAGAGACGCAGACAGTCACACACAGATAGTGAGAAACAGGCATTCCCACACAGATGTATAGAAACACAGATACAGAAAAACAAGCATTCAGACACAGATAGGGAAACACACACACACACAGATACTAAGACACAGACATACTCTGGTACAGAGAAACACAGACCTCGCAGATACCGAAACACAGATCACAAAGTTACAAAGACACTGATAGACAATTATACGAGACAAAGACACACACACACACACACAGATAGAGGGAAACATGTATTCCCACACACACACACAGATACTGAAATGAGAGAGACACACACACACAGATAGAGAGAAACAGGCATTCACATACAGATGCAGAAACACAAACACACACAGTCACACTGTGGTACAGAGGCACAGCCAGTCACCCTATGGTACAAAGCACAGACAGTCACACTGTGTTACAGAGACGGACAAGTCCCACCATGGTACAGAGACAGACAGTCACTATGTGTTACAAATACATAGACAGTCACACTGTGGAACAGAGACACATACAGTCACACTGTGGAACAGAGACATGGTCATGCTGTGGTAAAGAGACAAAGTCACAGACACAGTCACACAAAAATACAGAAATACAGGCAGTCAGACACAGGTTCACACAGTGATACAGAGACACAACCAGTCAAACAGGCACATTTGTAGAATGGTACAGAAACACAGACAGTCATACAGTTGTTCAGAGAGACACAAACTGTTACACAGTGGTACAGAGATACAGTCAATTACACAGTAGTACAGAGGCATAGACTGTCACTCAGTGCTACATAAACACAATGCATCACTGTAGCCAATAGGGACATAGATATTCACACTGTGGTACAGAGACATAGACAGTCACACTGTGGTACAGAGACATAGACAGTCACACTGTGGTACAGAGACACAGTCACACTGTGGTACAGAGACACAGTCACTCTGTGGTACAGAGACACAGTCACTCTGTGGTACAGAGACACGGTCACTCTGTGGTACAGAGACACAGTCACTCTGTGGTACAGAGACACAGTCACTCTGTGGTACAAAGACAGTCACACTGTGGAACAGAGACACAGACAGTCACTGTGTTACAGAGATATAGTCACACTGTTGTACAGAGACACAGTCACATTGTTGTACAGAGACACAGCCATGATGTGGTACACAGACACAGTCACACAGTCATACTGTGGTACATAGACACAGTCACACACAAATACAGAGGTACAGACAGTCACACACAGTTAATGAGACACAGGTTCACACAGTGATACGGAGACACTAACAGTCAAACAGGCACATTCATAGAATGGTACAGAAACACAGACAGTCATACAGTGGTAAACAGATACAATCAGATACAAAGTAGTATGGTTCACTATTGAAATATCACCCTCTATGTGGCAAGCATGAAAACAAGCATCTGCTGATCCGTAGATGCACCAGAGAGCAAAATGTTACAGACCCTTTGGTTTGATTCGCTGTTGCTGGTCTAGAACTCTCAGTTGCTGACTTGCTGAGGATGCCGGGAGTTGTAGCCCAAAAACATTGAAAGGATCGCCAAGTTACCTGCCCCCTTTAGTGTCAATGTGGCCAAATTCTACTTTACAATCAGCTGTGCCAGATCCATCACCCTCTAAGCACATCATGAGAGGCTGCTGGAAGCTCCTCCAGCGAGCAGACTTTGCGAAGCAAAACAGCACACCAGGAAAGGGAAGTAGCTGTAAGTAATTTCTTTATTATTATGGATAAATAGGTTCTTGGATAACCAATAAACCTTTGGCACTCAGAGGGTTAAGCCACACACTTGCACAAAAACCCTTTGGCAATCAAAGGGTTAAGACACAAGCTTGCTCTATTTTCTTTGCGACATCAGAATGGCAGCTTTTTGATGCAGTCCACATTCTGATATTGCCCTTTTCATCTATGCAACATTATGAACTCAACATTTTCATGTTTGCCACATAGAGGGCGATATTTCAATAGGATACCCAGTAGTACTGAGGCACAGACTGTCACACAGTCCTAGGGAAACCCAGGGTAGCACTGTAGCCATATAGATACACAGACAGTCACTCAGAGGTACGGAGACACAGTCACACACAACTACAGAGAAACAAACAATCACACAGAGGTACAGAGAGACAGACAATAAAATAGAGGAATAACAACACAGACACACAGAGGAAAAGAGATACAGACAGTCACACAGTGGTACAGAGACACAGACAGTCGCACGGTGGTACAGAGACACAAACAGTTACACTGTGGCACAGAGACATAGACAGTCACTGTGGTACAGAGTCATACACAGTCACTGTGGTACAGAGACACAGACACTGGAAAAGAGACAAAGAGATTCACAAAGCAGTACAGAGACAGAGAATCAAACAGGAACAGTCACACAATGGTACAAAAACACACAATCATACAGTGGTACAATGACACAAACTGATACACAGTGGCACAGAGATACAGCCAGTTACACAGTAGCACAGAGGCATAGACTATCACAAAGTGGAACAGGCACAAAGGGTCACACAGTTCTACAAAAACACTGTGACACAGTGGTAAAAGACAAAAGCACAGATAATGAGACACAAAGATTGTCATGCTGAGGCACAGAGAGT
Organism: Rhinophrynus dorsalis; assembly: GCA_037306005.1. Classification (NCBI taxonomy): domain Eukaryota; kingdom Metazoa; phylum Chordata; class Amphibia; order Anura; family Rhinophrynidae; genus Rhinophrynus; species Rhinophrynus dorsalis. The sequence goes on from CM074719.1 coordinate 274,705,595, forward strand.
CCAACAATGGTACAGAGACAGACAGCCACACAGTGGGCAAAGAGCCAACAGTCACAAAAACACAGTCGCACAGTAGTACAATAACACAGACAGTCATGAAGTGATGCAGAGACACAAGCAGTTACACAGTGGTACGGAGGAACAGTCTATCAGACAGAGGTACAGGGACATGGGTAGTCACACAGAAGTACAGAGGCACAGACAGTCACTCATAGGTACAAAAACAGCACAGAGACATTGCCAGTCACAGGCAAAGTCATACAATTGTATAAAAATACAGTAACACAGTGGCAGAGTGGTAAAGACACTGACACAGAGAAGTACAGAGACAAATACAGTCACACTGAGGTACAGAAATACAGACAAAATAGATAATGATATGCATTCCCATCACTATATTTTAACTTTTTAATAAAGCCATGCTTTTTTTTTTTTTTTTTTTTTTTTGGAACAACAGATCCTGTTCATCTTTTCTGTAAGTGGTGTCACCAAGCAGGGTGGGCAACAGTACCCTGCATACTTAATAACAGCTTGAATATTGCCAGCAAGTTTCAATGCAAGCTCATTGTTAATTTTTTCACACTGTGTATGTTATATTTTTGCAAAGTGTAGTGTGCACCTTCTTCTTTATTTCTTCTTTGGTTTATGAAGGGTCTTGGAGGTCTCTTCTGGTCTTTTGGAAAGCAGTGACTACATCCTGGTACTGAGTGTCCTCTAAGCAGGGCCGGATTTACATCTCAGGAGCCTGTAGGCACAGAACTGTGAAGCGCCCCCCCCCCCCAATTTGCCAACTCCACTGGACACCTCCACAATGCTCATCAGCTCCATATTGCCCCCCATCAGCTCCATATTGCCCCTCACCTTGCCCCCATCAGCTCCAACTTGCCCCCATCAGCTCCATATTGCCCCTCACCTTGCCCCCATCAGCTCCAACTTGCCCCCATCAGCTCCATATTGCCCCTCACTTTGCCCCCATCATCTCAAAATTGCCCCTCACATTGCCCCATCAGCTCCATATCCCCTCACATTGCCTCCAACCCCATCAGCTCCAACTTGCCCTCCATTAGCACCACATTGCCCCCACCATCTCCATGTTGCCCTGACATTGTCCGTTTCCTACCTACCTCTTAGGAGATCTCTCATCTGTGCCTCCTTTGGCACAGTCTTGTAGCTGATGGAGCTCCCGCGCGGTCTCCTATTCAGGAATGCAGAGTGCTGGGAGATAATGTCATCTCCCAGCGCTCTGCATTCCTAAAGATGCGACGAGGGAGCTTACCACCTACAGGACTGTGCCAAAGCAGGCACAGACCTGTCCTGCCGGGGAGGTAGGAAATAGGCAACGTGGGGACCAGCCCCAGCGAGGTGGCTACTTTTTTTTTTTTCTCATAAAAAAAAAAAAAAAGATATCACAATGACAGGCGCCCCTCTGTGGCATGCGCCTGTAGGCAGGTGCCTACTTTGCCTAATGGCAAATCCGGCCCTGCCTCTAAGTGAAGGCAGAGGAATCCCTCCATACCCCTACTTGACCACTGTGTATGGGTTTTGAACATTGCGAGTATAATGGTGTTTGGTGGAGGTCACATTGAGCCATCTTTTATGCCGCTCCTGTTATTTTTCTCAGAAATGTAGACAGCCAGATGGAGGTACATAAACATAGAGTTGCACAGTGTTGCCGAGGCACAGACAGTCATACAGAGGTATGGAGAGACAGTCATGCAGTTGTACAGAGACAGAGTCACACAGTGGTACAGAAATTCAGATAGTCACACAGAGGTGCAAGAGACAAGGTCACTTATGTAGTGGTATGGAATGACAAGGTTACACAGTGGTTCAGAGACATAGACCATTCCAAACTGGTACAGAGACACAGACTGTCGCACATAGGTACAAAGACATAGACAGTGTTGGAGAGACAGATAGACACACAGGGGTACTGAGACACAGGGAGGTACAGATACAAAGACAGTCACACAGTGATACAGATAAAGACACACAAAGGTACAGAGACACAGACAGTCACACAGTCAAAACAGGTTACTATATAATTAAAAGGCTTTGGTTTGGGAGGTGATTCCTATGCCTGATTAGAGAACTGGTTAAATGATAGATGGCAGAGAGTTGTTGTAAATGGAACCTTTTCAAGTTGGACTAAAGTTGTAAGTGGGGTGCCACAGGGTTCATTCCTGGCCACAATGCTTTTTAATTTGTTTATTAATGATCTATAAGAGGGAATTCAAAGTAATTTGTCAATCTTTGCTGATGACACTAATCTGTGTAAGGAAATACATACTGCAGAAGGATTTAGATAAACTGAGAGAGTAGGCAGAAAAGTGGCAGATTAAGTTTAATGTGGATAAATGTAAGGTTATGCATTAGAAACAAACATGCTTCATGATATTTATATATATCCTGAGGTTCTCCAACTACTACACAATTCCCTTCTTGCAGGTTATGGAGGCCAAAGAGACTGAGGACCTGATCCTACATGGCTTTGGTGGCCCCAGGTTTGGAGATATTGTGCGATACATTGAATCCTCTCACACCTCTTACAGACATGCAGAATTGCAGACAGTCACACATAGGCACACAGACGCAGAGAGTCATGCAGTGGAACCGAGCTGTAAACCATCACAAAAGTGGTACAGAGACACAGATAATCATACAGAGGTACAAAGACACAGATGATCACATAGATACAGATATACAGACAGTCACTCACAGAAGCATTGGAGGCATTCCCTTTCCAATCAATGGACATGATCGCTTCTCCCCTATGGCGCAGTTGGTTTGCCCAAGAATTGCTCCACTTTGATTTTATACATGCATCCCATTCTTTCTCATGTACCATACTATGTTCTCAATATAGAAATTATGGCAAAAATATATGGACACTTTCAAAATGCGTAAATCTTTGAAAAATATATCCTTAAAGGGATAGTAATACTTCGTTTTAACTTTATTTTATTTTGTAGGCATTAAAAAAACATGAAGAATGATATAAGTCTTATCACTCAAACCTTTATGGTTTAAGAGATATTCACAAACAAAGTATCCCCCCCCGTTCAACCAGATCAGAAGGGAGGTGCCCAGGTAGACTGCAGAGAGGGACAATCTTCAATTAAGATAAGGGAAAAAGCTGAAAAACTTGTCAAGGGGGAAGGGCTTTCATTGTTTTCATACAAAGAAGATTGTCCCCTTCTGTTATCTGTCTGGTCATACAACCAGATTCACATCTGAGAAGAGATGGCTTACACTAGGAAAAAGGGGCGGGAGGGGAAACTTTGCTTGTGAATATCTCAAAAACCATAAAGGTTTGAGAGATAAGACTTATATCATTCTTCATGTTTTTTTAATGCCTACAAAATAAAATAAAGTTAAAACGAAGTATTACTATCCCTTTAAAGTTCTCCAAGGAACAGTTCATTCACAAACATTTACGGGCAAACATGCTGGCCTGTTCTTCTCTTTGTAGGGTGTCTCAGTCTATGTCTGCCACATTGAATATTGGTTCGGCAGACAGACAGGACAAGGCTATGGCACGGCACACTGGATGATTGTGGCACAGACCTGCGGCTGCCTGCAAATTAATTATCACAATGCAAGGCAAGTGATAAGACCCCCTGAACCTGAGGGTAGCCTATTGAAATGTTTCCTTCTCTTTGGCAACCAACACAACAGCATGTTCAAAATGTCAAGACCATGAAAAGGGTGAGATCAGAATCTCTCTCGCATCAATAGCATGAGATTCTAATGTTACAGGGTTAATGGTGGTTACAAGACTTCCCTACCGCATAATGAGTTATGCCTGCTTAAACAAAATGTGCATATTTAACTGAAAGTAATATTTCCTGGGGATGATGGGAGTTGTAGTCAGCTGTCAGCAAAGATAAAATAAATACAGGTGACAGAGCCTGTAACCAGCACGTAGAGGAAGAGGATTGAGCTGCAGGAGGCGGCCAGCCCTGTAATGGAGGCAGGAGGAGACGTGCTACCCCAGCAGCGATTAATTAAAAATGTACTTCAATTTGATTGTTTTGTTGTTTTCTAAAGTTTGCTGAGCCCTGCACGGGGCTCTCTTTCCCCTTCTCTGCGTGCTCCGCCCTACTCTGTCATTCTGAACACAGAGAAGGGGCGATAGAGCCTCGCACATCGCTCAGCAACATTTAGAAAACAACAAAACAATCAAATTGAGGTACATTTTTAATTAATCGCTGCTGGGGTAGCACTTCTCCTCCTACCTCCATTACAGGGCTGGCCGCCTCCTGCAGCTGAATCCTTTTCCTCTGAGCGTGCTGGTAACAGGCTCTGTCATCGGTATATATTCTATCTTTTCTGAAAGCTGACTACATATCCCATCATTCCCAGTAAAATATTACTTTCAGTTAAATGTGCGCATTTTGTTTCAGCAGGCATAGCTCTCTATGGTGGTAAGGAGAAATCTTGTAACTACTGAACTGAAATGTAGCCTTCTATGTGGCCATTAACCTTGCAACAACAGAATCTCGCACTATTGATGCGGGAGAGATTCTGGTCTCACCCTTTTCATGGTTGTGACATTTTGAATGCACTGTTGCATTGGTCACCAACTACAAGTGAACCAACTTGAGACACTCAATGAACACCAATATGGTATAAGGAAGATGTTTAGGGTTTGCTTACATTAAAGGGATAGTAATATTTCATAATAAAAGCAGCTCTAATTAATCTTCATACTATTTGGGTCTTGGAGAGTGTTATTTCAATTCTGTCAGAGTTGTAGTTCAAGAGTAAATGAATGATAAAGTGTCCCCCTCCCACCCCTTCTACTGATGTAACACTGCTCAGTTTAGAGCAGCAGTGAGTGTCCAGGTAGATTGCAGAGAGGGACTATCTTCAAATAAGATAAGGGAAAAAGCTGAAAACCTGTCAAGGGGGGCAGGGTTTTCTTTGTTCTCACAGTAAGAATATTGACTAGGGTTGCCACCCGGCAACTATTTTATCGGCACAGCCGGTAAATAGTTCACTGGAGCCGGAGCCAGTATAACTACTACATCGGCAAATGAAAAGCCGGTATTTGTTTGCATCCAGGGAGGGGAGTGAGGTGACTGAGTGGGGAGAAGCAGTCCTGCTCCGGCTTTGTAGATGTCAAATGTGCAGTCTCTGGTGCATGTTTTCGCTTAAAAAATGGGATTCAGTTCTCCATAGTAATGCCTACAACAATTTAGCCTAACCATCCACCGACATACTTGTGACATAATCGTTGTGTGTGAACTCTTGTCCCTCCCCTCACTGTCTTCCACAGTCAAACATGTGTGCTCTACTTTGATACCGGAAGATGCATGTAGTTGTGTTTTATCCCAAAGGACTGTGCTGAACTTCACCCAGGTGAAATCTAGCCATGGCACCGGTCCTCAATCTGAATTATGAGGAGAGGGCTTTAAACGAAAATGTGTTGTTTTCTGTTTGTTGTTGCTTTACATTTCCAGTCATCCATTTGCTAGCTGGGAATCATATGTTGAACAGTCGTTGCATAAACATTGATTATAACGGACATATACACTGTAGGTTGTCAGTCCTTGGACACACAAGTCAGTTAGAAACTGAATATACATCTCAACATTTCAACTGGCCATAGACTGACACTTTTATTTTGGGGAGTGTGGCTGGTGAGTGGGGCACTACCTAAAATTTTTAGATTATTCCATTACATAGACAGAGAATATATAAAATGTCATCCTCAGCTGGCCTTGGCAACTGCAGTCTAGCAACAAATTGCACCCTCAGTTGTAACCCAAGTTTGAGCAACCTACAAATTTCCAGCTGTTTGTTGAAGTAGTAATCCCTTCTGAAAGTTGTAACACATGGGTGGCTAACTTGTGACTCCCCAGTTGTTTGGAACTAAGGCCCATATATAACTACCAACTGGAGTTATTCTGGAGTAAACCAACTGCAACATTGGGGACAAATAAACATTTCTGACAAATTAAGTTGGGCTTTTAACTCATTAAATGCTAGAGTTGTCCCACAATGCATTGGTGATCTCTCTAGCATTCAAGGGGTAATAAAAATCTATTCACATGCATGGGAGTTCAGGCATTTTTATTTGTTCTGTATAGATCAGTTTGCTTTGTCCAGAATAACTCCAGTTTGATTTAATTAATATGGCCTAAATCACCTATGAAAGATGTAGCCCAACATTGACAGTTCCTGTCTGACCCTATGTCCTGTGGACATCAGTAAACCCATACAGACCTCTTACGACCCGGTCATGCAACATCGAGTAGTTCTGCCCCTTTTGCGGCTCCTCCCTTTTGTGGCTCCGCCCTCATCGACCCACAACTATGGCCGGTATTTTTTTGAGGAAAAGTTGGCAACCCTAATAATGACCCTTGATGTGAGCTGTCTGGTCTATGGAATGGGTTCCACATCTGAGGAATGGGGGCTTACACTAGGTAAAAGGGGCGGGAGGGGGAAACTTCATCATTCAATTACTCTTGAACTACCATGCTCACAGTAATGAAATAACACTCTATATGGCTCAAATACTATGAAGATTAATTGGAGCTGCTGTTTTTGTGAAACATTACTATCACTTTAAAGCCTTAATAATGGATGAGTGTGTGCTCCATTATGCAGTAAAGCAGTGTTTGTTAATGGGACATACCAACAGTTCATTTTTTCAAGATATCCCTGCTTGGTCACAGGTAGATATAATTAAGTAAGTTAATGATTGTAATCCATCTGTGCTTAAGAAGGGTTATCCTGAAAACCTGACCTGTTGATGTGCCCCAAGGGCTGTAGCTGAGAATCACTGCACTAAAGCTAATACATGTTGTTGTACATACCCCATTTGTGCAGCCGCTTAGTGCCACTGCATATGTTCAAGTACAGAAAATGAACTGCACTTGCACTCTTGGGTGTAGAAACAGTCTGCAATGTGTAGCTTTCTTGTGGAATGCAACTAGTGTGTCTAAGCCAGAGGTGGCCAACATGAGGTTCTCTAGCTCCTGGTACACTACAATCTCCATCAACACCCACAAACCAGTGGATGGAGGGGAATGATGGGTGCTGAAATTTGGCTATAGCTGGAGGGACACATGTTGACCATCACTGACCTATTTCTAAGTAAATCCACAACAGCATTCATGTGTACATCCACAAAATATCAAACTAATGTGCTATTTCACAATCATTCATGCCACCAAAGAATCAGGTATAAAAATGAAGAATTTACTACTCGGTTTGTGTAATATATTTTTGCTCCTGGTCACACATAGAGACATATATAAAATTACAAAAGAGGAGCAGTTCTGTATCAACTCAAGTGCACGGTAGGGGACAAATAAAAATTCCCTCAACTCCCCCCATGGAATTAATGGGGCTTTCAGCTCCTTGAGTGCTAGAGAGATCTCCAAAGCATTGCAAAGCAATATACTGGAGACCTTGCAAGTATTCCAGGGGTAAACTACATGGGACCCCCTCCTCCCAATGCATTTTGTTTGCTCCAAAATTCCTGCTCTTGATTTCTCTATATGTCATATAAAGAACTTGCCCACACACTCATACATTTCCAACCTCTTCAACGCAGATGTCACCTGGCACAGCCAATGCAAAAGAGACATTTTTACATGCAAAGGAAAGTATACAGTAAGGAGCACAACAACTGCACACTAGGGGAGAAACGAAAACGCCCAATGATTTACATAGGGTGTTTAACCCTTCGAATGCTAGAGAGGTCTCCACTGCATTGCAAAGAGACATGTCTAACATTCAAGGGGTTATACACCCCATTCAAATAATTGTAATTTTTGTGACTCCCCCCCCCCGTGTGATTGGTTTGTTCCAGGGCTGCACTTCTGTCGATTATTGAATACAGGCCAAAGGTGGCGCTAATGGGCTTTGCTCCTAGAAACTGCCCTTTGCAGCTGAAGTCAATGCAGATGTATTGGCGAATTCATCTGATATCCATGGGCCCTATGTTCAATGCTTTGGAAACTCCTCTAGCATTTAAGAGGTTAAATTCGACTGGGATTCTTCATTTCCCCTTGTGCAGTTGGTTTGCCCTAAAAGTACCCTAGTTTTCTATTGAACATAGTGTAATAACATTAACTTATATCATTCTTCATGTTTTTTAATGCCTACAAAATAAAATAAAGTTAAAACGAAGTATTACTATCCCTTTAAGGAGCAGATGGGTATGCAATGCATTGCTTTGCATTGTGTACCCTTCTGGTTGCAAAAGGGTTAAGAATTACAGACATTTCACTTACTGAAGAATGTTATCGCTGATTAGTGTATCTCAAATTGTCATCAAAATCTGTGGGGTAAATGTGAATCAATTCCAGAGGAAAGAAAAACCGCGCCATATGCATCAAGTAATCATCACTGATTAGAATTGGATGTTTCTCTATTGTATACATAGTGCAGATGTTTTATAGAAGAATTCACTCCTTATATTTTAGTCACTGTTTGTCATGTATGCCATCTATTGGTCAAAATGAAGAGTTGCAGTAGAAATACAGTGCAATTTTTGCTGGCCAAGTCCTCCCTCTACTGGTGAAAATAGACTAAAAAATAAAAAGTGCATTTTTCTGTGTGACCCTGGCTGTTTTCATTGATTCTTGATGACAGACCCTTCAAAATGTTTGGTATATAGAGAAATTGGATTAAAAGAGCACTTACCTTTTGGAAGAGATCTCTTGATTGCAGAGCTGCCTCTTTCTGTTCATCTCCATAAGTAAATATCACAGAACGATACTGAGTACCTATATCTTGCCCCTGTTTCATCCCTAAAAAATGAACAAGAACAATTGTTTGGAAGAGATTAAAGTCACATCTTGCAGGGATCATAGAAAGAAAAGGGTTTACATTACAAAATGCTTTTTTTACTAGAAGGGCTAATATTCTGAAATGGCAATAAAGAACTTCAAGCTACCCTTATGTTCAATATTCAAAACATGCTTTTGAAACTCTTTATTACACTGTTAACTTATTAAAATGAATAGGAGGTTAAAACGTTCTAGTATAATGGATATTTAATTCATCATCCTATTTCTCTCGTACCTCCCCAAGTGTCTCTCATCATTATCCACATCAATAAAATTCACGTTAGTGTTTGTTTAAACTTTATTATATGTGTTTATAAATTAGTCTGTGTAAAAAAAAAAAAAGTTTTGCTCTTGCTCTAAATAATTTATTCATTACATAAAGTGTGTGTCAACAGGTCATGAAGTAATTCAAAACTGCTCAGTAATGCCCCGTCCACCAGTTGCAACCCCAGTAACACCACCAAAAACAAAAGTATACCTCCTTTGACTATTTGAAATGTTGGGTGATATGCTTCTCTGTTAAGAAAAGGATAACTAACATATTCTACAAGCTTCTCCCTAGGGAAGGGCTACCCCTGATAGGCAAACATTACACTGTCACCCTCCATTGGACTTTATCCACTTACACCAGGGAGTTCTAAGAAAAGACCTGGGTATACTTGCAGCCATTGGCCCTGGTCAATCAGGCCTTTCATCATTTTCAGAAAAATGCTGTTTTGTTGAATAACATTATATCCTAACCTCATTTAATTATTAGGCAGAACTGTATTGCAAACCTCCCAACATTTAATTTGGCAAAAGAGGGACACATATTTTAGAGGGTGTTGCTGGGGGTGTAGCTGATGGAAAGGCCATTACCAAGAATTTTCAGGTTATTTTATACTGAAGTTTAAACAAACATTGATGTGAATTTTATTGCTGTAGAGCAATGTGATACACTTACATACATACACCCCCTCACCCGCAGCAGTCCTCAGCTGATCTCCCACTCGGCGCTCCACTCTAGTAATACAGAGCGCTGGGAGATGACATCATCTCCCAGCCTCTACACTACTAGAGCGGCGCGCGGGAGCTCTGGTTACAGAGGTCTGTGCCGAAGGAGGCACAGATCTGTAAAGACACTCCGCTACACCACCAGGGACTGGAGGAAGGGGAAATGTGCAGATGAAGGGGCAATGTGAAGATGGGGGCATTGTGGAGATGAAGGGGGGCATTGTGGAAGGGGCATTGTGGAGATGAAGGGGGCATTGTGGAAGGGGCATTGTGGAGATGAAGGGGCAGTGTGGAGATGGAGGGGGCATTGTGGTAGGGGCAATGTGGATGAGGGGGCCAATGTGGTTGTGGGGGGCCCATGGCAATTCTTGCACCAGGGCCCGGTGGCTTCTAGTTACGCCTCTGACTACACAGTCTGATCTCCTAAAAGAGAGACACCAAAGAGAGACGCCTCTGACTACACAGTCTGATCTCTTAAAAGAGAGACACCAAAGAGAGACACCAGGATCGGACAGAGGGATTTGGGTCACAAAGAGGGTCTGTCCCTCCTAAAGTGGGACACCTGGGAGGTACGGTATTTTCCAGGGTGCTAGTTTAGGTATCAAAATGCCTTGTAGTGTGTTAGTCTAGCTGTGGGTTGTCCTTATAAATTCACAATTGTGTCCACAAGAATGCTTGCTTATTACATTACTTAGTAGTTCCTCGATTCATTTTCTTTACTCAGTTTGACCTTTGAAGAAAAAGTTTATATACACCCTTTGGCTATAATGTCCTTCTCTATAGGGAATACCTCCCTCTTTGGGACCTAAATCCATCTGTCCCTCTCTCCCATTCTGTTGTCCCTCTTTTTAGGAGATCAGACTGTGTAGTACAGTGTTTTTCAACCAGGGTGCCAAGGCACTTTGGTGTGCCACGGACATCAACTTAGGATGCCCAATATTTTCTATGAAGACTAATAAAAATTACTTTTAAATAAAGATTTATAGAAATTGTTTGGCACAATATGTTTAGTTTTTTGTGGTTGTAAGACCGAATAATAACTGTATATTTATGTATTGTACCCTTCATAATGCCCTTGATAAAGTACATTAAATATGTTAGGGGTGACCAGAATGTTCTAGCTTATGTGTTATGGGTGCCCCAAACAAAAAAATATTGAGAACCACTGGTGTAGTGTGTGTGTGTATACGTGCATCACATTGCTCCACAGCAATAAAACTCACATTAACGTTTGTTTATGTTTCAGTATATATGTTTATAAAATAGTCCGTGTAAATAAAATACTTTGGTCTTGTTCCAAATCACGTATTCAGTTACACACAGAGATGTCAAAATGTCATGAAATAACCTAACATTTTTTGGTAATGCCCTGCCTACCAGCCACACCCCCATCAACACCACCTAAAACAAAAGTGTCCCTTTTAGCCATTTTAAATATTGGGAGGTATGTTGTAGGGCTCTCCCTGGCATTAAAAGAGATCCTCTTTCACTTTCTGTAATACTCTGGCAGGGAAAGGGTTATACCCCATCGGTTAATCTCTAGCAAGGAAGGGGTTACACAGTAACAGTCTACAGTACCTCACAATAAAGGAAGGGGTCACACTGTTACAGTATGCAGATATCTCTCTCTCTGGCAAGGTAGGGATAAGTATAGCATACTGTGCAGGGTTCTCTGGCAGGAAATGGATTGCTCTATACCAGTGGTTCTCAACTCCAGTCCTCGGGACCCACTAACAGGCCAGGATTTGATGATTTCCTTGTTAGAGCACAGGTGAGTTAATCAATGTGAATGAGCCTCTGATCACCACAACTGTGCTCTTGCAGAGAAATAAGGGCTCGATTCAAATGTTGGCGTCGCCAGAAAAAACTGGCGACGCTGCTTTTAACGTCAACTGAGCAATGCAAATGTTCCACTATAAACAAACAATGCCAGTTCTGAAACACACGTCGCCCGTCGCCAGAACAGCAAGATCTCACCCATAGAGGATAATGTACAAGTGGCGCCAAAAGCTATTCAGATGTTGGAGTTAGGGCTAACGCGAGTTAAATTGCAACATTTCTCTCCAGAAATCTAACACCTATTTCTTCTGTGTCCCTACACGGCATGCAGAAATGGGTTATGTCTCCACCCTCCAGCTGGGTAGGACTTCCTCTACTCCTCAAAAGCGAAGATCCAGTAGAGGTGTCAGTTTCTTTTGTCCTACCCAGCTGGACGGACGGCGTTACAGCACTTGGAATTTTCTTCCTACCTTCTCTTCTCCTGGGCCGCCGAGTCCGCCCATTGAGCAAGTGGCGAGGCGGCTCTGTGTACCCGCGTCTGCGCTATCGGGTCTTGCTCTGCTAACTGCTCCTCCCTTGCCATCTGTGCACGGCAAGCAGGATGCGCCTCCAGTCTGATCTCCTCCGTCAATCCCCAGCGTGGTGTTGCGAGGCGGGCCCAGAACCGGAAGTAGCAACTTTATTTCCTTGCGTTCCAGAGATGTAACCCACGCGGCAGGAACACGTGGCGCCCGTGGGAAACGGCTGAGAGGCGGCTTTGAGTCCATGGTCCTCCCCCTCCTCATTTGTGTATTTAAGGTAAGCTCTCTTTCTTACTGTATGTTTGTTAAAATGTCTTCTAAGGGCCAAAAAGAGAAGCTGGACAAGGAGAAAGATAAAGATAAGGATAGGGAGAAGGAGAAGGAAAAGGACAGAGAAAGAGAGAAAGATAAGGAAAAAGAGAAGCTTGAGACCACTGGCAAGGAGGACAAAAGTGTTCCTAAGCTTAAGTATTGCCTTAACTGTAATTCAAAATTAAGCTTGTCAGAATCTGGAAAGTTATGCCAAGAATGTATTAAGGTTGTATTGTGCAAGACACCTTCAGAGCTATGCAAGAGGGTGAGCCTTCACGGAAACGTCAGCGTCTTGATCCTGGGGAAGACACTTCAGCCATGAGGGAAGAAGATCTCAGTGAATCCAGTATATTCGATCCAGAGTCAGAATTCTCCTCTGAGGAAGAGGGAGAAATTAGTGAGGAACCTGGCTCATTCAATTTAGACAGAGTTGATGGATTGATTCGTGTAGTCCGAAAGTCCTTAGGCCTATCTGATACACCTCAGGACCCGAACATAATGGATGCAGCTTTTCTGGGGAAAAGAAAAGAAGTTCCTGTTCACCCCTTACATCAGTCCATTCTGGAATTGGTAAAAGAAGAATGGAAATTGGGCGACAGAAGATCCATGGTCCCCAAAAGATTTTCAAGAATGTACCCTTTTAAGGAAGAAGATACCAAGCCTTGGACCTTGCCCCCCAAGATTGACGCACCTGTAGCACAGGTTGCCAAACGCACAACACTGCCTTTGAAGGACGGAACATCTCTCAAGGATCCCATGGAAAGAAAGCTTGATGGGACTCTCAAGCGTCAATTTACTGTTTTAGGTCATAGCCCGCACTATGAGAACATGGTTATGTAATCTTGAAGACAAGATTGAATCTAACATCTCCAGGTCCAAACTCCTGAAGGAAATGGCTGTTATGAAAGAAGCGGCTAACTTCTCCTGTGATGCATCCTCAGATATTATTCGTCTTACGGCCAGATCTTCTGCTCTCTCCGTTGCGGCCAGAAGAACCCTGTGGTTAAGATCATGGAATGCAGACACATCTTCCAAGAGTAAATTGATTTCCCTGCCTTTTTCTGGAAATTCCTTATTTGGTGAGCACCTGGTGAGATTATTAAAAAGGCCTCTGGGGGTAAGAGCTCCTTCTTACCACAAGATAAACGCCAGAGGTTCTCCTCTTCCAGACCTTCCGGATCAAGAGGAAGAAATACCTCCTTTCGTGAGTCATCCAGATTTCAGGGAAGATCTTATTACCACAAGAAACATGGATTTAACCAGAGTTTCCGGGGCAGCTATAGGAGGGACTTCACCAGGAAGCCCCAAACTAAGAAAGAGCTCCCATGAAGAGAAGCGGGCCCTGGCTGCGGACTCAGCCGGGGGCAGACTGAGTTTTTTCCTGACGGCCTGGGATCAATTAGCAAACCCAGATCGTTGGGTTCGACAGATACTGCAACTAGGGTACCCGCTAGAATTTGTCAAGACCCCACTTCTACACAGGTTTATTCAATCAAAGGTTCCTTCCAGTCCGTCGAAAGCCGCAGCCTTTTTGAATGCTATCAAGAACCTCCTGTCCAACAATGTTATAGAGCCAGTGCCTTTGCATCAGCAGGGTTCTGGCATCTATTCGGTTCTGTTTTTAGTTCCCAAGAATTCGGGCGGTTTCCGGACTATCCTAGATCTCAAGGACTTGAATCAGTCAATCAGAATATCTCACTTCAAGATGGAATCAACCATCTCCATCATAAAGCCTACATTTCCAGGTGCATTCATGTCCACGATCGACCTCAGAGACGCATACCACCACATTCCTATCAGAGCATCTCACAGGAAGTTCCTAAGGTTTGCGGTAAAAGGAAACCACTACCAATTTGCTGTTCTTCCCTTCGGCCTATCCTCAGAACCCAGAGTATTCTCCAAGATCCTGGCAGCAGCTCTTCAGCCCTTGAGGAAACAGGGAATTCATGTCATCTCATATCTAGACGACATTCTGATTCTGGTGGAATCCCAGTCTCAAGCAATCTTGCACACTCAGAGGTCTCTGATGCATCTTCACCAATTAGGTTGGTTAATAAAGGAAGAGAAAAGCCAATTAACTCCAACCAGAACAATCACCTTTCTGGGACTGAATTTGGATTCAGAGAACAACATAGTCACATTGACGGAGGACAGGATAACCAGAATCTCCAGAAGGATACGTCATTTCAAGAAAGAATGGGTTCACACAGCCCAGGATTTTATGGAACTTCTGGGCAATCTCACATCGACTACTCAGGTAGTTCCATGGTCCAAATGACACATTCGCCCCATCCAATGGAATTTCTTGAGATTCTGGGACAAAGATTCTGGGAATCCCTCCCAGAGGATATCCCTGCTTCCATCTACAAGGAAGGAGTTGAATTGGTGGTTGAGAAGAAGGAACCTCAGGGAAGCAGTTTCTCTGAAAGAACAAGTCACGGAAACAATATTCACAGATGCCAGTCTAATAGGCTGGGGAGGCAAGTGGAGATCAACTCTAGTCCAGGGGAAAATGGAAGCCCTCAGAGAAACATCTCCACATAAACGTTCTGGAAATGAGAGCTGTCTGGAATTGCCTTCAGAGTCTAAAATCCAGTCTAAAGGGCAAGAAGGTCTTAATCTATTCAGACAACTTGCCCACAGTCATGTATCTAAAAAATCAGGGAGGCACAAGAAGTCTCAGTCTGTACAGAGAAGCACGAAAACTTCTTCTCTGGGCAAAGAGGCATCTGCAGAGCATCTCAGCATCCCACATAACAGGAAAACACAATCTTATAGCGGATTACTTAAGCAGATCCACCATAAATCCGGGAGAATGGTCTCTGAGTCCAGCAATCTTCAGGCAGATTTGTCTCAGATGGGGTCAGCCAGAGATAGACCTCATGGCCTTCAGGGCAAATGCCAAGTGTCGGAGGTATATCTCAAGATGGAAGGAACAGATAGCAGAAGGACAAGATGCATTACAGATTCCATGGACCTACAACCTGGCATATGTCTTCCCTCCAATTCCTATCCTGATGGATGTAGTCAGCAAGATAAAGAGAGATCAAGCGAATGTTATATTGATTGCTCCAGATTGGGCCCGAAGGCCTTGGTATTCCTTCCTGGTAGCCATGTCTATCCAGCCACCTTGGCAACTTCCTCTGGTTCCTGACCTCCTGACCCAGGGGCCAGTACTTCATCCGAACCTCAGTTTGTTACGCCTGACGGCCTGGAGGCTGAAAGGCTCATGTTGAAAAGCAAAGGTTTATCAGACTCCGTTGCTAGTACCATTATTTCTGGTCGAAAAAAATCTACTTCAACGGTTTATTCCAAAATATGGTCTACCTTTCTATCTTGGCTGAAATCCAAGTTTCCTCAAGTGTCACGGATTATTACTAGTGATGAGCGAGCACCCCAATGCTCGGGTGTTCGGGTGCTCTGACCGAGCACCCCCTGAGGCTCGAGTGCTCGGCCGAGCACCCGAGCCCCATTGAAGTCAATGGGAGGACTCGAGCATTACACCAGGCACCCCCTGCTCTGATGAGGGGAGGGTGCCTGGTCCATAGGAAAATGGCAGAAAAGGATGGAAACACCACAGAAATGGTTCAGGGACAGCATAGGGAGGATGTCTGGATGCATCTTGGACTCCAATATCGCTGCTGGGAACGATCTTTCGCCCGTAGTACGCCATTTTTACAGACTGACCATAAAACACACAAAAAGGAAAATAAAAACGACTTTAGGCGAAAAATTGTTACCAAACAATATTTGCTGTATATTTACTTGTATATCATCTGCAAATTCTCCCCAAAATTTCCTTGATTTTCAGAACTGAGGCCATGATTAAGAGGGAAACGTGCGCAGAGGCAAATTCTCCCCAAAATTTCCTTGATTTTCAGAACTGAGGCCATGATTAAGAGGGAAACGTGCGCAGAGGCAAATTCTCCCAAAAATTTCCTTGATTTTCAGAACTGAGGCCATGATTAAGAGGGAAACGTGCGCAGAGGCAAATTCTCCCAAAAATTTCCTTGATTTTCAGAACTGAGGCCATGATTAAGAGGGAAACGTGCGCAGAGGCAAAATCTCCCAAAAATTTCCTTGATTTTCAGAACTGAGGCCATGATTAAGAGGGAAACGTGCGCTGAGCTGACCATCTAAAACATTATGGGTGAGGGTCT
This sequence comes from Rhinophrynus dorsalis, assembly GCA_037306005.1. Taxonomy (NCBI): domain Eukaryota; kingdom Metazoa; phylum Chordata; class Amphibia; order Anura; family Rhinophrynidae; genus Rhinophrynus; species Rhinophrynus dorsalis. The sequence goes on from CM074719.1 coordinate 274,722,167, forward strand.
GCTGCAGAGCTGACCATCCTAAACATTATATGCGAAGGCCCGCTAGTGAGCTGACGCTATAAAACATTATATGAGAGGGCCCGCTAGAGAGCTGACCCAATAAAACATTATATGAGAAGGCCCGCTGGTGAGCTGACCTATATAAAAATTGTCAAACAGGGCCCGCTGGTGAGCTGGCCCTATATAAAAATTATATCACAGGGCCCGCTGGTGAGCTGGCCCTATATAAAAATTATATCACAGGGCCCGCTGGTGAGCTGGCCCTATATAAAAATTATATCCCAGGGCATATGGAAGAGGAGGAGGAGGATGAGAAGATTAAGAGTCAACCATATACCCGTTTTTTGGGTGGAAGGGGTGAATGGGAATACAGAGTATTCCCATCATTGTAAATAACATATATAAAGTGAGTTTATGTTCCCCCGGGGCTTTCCTCCAGTGGAGTGGAGAAGTCAGGGGAAATCCAGGCCTTGTTCATTTTTATAAGTGTCAACCTATCAGCATTGTCGGTGGAAAGGCGGATACGCTTATCTGTTATGATGCCACCAGCAGCACTAAATACCCGCTCAGACAGAACGCTGGCGGCAGGGCAGGCCAGCACCTCCAAGGCGTAGAGTGCCAGTTCATACCACGTGTCCAGCTTGGACACCCAGTAGTTGTAAGGCACAGAGGGATCATTGAGGACGCTGACACGGTCTGCTACGTACTCCTTCACCATCTTCCAAAACTTTTCCCTCCTTGTGACACTAGGCTGCGCATCAGGGTGAGGGTGCTGGCGGGGTGTCATGAAGGTGTCCCACGCCTTGGAGAGTGTTGCCCTGCCTTTCTCGGAACTGCTGTGTGCTCCCCTTTTCTCCCCTTCTCGGTTGGCCAAGGTAGCACGTACTCTGCCGCCAGCGTTGTCAGATGGAAAATTTTGGAGCAATTTTTCAACAAGAACCTTCTGGTATTGCACCATTTTGCTTGTCCTTTCCACCGGAGGAATGAGAGATGAGAAATTCTCTTTGTAGCGGGGGTCCAGAAGGGTGAACACCCAGTAATCCGTGTTGTTTAAAATGCGTATAACGCGTGGGTCACGGGAAAGGCAGCCTAACATAAAGTCAGCCATGTGTGCCAGAGTACCAACAGTCAAGATTTCGCTGTCCTCACCAGGAGGATGACTCTCAATATCCTCATCCTCTTCCTCCTCTTCTGCCCACCCACGCTGAAGAGATGGAACTAAAGTTCCATGGCTACCCTCTGTAGCGGAGGCAACCGTGTCTTCCTCCTCCTCCTCCTCCTCCTCCGCCTCCTCCAATTGTCGCTGAGAAGACGAAGTGAGGGTGCTCTGGCTATCACCTTGTGTAAGCTCTTCCTCCCCCATTTCCACCTCTTCCACATGCAAAGCGTCGGTTTTAATTGTGAGCAGCGAGCGTTTCAGTAGACACAGAAGTGGGATGGTTACACTGATAATAGCGTTATCGCCGCTCACCATCTGTGTCGATTCCTCAAAATTGCGTAAAACCTCGCAGAGGTCTGACATCCATTCCCACTCCTCACTTCTGATTACAGGAAGTTGAACGGAGAGGCGACGACCGTGTAACAGCTGGTACTCCACTACTGCCCTCTGCTGCTCACAAAGCCGGGCCAACATGTGGAAGGTGGAGTTCCAGCGCGTGCTCACGTCACACAGCAGCCGGTGAGCTGGCAATTGTAAGCGCTGCTGCAGCTTCAACAGGCCGGCCGAAGCTGTAGATGACTTACGGAAATGTGCACACACGCGGCGCACCTTGGTCAAGAGATCATGCACATTGGGGTAGGTTTTTAGAAATCGCTGCACCACTAAATTAAATACATGCGCTAGGCATGGTACGTGTGTGAGCTTGCCGAGCTCCAAAGCCGCCACCAAGTTACGCCCATTATCACACACAACCATGCCTGGTTGCAGGTTGAGTGGCGAGAGCCACTGCTCGGTCTGGTGACTAATCCCCTGCAACAGCTCTGAGGCCGTGTGCTGTTTGTCCCCAAGGCAGATCAGCTTCAGCACGGCCTGTTGACGCTTCCCCACTGCAGTGCTACACTGCTTCCAGCTACTGGCTGATGGGGGAGTGGCGCTGCGTGTAGAGAATTCGGAGGTGGAAACGGAGGAGGAGGAGCCAATAACGTAGGTGCTGGCGGAAACCCTGATGGAGGTAGGGCCCGCAATCCTCGGCGTGGGTAGCACCCGTGCCATCCCAGGGTCCGAGTCGCTCCCAGCCTCCACGACATTCACCCAGTGTGCCGTCAGGGAAATGTAGCGTCCCTGGCCACAAGCACTTGTCCATGTGTCAGTCGTTAAGTGGACCTTCCCAGTAACTGCGTTGGTCAGGGCACGGGTGATGTTATGGGACACATGGTGGTGTAATGCGGGGATGGCACACCGGGAAAAGTAGTGGCGGCTGGGGACCGCGTACCGAGGGACAGCTGCTGCCATCAGGCTGCGGAAGGACTCAGTGTCCACAAGCCTAAATGGCAGCATTTCGATGGCCAGTAATTTGGAAAGGTGTGAGGTTAGTGCTATGGCCTGTGGGTGGGTGGCTGGGTACTTTCTCTTGCGCTCAAATGCCTGGGGTAACGACATTTGGACGCTGCGCTGGGACAGGGAAGTGGATGTGGTCGCTGATGGTGCTTCAGATGGTACAGGTGCAGGGCGGGAGGTATGCGGGCCTGCGCCTTCGACAGGCGATTGGCCGGCACCGAAAACAGGGGAAGAGGAGGCAGTGGTGTGGCCTGCAGACACAGATGGGCGATCCAGGCGTTCCTCCCACTTACTACGGTGCTTGGATGCCATGTGTCGGATCATGCTGGTGGTGGTGAGGTTTCTAGTGTTCATGCCTCGGCTCATTCTGGTGTGGCACAGGTTGCAAACTACAATTCTTTTGTCGTCCGCACTTTCCTTAAAAAAACGCCATACCGCGGAACACCTACCCTTTGGCAAGGTAGATTTACGCAAGGGGGTGCTCCGTGGAACATTTGCGGGCCGGTTTGGTGCGGTCCGCCTTCTTTCTGTAGCCACACCACTGCCTCTTCCAGCCTGTTGCGGTGCTGCAGATGGCTCACCCTCAGGACTGTTGTCATCGCTCGGCTCTACACCTTCCCAGGTGGGGTCAGTCACCTCATCGTCCACCAAGTCCTCCTCCACTTCCTCACTCTGATCATCCTCCTCAAGTCTTGATCCCACCACATACTCAGTCATTGACAACTGTATAACATTCTCCTCAACAAGGTCTTGAGACGGAAATAGTGGTTGATTTAATGGCAACTGTGTCTCATCATCATCATCATCATCCACTACTTCCTTTGACCTTAAATGCCATTCACATCTGTCATCTTCTTGTGATTGGGTAGCCTCTAGAGGTTGTGAATCAGGGCACAAGATGTCATGTTCCTCTGCAAGCGTGCTTGGAGAGAGGGTCAAATGAAGGATTGGTGATGAGACGAGCTCCTCACTATATCCCAGTGTGGGATCACTTCTTTGACCAGACCGTGTATGGTGGGAGGAAGGATGATCAGAGTGAGGATTATGTTGACCAGACTCTTGGCTACTGAGAGTGGACTTGGTGGAAGACAGGGTGGTGCTTAACCGACTGGAAGCAGTATCAGCTGTCATCCAACCGACCACCTGTTCGCAGTGGTCGGACCTCGAGAGTGATGTCCTGCGACGCCCTGTAAAATTAGACATGAAGCTAGGTATGGTGGATGTCTTTCTTTCTTGTGCTCTGGCACCAGGCACAGTTTCTCCGCGTCCTGACCCGCGCCCTGAACTATCAGGATCACGTCCACTTCCCCGTCCCTTTTTACCCGCCTTCTTCATCTTACACGGAATATGTGACTTTAATATTTGAGTTTGAAAACTTAACAGTATTTCTTCCTATTCTGCAACGGTGCAGAGTACACAGAATAGGCTGCTAAACGGCGGTGACACACACTGAATGGAATATGTGACTTTAATATTTGAGTTTGAAAACTTAACAGTATTTCTTCCTAGTCTGCAACTGTGCAGAGTACACAGAATAGGCTGCTAAACTGCGGCGACACACACTGAATGGAATAAGTGACTTTAATATTTGAGTTTGAAAACTTAACAGTATTTCTTCCTAGTCTGCAACTGTGCAGAGTACACAGAATAGGCTGCTAAACGGCGGCGACACACACTGAATGGAATATGTGACTTTAATATTTGAGTTTGAAAACTTAACAGTATTTCTTCCTAGTCTGCAACTGTGCAGAGTACACAAAATAGGCTGCTAAACGGCGGTGACACACACTGAATGGAATATGTGACTTTAATATTTGAGTTTGAAAACTTAACAGTATTTCTTCCTAGTCTGCAACTGTGCAGAGTACACAGAATAGGCTGCTAAACTGCGGCGACACACACTGAATGGAATAAGTGACTTTAATATTTGAGTTTGAAAACTTAACAGTATTTCTTCCTAGTCTGCAACTGTGCAGAGTACACAGAATAGGCTGCTAAACTGCGGCGACACACACTGAATGGAATAAGTGACTTTAATATTTGAGTTTGAAAACTTAACAGTATTTCTTCCTAGTCTGCAACTGTGCAGAGTACACAGAATAGGCTGCTAAACGGCGGTGACACACACTGAATGGAATATGTGACTTTAATATTTGAGTTTGAAAACTTAACAGTATTTCTTCCTAGTCTGCAACTGTGCAGAGTACACAGAATAGGCTGCTAAACTGCGGCGACACACACTGAATGGAATAAGTGACTTTAATATTTGAGTTTGAAAACTTAACAGTATTTCTTCCTAGTCTGCAACTGTGCAGAGTACACAGAATAGGCTGCTAAACGGCGGTGACACACACTGAATGGAATATGTGACTTTAATATTTGAGTTTGAAAACTTAACAGTATTTCTTCCTATTCTGCAACTGTGCAGAGTACACAGAATAGGCTGCTAAACGGCGGTGACACACACTGAATGGAATATGTGACTTTAATATTTGAGTTTGAAAACTTAACAGTATTTCTTCCTAGTCTGCAACGGTGCAGAGTACACAGAATAGGCTGCTAAACGGCGGTGACACACACTGAATGGAATATGTGACTTTAATATTTGAGTTTGAAAACTTAACAGTATTTCTTCCTAGTCTGCAACGGTGCAGAGTACACAGAATAGGCTGCTAAACGGCGGTGACACACACTGAATGGAATATGTGACTTTAATATTTGAGTTTGAAAACTTAACAGTATTTCTTCCTATTCTGCAACTGTGCAGAGTACACAGAATAGGCTGCTAAACGGCGGTGACACACACTGAATGGAATATGTGACTTTAATATTTGAGTTTGAAAACTTAACAGTATTTCTTCCTATTCTGCAACTGTGCAGAGTACACAGAATAGGCTGCTAAACGGCGGTGACACACACTGAATGGAATATGTGACTTTAATATTTGAGTTTGAAAACTTAACAGTATTTCTTCCTAGTCTGCAACTGTGCAGAGTACACAGAATAGGCTGCTAAACTGCGGTGACACACACTGAATGGAATATGTGACTTTAATATTTTAGTTTGAAGACTTAACAGTATTTCTTCCTATTCTGCAACTCTGCACGGTACACAGAATGTGCTGCTACACTGCGGCGAAGCACACTGAATGGAATATGTGACTTTGATATTTTAGTTTGAAGACTTAACAGTATTTCTTCCTAGTCTGCAACGGTGCAGAGTACACAGAATAGGCTGCTAAACGGCGGTGACACACACTGAATGGAATATGTGACTTTAATATTTGAGTTTGAAAACTTAACAGTATTTCTTCCTATTCTGCAACTGTGCAGAGTACACAGAATAGGCTGCTAAACGGCGGTGACACACACTGAATGGAATATGTGACTTTAATATTTGAGTTTGAAAACTTAACAGTATTTCTTCCTATTCTGCAACTGTGCAGAGTACACAGAATAGGCTGCTAAACGGCGGTGACACACACTGAATGTAATATGTGACTTTAATATTTGAGTTTGAAAACTTAACAGTATTTCTTCCTAGTCTGCAACTGTGCAGAGTACACAAAATAGGCTGCTAAACGGCGGTGACACACACTGAATGGAATATGTGACTTTAATATTTGAGTTTGAAAACTTAACAGTATTTCTTCCTAGTCTGCAACTGTGCAGAGTACACAGAATAGGCTGCTAAACTGCGGCGACACACACTGAATGGAATAAGTGACTTTAATATTTGAGTTTGAAAACTTAACAGTATTTCTTCCTAGTCTGCAACTGTGCAGAGTACACAGAATAGGCTGCTAAACTGCGGCGACACACACTGAATGGAATAAGTGACTTTAATATTTGAGTTTGAAAACTTAACAGTATTTCTTCCTAGTCTGCAACTGTGCAGAGTACACAGAATAGGCTGCTAAACGGCGGTGACACACACTGAATGGAATATGTGACTTTAATATTTGAGTTTGAAAACTTAACAGTATTTCTTCCTAGTCTGCAACTGTGCAGAGTACACAGAATAGGCTGCTAAACTGCGGCGACACACACTGAATGGAATAAGTGACTTTAATATTTGAGTTTGAAAACTTAACAGTATTTCTTCCTAGTCTGCAACTGTGCAGAGTACACAGAATAGGCTGCTAAACGGCGGTGACACACACTGAATGGAATATGTGACTTTAATATTTGAGTTTGAAAACTTAACAGTATTTCTTCCTATTCTGCAACTGTGCAGAGTACACAGAATAGGCTGCTAAACGGCGGTGACACACACTGAATGGAATATGTGACTTTAATATTTGAGTTTGAAAACTTAACAGTATTTCTTCCTAGTCTGCAACGGTGCAGAGTACACAGAATAGGCTGCTAAACGGCGGTGACACACACTGAATGGAATATGTGACTTTAATATTTGAGTTTGAAAACTTAACAGTATTTCTTCCTAGTCTGCAACGGTGCAGAGTACACAGAATAGGCTGCTAAACGGCGGTGACACACACTGAATGGAATATGTGACTTTAATATTTGAGTTTGAAAACTTAACAGTATTTCTTCCTATTCTGCAACTGTGCAGAGTACACAGAATAGGCTGCTAAACGGCGGTGACACACACTGAATGGAATATGTGACTTTAATATTTGAGTTTGAAAACTTAACAGTATTTCTTCCTATTCTGCAACTGTGCAGAGTACACAGAATAGGCTGCTAAACGGCGGTGACACACACTGAATGGAATATGTGACTTTAATATTTGAGTTTGAAAACTTAACAGTATTTCTTCCTAGTCTGCAACTGTGCAGAGTACACAGAATAGGCTGCTAAACTGCGGTGACACACACTGAATGGAATATGTGACTTTAATATTTTAGTTTGAAGACTTAACAGTATTTCTTCCTATTCTGCAACTCTGCACGGTACACAGAATGTGCTGCTACACTGCGGCGAAGCACACTGAATGGAATATGTGACTTTGATATTTTAGTTTGAAGACTTAACAGTATTTCTTCCTAGTCTGCAACGGTGCAGAGTACACAGAATAGGCTGCTAAACGGCGGTGACACACACTGAATGGAATATGTGACTTTAATATTTGAGTTTGAAAACTTAACAGTATTTCTTCCTATTCTGCAACTGTGCAGAGTACACAGAATAGGCTGCTAAACGGCGGTGACACACACTGAATGGAATATGTGACTTTAATATTTGAGTTTGAAAACTTAACAGTATTTCTTCCTATTCTGCAACTGTGCAGAGTACACAGAATAGGCTGCTAAACGGCGGTGACACACACTGAATGTAATATGTGACTTTAATATTTGAGTTTGAAAACTTAACAGTATTTCTTCCTAGTCTGCAACTGTGCAGAGTACACAGAATAGGCTGCTAAACTGCGGTGACACACACTGAATGGAATATGTGACTTTAATATTTTAGTTTGAAGACTTAACAGTATTTCTTCCTATTCTGCAACTCTGCACAGTACACAGAATGTGCTGCTACACTGCGGCGAAGCACACTGAATGGAATATGTGACTTTGATATTTTAGTTTGAAGACTTAACAGTATTTCTTCCTATTCTGCAACTCTGCACAGTACACAGAATGTGCTGCTAAACTGCGGCGAAGCACACTGAATGGAATATGTGACTTTGATATTTTAGTTTGAAGACTTAACAGTATTTCTTCCTATTCTGCAACTCTGCACAGTACACAGAATGTGCTGCTACACTGCGGCGAAGCACACTGAATGGAATATGTGACTTTGATATTTTAGTTTGAAGACTTAACAGTATTTCTTCCTATTCTGCAACTCTGCACAGTACACAGAATGTGCTGCTAAACTGCGGCGAAGCACACTGAATGGAATATGTGACTTTGATATTTTAGTTTGAAGACTTAACAGTATTTCTTCCTATTCTGCAACTCTGCACAGTACACAGAATGTGCTGCTACACTGCGGCGAAGCACACTGAATGGAATATGTGACTTTGATATTTTACTTTGAAGACTTAACAGTATTTCTTCCTATTCTGCAACTCTGCACAGTACACAGAATGTGCTGCTAAACTGCGGCGAAGCACACTGAATGGAATATGTGACTTTGATATTTTACTTTGAAGACTTAACAGTATTTCTTCCTATTCTGCAACTCTGCACAGTACACAGAATGTGCTGCTACACTGCGGCGAAGCACACTGAATGGAATATGTGACTTTGATATTTTAGTTTGAAGACTTAACAGTATTTCTTCCTATTCTGCAACTCTGCACAGTACACAGAATGTGCTGCTACACTGCGGCGAAGCACACTGAATGGAATATGTGACTTTGATATTTTACTTTGAAGACTTAACAGTATTTCTTCCTATTCTGCAACTCTGCACAGTACACAGAATGTGCTGCTAAACTGCGGCGAAGCACACTGAATGGAATATGTGACTTTGATATTTTACTTTGAAGACTTAACAGTATTTCTTCCTATTCTGCAACTCTGCACAGTACACAGAATGTGCTGCTACACTGCGGCGAAGCACACTGAATGGAATATGTGACTTTGATATTTTAGTTTGAAGACTTAACAGTATTTCTTCCTATTCTGCAACTCTGCACAGTACACAGAATGTGCTGCTACACTGCGGCGAAGCACATTGAATGGAATATGTGACTTTGATATTTTAGTTTGAAGACTTAACAGTATTTCTTCCTATTCTGCAACTCTGCACAGTACACAGAATGTGCTGCTAAACTGCGGCGAAGCACACTGAATGGAATATGTGACTTTGATATTTTACTTTGAAGACTTAACAGTATTTCTTCCTATTCTGCAACTCTGCACAGTACACAGAATGTGCTGCTAAACTGCGGCGACGCACACTGAATGGAATATGTGACTTTGATATTTTACTTTGAAGACTTAACAGAATGTGCTCTAATCTGCAACTTTGCACACTAAACAGAATGTGCTCTAATCTGCAACTTTGCACACTAAACAGAATGTGCTCTAATCTGCAACTTTGCACACTAAACAGAATGTGCTCTAATCTGCAACTGTGCACACTAAACAGAATGTGCTCTAATCTGCAACTTTGCACACTAAACAGAATATATTTTTTTTTTTTTTTTTTTTTTTTTTTTCCCCCCACACAAAATAACCTGCTGCCCCCACACACAGTAGTCCTAAAAAGGACTTTTGGTTCTTTTTTTTCACAATTTTGCTTGTTTTCCTCCCTACACTGCCTTTCCCTTCCTATCCTCAGCTCTCCCTGGCTAAGACTGAGCCGAACTCGATGGTCAGGTGCTATACAGCACCCGACCACGGGTTCTGGCCAGCCAATCAGTGTAATGCCAGCAGCCAACATGGCTGCTGGCATTACACCGATGTCAGAGCCTCCCTGCACGTTTATTGGCTGTGCAGCAGCCGCAAAACGTGCGGGGAGGAGACCCGAACATGGCGGGCGAGCACATGCGGTACTCGTACGAGTACCGCCATGTGCCGAGCAGAGCGATGCTCGAGCCGATCCGAGCATCGGCCGAGCATGCTCGCTCAACACTAGACCTTACCAATACCGGGCAAGGCAGCCCAACGGAACTCACTCAGTAATGTTCAACAGTGAGTACATTCAGAATGCTGGAGCAAACCAGCGACCGCACGCTGGGACCAACAGCAATATAAATAGCCACAAAGCTTGGAGCAAACCAGCGACCGCACGCTGGGACCAACAGTATTGTGTAGCCGCAAGGCTTTGGAGCAAACCAGCGTCCGCACGCTGGGACCTACAATAATATGTAGCCGCAAGGCTTTGGGAGCAAACCAGCGTCCGCACGCTGGGACCAACAGTAATGTGTAGCCGCAAGGCTTTGGAGCAAACCAGCGTCAGCACGCTGGGACCTACAGTAATATGTAGCCGCAAGGCTTTGGGAGCAAACCAGCGTCCGCACACTGGGACCAACAATAATGTGTAGCCACAAGGCTTTGGAGCAAACCAGCGTCCGCATGCTGGGACCAACAGTAATATGTAGCCGCAAGGCTTTGGGAGCAAACCAGCGTCCGCACGCTGGGACCAACAGTAATATGTAGCCGCAAGGCTTTGGGAGCAAACCAGCGTCCGCACGCTGGGACCAACAGTAATATGTAGCCGCAAGGCTTTGGAGCAAACCAGCGTCGGCACGCTGGGACCAACAGTAATGTATAACCACAAGGCTTAAGAAGTAAACCAGCGTCCGCACGCTGGGACCAACAGTAATGTATAGCCACAAGGCTTTGGAAGCAAACCAGCGTCCGTACGCTGGAACCAACAGTAATGTGTATCCGCAAGGCTTTGGGAGCAAACCAGCTACCGTACTGGAGTAAGAATGTCGCCAAGGCGATCAGACGTCAGGAATACATCTGGCTGGACAAGTGACGACAGGAACTCGCAGGAAACCAAGCATACTGGAAAGGTCCGAGAAGGCGATAGCAGGAAACGTCCATCTCACAGAACTAGGCCGGAACGCACTGGAACGACTCTGCAGACAGGAGATTCAGGAACAGGATGCATACTGGAACTCAGGAACACAGGTACAGGTACTGATGAATACTGGAACATGTTCAAAGCTAAAGTGGTCAGAGACACCACGAAAGGGCAACAATAGTATGCCCAAACCAGGTTTAAATAGGCAGCCAAAGGAGGGATAAAGGCAGACAACCAATAGGAACCCCCTAATGGTGACTGACAGGGAATTGCAACAATCACGGGCACCGTGATATCAAGACCCTCTCATTTCTATCCCAATAATTTTGGATTTTCTTCAGGATAGTTTTCAAGCAGGTTTAAGACCTGCCTCCATCAGAGTTCAAGTTTCTGCTCTATCTGCCATTTTAGCTACTCAGTTGTCTGATCATGATCTTATTAAAAGATACCTAAGAGCGATATCCAAAATTAGACCTACTATTCGTAGTATTATTCCCCCATGGGATCTGAACCTAGTCTTGGATCAATTATCCAAGTCCCATATCGTTGAGCCTCTGGAAGACATCCCATTGAAATTCTTGACTTTTAAAGTACTTTTTCTAACAGCCATCACTTCTGCCCGCAGAGTGAACGAGTTACAGTCTTTATCATGCAGTAGCCCTTACATGGTTTTTCATCAGGACAAAATAGTTTTAAAACAAAACCATCTTTTAGGGGAAAAGTCATTTCTGATTTTCACCTAAATTGGGAAATTGTTTTACCATCTTTTTGTGCCAACCCTCAGAACCCTAAGGAACAGCAATTTCATAATTTGGACTTGGTTAGAGCACTTTCATTATATTTAAAGAGGTCAGAAGATTTCAGAACCTCTGATTCACTCTTCATCTATTTTCAAGGGAAGCTCAAGGGGAAATCAGTTTCCAAGGCTTCCATATCTAGATGGATTACCTCTTGTATTCAGTTGGCTTATAAGGAAGCAGGTCAGCAAGTCCCTAAAAACTCGAAAGCCCACTCTACCAGGGCGCTATCCACCTCCTGGGCCAAGAAGGCTGAAGCTTCTCCTTCCTTCTGCCAACGCGAGAGGAGAGGTATCGGAGGAAGCGGGCAGTAAATACAAGCCTACCACCCGCTTCCTCCTATGTCTCTCTCCCCTCCTCCGCTTTCTCCAATGCCTCTCAAGTGCACAGGCTGTTCTTATGCTGCGGGCTTCACAGCCACCCGCAGCAATGGAAGTTGTCATGAATGAAGATGAGGGAAGCGCTGTCACAGTGCAGCCTGCTCCCTCGGTTGTATTTTAACTTAGATCTCATCCATTTATAATGTTCTACCTCCTTTGTCCCATTGCTATTAGTACTTTTGCTCCACTCTCCATTTGAAGGAGAGAGGAGCAAAAGTACTAATAGCAATGGGACACAGGAGGTAGGGGGTTAAAAATGAATGAGATCTAATTTAAACTAATGTCTAATAATAGTATTTTAATAAAACAAGTTTAAAAAACAAACACACACACACACACACACACACATATATACAGGCAAGGTATGTGGTCCATACCTTGCCTATTAACCCTTTGGGTACCAGAGGGGTAGGAAACATGCTAAGCAATGCTTTCCTACCTCTCTGGTATTCAAAGGGTTAATTGTGGAATAAAAGACAGATTTGTCCACTACATGGAAGTCCTTGAGGTGGATGTAGATGGGGTTAGTATGTCACATATATGCAATATAAGTGACATACTAAGGGGGTGTGTGGAAGGGGGCATTGTGTAGTGCTTGGTGTACTAGTTTTATTGACTGTAACCCTTTGAATGCCACAGGGGTGCGCAGTGCACATCCCTATGGCATTCAAAGCTGTCCATGGTGCTGAAAGCCATCTCTGTGTTCCCCTAGTGGCTGGGTAGGGAAGCACAGAGAATGCTGTTCAGAACTGTCGACGTGGGTTTTGGATTTTCTGACTGAACTTGATACTTGGCAGTGCTGTGATTGGCTGTGGTGCTAGGTAACATTTTTATTGTGTGTTTTTAGGTAAGATTTTCTATGCGACGCAGGTTTAAGGTTAACGTGTATTTTGTTGGTTATCGCTCTTTAGGCTTTCTGGGTAAGGAAAATTTGAATCTCACGTTATCTGGTCTTGCTTAACGAGCAAAGGCAGTTTTTTTCTTCACGTTGATTTTAATGCCAAAATTTGAATCAAGCCCTAAATCCCTAAGTCCTGGCCTGTTAGTGGGTCCTGAGGACCGGAGTTGAGAACCACTGCTTTTTACTATTCAACATCACAGGTGAAAAAAAGGAATATTGTTAAAGTTTGCTAGGCAGAGAAATTAAGATGTTATCAGGTTTGCGAGTAGAGTGATCACATGTTCCTGATTGACCAGCACAGTCCCTGATCTTAAATGTGTGTACCATGTCCCTGGCAGGGACAATACAAAGTCTTGGAATGAAGACTCCAGAACACACAGGTCTAAAATAGAAGGAGAACTACCCATTGCCTACTGTTACAGGATGTGATGTATCTGCTGGACTACACAAAAGGCTTCCAGACAGAGTTCTAAACAATATAGACAAACCTGAGCCTTGATCATGACATCAAGCAGGAGTTGCAGTGCAGTATTCTTGCAGTGTAATGGCAGTCTAAGGCTTTGGACATGATGTACATTTTCTTGTAGCCCACCACAGTCATTATTTTCTGTCACAGCAGTCAATGGGCATTTCTCCCTCTAGTGTTTAGAACTCTGGGGTGCCAGACAAGGAGCGGATTGCACCCTGATGTCCAGTGATGTATAATGACCCCTTCTGCAGGACAAGTATTCTGCTGCTCTCATATCCACAGTGTCTTTCAACGGCAGAATGGAAATGTGGTCACCCTATTTGAGGGTAGGTTTCCCTTTAGGAGATATCCTTGTTAGCCGACTAATTCTCTTAACAGGTTGAGGAACAGGGCAGTGCGCAACATATTGTAACCCTCTGAGTGTCAGACAGTGTACTGTAGTGCACTGCACACCTCTTTGATACTCATAGGATTAAAGAAACACTTTGTAGACCCATCTGATTCTTAATGGCTTAAAGTGATAGTAATGTTTCACAAAAACAGCAGCTCCAATTAATTTTCATAGTATTTGAGCCATAGAGAATGTTATTTCATTACTGTGACCATTGTAGTTCAAGAGTAATTGAATGATAAAGTTTCCCCCTCCCACCCCTTTTACCTATTGTAAGCCCCCACTCCTCAGATGTGGAATCCAGTCCATAGACCAGACAGCTGACATCGAGGGTCAATATTCTACTGTGAGAACAATGAAAACCCTGCCCCCCTTGACAGGTATTTCAGCGTTTTCCCTTATCTTAATTGAAGATTGTCCCTCCCTGCAATCTACCTGGACAATCCCTGCTGCTCTAAGCTGAGCAGTGTTACATCAGTAGAAGGGACGGGAGGGGGATACTTTATCATTCAATTACTCTTGAACTGCAACTCTGTCAGAATTGAAATAACACTCTCCAAGGCCCAAATACTATGAAGATTAATTAGAGCTGCTTTAATTATGAAACTTTACTATCCCTTTAACGTGAATGTGAGAGCATGTTTCAGTTGTGCTTGACAAATCTTATATAATTCACTAGTTATTTTCATTAAGTTGATTTTTTCCATTGTACATTATTTTCTTCACCAGTCTGGAGTCTGGTCAGAACAACTGGCAATCGTTTTCATTTAATGTAACTATAATAGTACCATTCACATGGACAATACATGATTATACACAATGTAATCATACCACATACACACCATGCATATTTAAACACATTGAGGCTGATGTACTAAGAAGAACCGGGAGGATGTACCAAGATGTGATAAAGAAGTGAGAAACAGGAGATAACTTCTCCATTGAGAATAATTCTCCAGTACATAAGATTCCTCAAGTGGAGTTATCTTAGTGCATAGCATAACACAAGAACTGGGGAAGTGATATCACTGGAGAAGTTATCTTCTCTTAAAGGGACAGTAATGTTTCACAAAAACAGTGGCTCCAATTAATCTTCATAGTATTTGAGCCATAGAGTGTGTCATTTCAATACTGTCAGAGTTGCAGTTCAAGAGTAATTGAATGATAAAGTTTCCCCCTCCCGCCCCTTTTACCTAGTGTAAGCCACCTCCCCTCAGATGCGGAATCTGGTACTCAGACCAGACAGATAACAGCAAGGGACAGTCTTCTTACTGTGAGAACAATGAAAGCCCTGACCCCCTTGACAGGTTTTTCAGGTTTTTCTCTTATGTTAATTGAAGATCGTCCCTTTATGCAATCCACTTGGACACCACCCTGCTGCTCTGAGCTGAGCAGTGTTACATCAGTAAAAGTGGCAGGAGGGGGATATTTTATCATTCAATTATCATTCAAAATAGAACTCATCTGGCAGGCAGCAGCAGACAGCAGCACAGACATCTTACAGAGAAGGCATCTCTTGAGTCTGCGCTGTCTGTCCCCTTCACCTCCATGATTGGGGAGTTGAATATCTGGTTACCTTAAGGCACCAGATGGGACTGATGGCGCAGGCACAGAGAGCACCTACAGCAAGATCTCTGCCACTGCCTGTCTGCCTAAAAAATTGTATTTTTCACTAATGCAGAAATTATTCTGCAAAATACAAGTACGTATATGCTTATCGCTATAGGCTCAATTTAAAGCGGAACTACCACCCCTTACAAACACGGCCCCAAATAATTACCCATCTGGCGACTAGCTGCTCAGTAATGCTAGTCGCCAGAATTATTACCGCGTTAATGAGAATTATACACTGCTCCCGGACTGACAGGCAGGAAACAGCACAGACATCTTTCCACAGTGACGTCTGCACTCCTGCACTGTCAGTCCCTTTTGGAGCTGAACGGGTCCTAGCAAAGCCTCCTAGAGCAGGCTGGGACTGACAAGCTCAGGCGTCTCTATGGAAAGATGTCTGTGCTGTTTCCTGCCTGTCAGTCCGGGAGCAGTGTATAATTCACATTAACGCGGTAATAATTCTGGCGACTAGCACTACTGAGCAGCTAGTGGCCAGATGGGTAATTATTTGGGGCCGTGTTTGTAAGGGGTGGTAGTTCCGCTTTAAATTGAGCCCATAGCGATAAGCATATAAGTACTTGTATTTTTCAGAATAATTTCTGCATTAGTGAAAAATAGGGCCATGTTTGTAAGGGGTGGTAGTTCCACTTTAAGTTTGATGATAGTTCCACTTTAAAACCTTAACCCCTTTGCAATACGTTGGAGACTGCTCTGGCAAGTGGTTAAAAGATCCATTTAAATCAATGGCAATTTGAATATGTCCACTATGAAGCAGTTAGATTACTTTATAACTAGGGTGACCACATTTCCATTTTGCCATTCAGGGACACTGCAGAGATGAGTTCAGCAGAGTGCTTGTCCCCGGCTCTAGTGCAGCTGTGCAGGAGGGGACACTACGCACCACTGAACATCAGTGCACAACCTGCTTCTTCTCCGGGACACCACCTATTGACTGCTCTGACAGATAGCGATGCCTGTGGTGGGCTACAAGAAAATATGCATCATACCTAAAGCCATAGACTAGTATTACACTACAACTGCTTGATATCAGGATCAAGGCTTAGCTCTCTCTTTAGTGTTTAGAGCTCTGACTGGAATCCATTTTTTTGTACCTCAGAAGATGCAATGGGCAGTTCTCCTTCTAATGCTTAGAACTCTGTGGTTTGGAGTCTTCATTCCAGGACTTTGTATTGTGCAGGAAGGGGGCTGCCTGGGACATGGGACACACATTAAAAATCCAGGACTGTCTGGGCAATCTGGGACACCTGGTCACCTTATAACTTCTCCAATGGGATGAACTCACCAATTCCTATACTTTAAATACTTATACTATACTATACTATACCAACACACTAAGATCTCTCAAGCTGGAGACATGCTAGTGCATAGGCTCCATAGAATAATATAAAAGCTGGAGAGTTTAGCACACCGGAGAAGCTATCACCTCCAAATCACCCCTTTATCACCTTAGTGCATAACAACCCCACCCCCCCCGCCATCATCTTAGTCAGTCTCAACTAAACCATTCAACATACATGCATCCACACTCAAAGGCTGATGTGCTAGGAAAATGGAGACATTTTGGGGCAAACCAACTACAACTTAGGGGGACAAATAAAACTTCCCATAGGTTTAAAGGGGGATTTTCAACCCGTTGAAGGGATAGTAACACTTGCTTTGCAAAATATATATATTGTAGGGTTTATCCTCCAGAGTAAAACAAAGGCACTCACAGTGCTGAGAGGTGTTCTATTCAAAAGCTATTCTGTCTCAAACCTGATATTTTTTTAGGTGCAGTATCACAGTGGCCTGAAATTTTACAGTGACGCTGTTGCTATACCATCCTATGGAGGTTTATGGTCAACTGACCAGTGCTTGTCATAGGATGGTGTAGCAACAGTGCTACTGTAAAATTTCAGGCCATTGATATATTGCACCTAAAAAATTCAAGTTTGAGCTGTAATAACTTTTGGATAAAACACTACTCAGCAATGTCAGTACCCTTGTTTTATTCAGGAGCATAAACCCTACAATATATATTTATTTGCATACTGTTACTATCCCTTTAAATGCTAGAGAGGTTTCCAGTGCCTTTCAAAGCACCATGTTGAAAACTTCTCTAATAGTCAAGGGGAAATAACCCCAGTTTAACCCCTTGAGTGCCCGAGGAGTATGCAATGCATTGCTCTGCCTCACTGTAATTAATGAGACCTGATCTCAATTATAGTACATGATGCTAATAAAAAAACACACTGCAGGGTTGCATTGGTTCCTGTTCAGTGCTGCAGAATGAAAATGTAATAAACTTTCTTCATAAAAATGGTGACCTGGTCACATTAACTGTAATCATACCACAAACGGAATATAATGCTTACATACATCAAAATCGTATCACACACATGGAATATATATATATATATATATATATATATATATATATATATATATATACAGAGGAAGACAGAACAGTGGTCTGCTTTGACAAATGGGCAAAGTGGGCATTTGTACAGGGATCACTCTCAAAAGGGGGCCCACCAAAAGAAGCATCATTACTAACCAGGGGAAACAGAGTAGGAAGACTGGAGAAGGCTAGTCTGGGCTGGCACAATAGCGCCAGCAGGGCCATGGGCAGCTAAGTGCTTTCACAGTCCCATAATGCTTTTCAATCTATGTGCTCTCACTGCCACTGAAATTCACCCTCAGATTATCGGTGACAGTCTGGCAGAAATAGGGCATAGCAGAGAAAACAGCACAGTAAAGAGCTGTCATCCTGTCCTGCTCAGGGAAGGCCTGATAAACAGTAAGCACTTCCTATCATCTGCCTACCACATGACCTGCCAATGCAGGCAATATCAGACAGGACCAGTGGAACATTCATAATTCAATCCACAGGCAGGCAGGCACAGACTACGCTGGGGTGTGGGTAGGGGCATTTACTTGGATTTTCTGACATTTTTATGTGAAGGATAGTTCCTAAAATAAAAGTTAGTGTGGCAAATCTTTTACGCACTGGTAAGGTTGCTTTGAATCTGTTTGAAACACATTGCATTGTGTGTGGTATTTTGTGCAATTTTGTTATTCATTTATTTATTCTTAAACAAGTGGATTGTAAGGGGAGCCACCCACCAGTGTCTTAAAGCAGACCTGGTACAGCAGAATACTGTATGAGATTAACTGGGCAATACACCCTCCGAATACAGTAATATTCTTCTTATGTCATGTAATACCAGTTAAAAAGACATAAGGAGTCCTTGACTTGACCTGTCTGAAAATCATCCCTAGCAGAGATTGGTAACTCACCCTCTGTAGGGTCGTGGTTCTCCCAGAACAACTTCAATAAGGTTTTGTAACTTATCACTTTAGGGTCAAATGCAATTCGAACAACCTCAATATGTGCAGTAAGTCCTGTGGAGAAAAGAGCAGGAATATCTGAATATGATGCAGATACATCCTATGGGCAGTCACATAACAGTGTGCATAGCAGTAAGCAGTGCAAGTGCCAAAGAAACCCTTATACAGCTGACTTAGAACTGCGCTGTCACAACAGAACCAACATTAACCTCATCTAAATATTACATAAAAATGGTTATAGGCCGGTGTGGTAGATTCAGAGAGTATTTTAATAATTGATTTTTCTCAGATATATTTGATTGTGGTTTGCTCCGCTTCTTGCTGCTGTTTTGTTTCTCTTAATGATCCTGGGTAGATCTTTATATGTTGGTGGGGAGTGGCAATTCCTTTCCCATTATAAGGAGTGACTGAGTGGGGGCAGCCTTGAATCCCTCATATGTCCATCTGACCACTTTTAGTGTAAGTACAGTGGTGTATTAGTGGAGGTTGTACATCAAGATTTAATACACAAGGAGCACCCCTCTTTTTTCTTTGTTTAGTGACAGGAAATGACAGTGAAGTGTGTCACAAGGGAACTCAGTGAGCCCTGACAATCAACGTCTGTCTCAGTAATAAGTATAAAAGCTGGAAAGTCCAGGTCAGATGTATGTATGGCCATATACACAAAAATAAAAGGGAAACAGTTCTGGGGCAAACCTAAGGTGACCACATATCCCTTTAAATCAGGGACACTTATTTGATTCCTGTGCTGTCCTGCAATGTGTGTATTTTATAAGTGTCCCTGATTTAAAGGGATATGTGGTCACCTCAGGCAAACCAACACCACAGTAAGCAAATGGATACTTCATCAGCATTCAAGGAGTTAAAAGCCCCATACACGCCAAAATGGAGAATTCTCCCGTTGGGGAAGTGAGAAGGATATTTTGTAATTGAATGAGAAGTAAGAGAACCAATATACCCAAGTCCACATGGCCAACCTGGGGAGGATGGGGAGCAACTTGCAGCCATGCCTGGAAAGCTGTGTGAAGCTCAGAGTCCTTGAGGGAACAGCAGACAGCAGACTGGACAAGTCTAACTCAGTATGGCTCCCCTGGCCCATTCATGGCCTGACTCTGGAGACTTCATCATCACCGGTAAAATTGTCCATATGATCTCATGTAAACTGACCTCCCACCATCAGAGGAAGGGTTTTTTTTACAGGAAGGTCTGTTACATTATGGAATTCCTTGCCCACGAATGTGATTAAGGTAGATGCAATGGATACATTTAACAGAAGATTAGCTACATTTCTGTCAAAAAGTAACATACAGGGTTATACTGTGTATTAGTAGGCAAAACAGGAAGGTCTAATAAAGACCAACTTATTTGGCAGCAGGAAAGCTATATAACTCTAATGTCATTGGGTAATGAGGCAAAGGTTGAACTTGATGTACTTGTGTCTTTTTCGACCTAATTTACTATGTTACTATTTACCACCTCCTTCAATCTCCTTCTTATTTCTCGCTCTCTATTATCCTTTTCATATCTACTGGAGGTTAGCATTATTTTCAGCATAAAGCAATTGTATTGAAAGTATGACAACTGTAAATGCTGTAACTATTTGTAATATCTTATATCAATAAAAAAAACTTTTACTACAAAAAAGCCACATTTACATCTTGGGAATATGAATTTGTCCTCATTGATGATTTTAATATACTTTTAAATTGCTCCTTTTTTAATGTGGCCCTTTAAAACTGGTTGCTTATAAAAGATACACACTGTAGAGCTGAATAGGAATCACCACAGCCAGAGAAAAAGGGTGGGAAACCACTGACCTGCAAGCTGCTGTTAGCCTACAACTGGCATCATTCACAGATTACAGGAAATTTAGTTTAATATCAGCAGCTGTAGGCAGCAAATGTTCTTCTACAGCCCTGCAGTATGTATAATTTATGAAGATACATTACAACTGTACGAATATGGCCTGGATAAGTATTTGTTTTGAATACTTAACTGGTGACTGGTAATGGCGTTGCCCTTTTGATCGGACACACTGTGCATGTTGGAGACCCAGTGGACGAATGGAGTGATTTTCACAGGAGAGGAAGTGAAGCCCCACTGCTGTGACAATCACTGGCCCTCGCTCACTGCATACGGCTGATCTCAGTCCCCATGCCGCTCCTGGATGTGGTGGACAGTGAACCAGAAACCACTTATATATATGTATGTATACAGATTACAGGTCTCTGGGGACTCTACATAGTTGATGAGACAGAAAAAAGACATGCATCCATCAAGTTCAGTCAATGCAATATTACCCCGTTGATCAAGGGGAAAGCAAAAACAGCCCTATTGAAGCCATTTCCAATTAATCCCCAGGTAGGTAAAAAAAATAATTCCTTACTAAAAGGCAGTTGGATATTTCCCTGGATTTACAACTGCTTTAAAACCAGCTGTCATAATTCTCAATATTGTTCTGAAGTAGAAATGTATCCACTAGTTTTATGAAAGCAACTATAGTATGCATAAGCACAGCATCCCAAGGCAAAGAACTCCATAACTTTACTGCCCTTATTGTAAAAAAAATCCCTGCCTTTGTTGTAATCAAAAGCACCTCTCCTCTAGACTTAATTGATGACCTCTTCTTCTTTGCTAAGCTATTTGAGTAAATAGTTCCTCACTGATGGGAGATGTTTTATTCAAAAGTTATAACTGTTCAAACGGTGATGAAGTCGTGGAACTGTAGTCACTGGGCCTTATGTACAAAAAAGGAGGAGCAATTCTGGAGTGAGTAAATGAATAAAAGAGGACTTTACCTGTGCACACCTCCTTATAGGTGGGGTTTGGAGTGTATCCTCCAGCATAGCCTACTTGTGTGGAGAAGACACCCTTCTGCTGCCAAAATAATCGCTCCACACCCCAAAAACAACCCATTCCTGTAAAGCATATTGAAAAATAAATAAAAAGTTATAAGACTTGTATGGACAGTATATATGTATGCAAAGAGGAAAAATTCCATAGATGACAAATAAAAGATCCCCAATGATTTAAATGAGGCTTTTAACACTTTGAATGGTAGAGAACTCTGAGGTTAAAAGCCCCATGTAAATCAATAGGACGTTTGGAAATGTTTATATTTTTTATATACATTTTTATAAGCCAGCCTTTGTTTGCTCAAGCCCCAACACAGGGTTTAGAAATGTTGGGGCACCCCTAAAGATGTGGTGATCCAAAGTGCCACAGGGCTTATACCTGTGGACCTGTCAAAAGATTGGCTTGCTTTATAGAGAATTAAAATCTGCCTGGGCATCAGGGCTCACACACAGGCAAGGATTTGAGTTAATCAAAATGACTGAATCTCTGATCAACACACCTCTGTTCCTGTAGGGAAATTCACAGGTCCTGGCCTGTTAAGAAGCCCTGAGGGCGTGGGTTGAGAATCACTGGTATACCTGGGAACTCATGGAGTTTGACCTAAATCTCAGGGTGAAGGGCCAAATTCTCAGGGTGAGACAGTCCAGTGCCACCGAATATATATATGTTCTGCTCCAGTTTATTGCTTCTTTAATTTTAAAAGGGTGCCACTCAAACCAGGAAGGTAGAGGGAGAAGACATGCAAGTCTTGTGTGTGTGTTCATGTAGGGATATCTTTAAAGTGGAATATAATGCTTACATAAGTTATCCCCAATTAATTATTAGTAACTTGCTAATCATGGAAATAGCGTAATAAAATTTCTTAAGTACCAGTATGATTTGGAATCATAATATCGTATGAAACTGACATCAGTAGGACAGTGCAGACATCTTGGCAAAGAGTGATCTGTGCTCCTGCTGTCCATCCCTGCCTGTCCTTTAAGGTACAATGCAACCCCCCCTTTGACAAATAACCTATCGTTGATGGGGTATGTAACACATTAATTTTGCAATTAAAGGGAAACTATTATGCTTACATAAGTTATCCCCAATTAATTATTAGTAGTTTGTTAATCATGGAAATATTGCAATAAAGTTTAAGTGCCGGCATAAGTTGGAATCATAACATTGTATGAAACTTACATCAGCAGGACAGAGCAGACATCTTGGTGAAGAGGGATCTGTGCGCCTGCACCGTCTGTCCCTGTCTCATCAATGATAGGCTATTTGCCAAAGGGTGAGTTGCATTGTACCTTAAGGTACAGGCAGGAGCGGACAGTAGTTTTCCACTTCAGCAGAGTTTGTTTTTGTTTTTTTTTGTTTTGTTTTTTACAGTAAGGTCTGATTAGTTGTGGAATTCCTTGCCCAAGCATGTGGTAATGGTAGATATAATGGATATATTTAAGCAGGAAGCATACAGGGTTATACTGTGTATTAGTAGGTACAACAGGAATTTCTGGTAATCAGAGTAATACCCATTTTGGAGCTGGAAAGGCTTCTATAATTCTTGTTTGTTTGTTTGTTTTGTATTATACTGTGGCAAAGGTTAAACTTGATGGACATGTCTTTTTTCAACCTAATTTGCTATGTTCCACACACTGCCTCTCCATCCCACCCACTTCTCCATCTATTTACACAATAATGCCACCTTTCTGCCTCCCAATCCCACCTACTCATTTACGCACCCACAATATTATGCCACAATTTGTGTCATTTGAACACTCCCTTTCCCATCCTTCCTTGATATTCTGAGAGGGACGGGGCTTGAAGGTTCCCAGGTATGTGTCCAGTATAAAAACCAAATTAACAAAGTGCCAGTCTGTGCCGCCAACAAAGTTTAATTTCTCAAAAATAATTCATATTACAAACAAATAACTAGTACAACATAGTCAGCTTTGAGTTCTCTTTACAATTAACTGAACTTATCTTAAATATATAGTAATACTTAATATGTAAAAAAAATTACATTGTAGGGTTTATCCCCCTGAGTAAACGAAGGGTACACCCACTGCTGAAAGGTGTTTATTCAACAGTTATTACAGCTCAAAGTGCAGTCTCCCAGTTGCTGGAAATTGTACAGTGGCGATGTTGCTACACCATCCTATGGTCAGTTGACCAGAAATCTCCATAGGATGGTGTAGCAACAGCACCACTGTACAAATTCAGGCCACTGGGATACTGCACTTAAAAATTACATTTGAGCTATAATAACTTGAACAAAACACATTTCAGCAGTGGGTGTACCCTAGTTTTACTCACAATATATATATATATATATATATATATATATATATATATATATATATATATATATATATATATTTAAATAGCTAAACTGTAGGTACTGGTATTAAACTAATGTAGTTCATAAATTTCCTCCAGCTTTGTTCGTAGACCACTCCTTAACTTAATTTCTTTCTGTC